>PQMF01000017.1:0-198637 GCA_003004485.1 Aspergillaceae sp. MA 6039 | reverse complement strand
AAAAAGAGATGATTATCGACATGTACTCCGTATTTTCAGATCAAAACTGCCGGAACCAGCGATAACTCTTGGTATACCATGGCACCGGATCCGAGGTCTCCCAGGTCTCAGTGACAAGCGGCTGGCGACCGGAGTCGATATCAGCCTCGTGAGTGCGCACAAACGACGTCCGGTAGACGATCTTGTGTCCGACATACAGCACGACAAAGAGAATCAAACTGATATACGCGATGAAGAAATCCGTTACCTTGAAGCCCTTGACAAACGAGGTAAACCCCTGCGTCAGGATGATCAGGCAGTTGAAGAAGAGCCCGTAGTAGGAGAACCAGGGCTGCCCGAAAGCCTTGTAGGGGAGCAGGTCGCGCGAGATGTCGCGGGCCTTGAGCGCGCGCATGAACGCAATGTGGCACGCGTTCAGGGAGGCCCAGGTGATGAACCCGGCCACGCCGGAGATGTTGGTCAGCCAGGTGAAGACGGTGCTACCGGCGTTGGACACGTTGAGAAAGCCCAGCAGTCCGAACAGGGCGGTGAAGCCTACGCCGAAGTACGGCACCCCGTGCTTGGTGGTTTTCTTGAATATACGGGGCGCGCAGTTCTCCTGGGCGAGACCGATGAGCACGCGACTCCCGCTGTAGACGTTGGAGTTGGCGGCTGACAGCACGACCGTGAGCAGGACGGCGTTGATGATGTGCGGCAGCACCTGCACACCGGCGAGACGGGCCGCGATGACAAACGGAGACGAGTTCGCATCGTTGCCGGCCGAGGCGAGGTTGTCGTTCGTGTACGGTACCACCAGGCCGATGAAGAAGATGGTCAGGACGAAGAAGATCAGGATGCGGTAGAAGGTCTTGCGGATAGCCGACGGGACGGTTTTGCGGGGGTTTTCGGTCTCGCCGGCCGCGATGCCCACGAGCTCCGTGCCTTGGTAGGAAAAGCCGGCTTGGATCAAAACGGCCCAGAAGCCCACGAACTTGGCGGTCGAGTCGCTGGCCGTGTCGGCGACAAGGTACGGGGCAAAAGCGCCGGGGTGCACCCAGTAGCGGAAACCCATGTAACCTTGTTTGCTCACGCCAGCGTCGATGCAAATCGCAAAGATCATGAAACCCACCACCGTGATCACCTTGATGATGGAGAACCAGAACTCGATTTCGCCGAAGAAATGGACGGGCAGGAAATTCAGCATCGTGATGACTACCCAGAAGACTCCGATGAAGATGGCGATGTTGATGTCCTCGTCCCAGAATTTAATAATCAACCCCGTTGCCGTCAATTCCACTGCGTATGTACTGGCCCAGGAGAACCAATAGATCCAACCCATGGCGAAGCCCAGACTGGGGTCGACGAACCGCGAGGCATAGGACGTGAAGGCTCCGGCGACGGGGATATACGTGGCGATTTCTCCCAGCGACACCATGACTGAGTAGACGATCGTCCCGACGAACAGGTAGGCGATTAGGGCTCCCACGGGACCGGCGTTGGCAATGGCCGTCCCGCTACTGATGAAAAGGCCCGTACCGATCGTACCACCTGAGGTTGGTTGTTTTTGTCAGTTCGAACCCTACCAAACAAAACGGGGGTAGAAACGAACCCATCGCAATCATCTGTAAATGCCTGCTCTTCAAATTCCGCTTGAGCTCCGGCGCCGGACTGGGTTCACCGTTGGCGCCATGTTTCTCGACGTCCATATTGCCCAGATCCTGAGAGGTATTGTCGGCACGAGAATCGATCTGGATGGTCTCTTGGGGAACCATGGCGTCCTTTTTTTCAATTGCTGCATTGGACGCGGCAGCAGGGGATTGGTCTTGTTCGATGCCCATACTGGCCGCGTGGCCGGGGAAGCAATTCAATAGAGGGAGATATAGAGAGTAATAAAAAAAAGATGAGAAATGAGAGAAGAGGGCACGTGTCGCGACAGAGAGGAGGAAAAGACAAAGAATTGGTGGGTAAATTAAGCACAGCTGAAGACTTTTTGAGCCCTGGCCTTTGGTTTCGTGTGGGGAAAAGGCCAAAATCACACGACTAGACCAGATAGAGGGATTGGAATCAGATAAAGACGGACAGAACAAGACTCTTGATTGTACGGAATACTATTTAATAAAGGGCTCTTAACAGACGGCAGGAATCTGAGGGGGATCAACAGCAGGACGGAGATGTACCGTTCACTTTTTCCCACTTCCACACTACTGATAGATATGTACGGAGGATGTCCTGATAAGCCGTCGCAGAACAATGTAGTAATAGAATATGACCCGCGAGATCAAAGTTTTCGGGGGTTTTCTGGATACGACATGGCCCGCGGTGTGGCCAATGACTATGAGTTCATGAGTAAAAATTGCCTCTGATAAGCACTGCACGCACATCTCTTTACCAGATCTGTCTTGAGGGTATTCTGTGCTGAATGTTCCGTGCGGAGGGAGGATTAGTACAGAGGATTAGTTGAACAATCGTCGCCCGTCAGGATTACCGCATGCGGACTAGCGCACCACACTATCGGCCAGCCCCGAAGGCCGGAATCGGCAGTTTGGCTCCAGTTAGTCTCGGAGACGGATATATTATGATTCGATAAGAGACATTAAAGCAAGGACAGTTAGTTCCCTTGCATACATGAGCACGTTGGGTATCGTATATTGCAAAACAAACACAGCAGAGAAAAAGAAACCATTCGTTATATCAGAGTCGACGGGCGGGTCGTTTATGAGCCCTGGCTCAGTAACCCCTATTAGGGATCAATGCTATGCCCCGACATGAGTCGGTTGCGAAGGCTTTGCGTGGCCAGGACGCAGGATGTCAATGGTAGCCATGGCGGACGTGACAGCAAACATCGCCCTGTTCTCCAGTTAGCCAGTCCCCTAACCCGACAGGATCAGAGACACATACCATTCAAGAGCCCCAAACACAGTGGCAGCCTGAAGAGAGCTGCAAGGACCGTGCTGGCAGACCTCGGGAGATGGCAGTAACACCGCCAGGGCGATAAAGCCAGCGAACCAGAAAACCATGGTGATCAGGTCCGCGCCCGCGACGATGAGGCGATGGGCGAGGTTGGGGAGATAGGCTGGTGCTAGGACCAGATAGGGGATCGCAACGAAGCTGGTCCAGACGCCATTGAAGAGCATGAAATTGACTGTTGAGCTGGAGCCATGGGATGAATTGATGATATCGACCACTGACTTGAATTAGACGCGTGCAAGCGCAATGTACAGGGTCAACGTACCATATGCGGTTAGACCCAAGACGATGATGCCAAAAACGACCTGCACGCCTCTGACCGGGTAGATCCACGAACTCATCCTGGTAACCTCTGAATAACGGTATTTATGCGTGCTGAATCTGGACACTCAGCCGTCAGTTTTCACGTCCATCCAAACGGGACATGGATCGGGCTTATAAGGCCACGAGGAAGGGAGGAAATCGGGCACTTGGCAGGCATACCTTGCAGGACGCTGGAGGAGTCCAAATCAAATGAATTCAATTGAATGCAGCTGGTGATTACATACACATATGCAAAGAGATGCAAAGAGATGCAAAGAGAGAAGAGAGAAAAAGAAAAGCTCTAATACGTATATATATAGTAGAGGCTAAAAAAGTGGAAGCCTAACTTGGTGCTCTGACTTGGGCTGAGTCTCTAGGTTTGACCGCCAGTCAGAACGAGGCTGTACAGAGATTCTATTATTATGACTGAAAAGTCAGACAGAGCCGAGACTAGCATGAAGCTGGGCTGAAGCTAGTCAGTTATATTGAATGTCTGTATACCAGTCCAAACATGGCGATCTGGAGATCATGTGGTATCACGTGCCCACACTCTGGACTGGGATCTGACAAGGCCCTACCTGCCACGACCACGACCACGACCACGACTTCAGTATAAAATCTCAACGGTCGAAGACCCTCTGCCAACTGCCATTCTGGTCCAGCTCGACTTTCCCTCCCCGCTATTGTCCCTCTGATCACGTCATCCACCCTCGCGCTGTGCTCATGATGGTTCCCGCGCTCATTGGCGGCTCTTCTATATGTACCACCCGATTCAACCAGGGGCATTGTACTTATACCTCTTGCTGCCCCTCGGGATTGCAGAGTTCTTTTTTCTATCTTCATTCCCTGTGCACCCTTCTGCTGTGATAGTATTCCCCCGTTGTTACAATCGCAACGATGTCTTCGGAGCAACAGCCTCGGTTTGAGACCCTCCAGCTCCATGCGGGGTACGTGCTTCAATATCCCCCCCCCAGGATCCATTGACAAGCGCCATTGACCCTCCATTCCAGTCAAGAACCCGATCCTACCACTAAAGCTCGTGCCGTGCCCATTTACGCTACTACCGTACGTTCCCTGGTCTCAGTCCTGACGCATATACTGACCATCTGTAGTCCTACAGTTTCGATGACTCCGCGCATGGTGCGAGGCTCTTCGGCCTCAAGGAGTTCGGGAACATCTACAGTCGGATCATGAACGTGAGTGATCTATAATGCCAACGTCTTTAGCTAGCATACGTCTCTAAATGGGTCCATCTTAGCCTACCGTCGATGTCTTCGAGAAACGCATCGCAGCCCTCGAAGGTGGTGCCGCCGCCGTCGCCGCATCGTCCGGCCAATCTGCCCAGTTCATGGCAATCTCGGCTCTGGCCCATGCTGGCGACAACATCGTGTCCACTAGTAATCTATACGGTGGCACATATAATCAATTCAAGGTCCTCTTCCCTCGCCTGGGCATTAACACTAAATTTGTCCGTGGTGACAAGCCAGCGGATCTCGCGGCTGCTATCGACGATCGAACCAAGGCTGTCTATGTTGAAACTATTGGCAACCCTGGATACAACGTGCCGGATTACGAGGAAATTGCCAGGCTCTCTCACGAGAAGGGTGTCCCCTTAGTTGTATGCCTCTCTCTTTCGCCCCTGGTCTTAAGTCATGATTAATTAATACTGGTCGTCTAGGTTGACAACACATTTGCTGCTGGTGGATATTTCTGCCGTCCCTTCGAACACGGCGCCGACATTATCGTCCATAGTGCAACCAAATGGATTGGAGGACATGGTACCACCATTGGTGGGGTTGTCATCGACAGCGGCAAATTTGACTGGGGCAAGAATGCAGCTCGGTTCCCCCAGTTTATCGAGCCATCTGCAGGGTACCACGGCCTGAAGTTCTGGGAGACTTTCGGACCCGTCGCCTTTGCAATTCGCGTGCGTGTGGAGATACTGCGTGATCTTGGAACAGCCCTCAACCCGTTTGCTGCGCAACAGCTCCTGCTGGGCTTGGAGACCTTGAGTTTGCGTTCTGAGCGACATGCCCATAACGCTGCTATCCTGGCGGAATGGCTCCAGAAGAACGAGCACGTCAGCTGGGTCTCATACCCAGGCCTCCCTGACCACCCCAGCCACGAGCTCGCCAAGAAATACCTGAAGCATGGTTTCGGTGGTGTCCTATCTTTTGGCGTCAAGGGCGGTGCTGCTGCGGGAACGCAGGTCGTAGACGGCTTCAAACTGATTTCCAATCTCGCCAAGTATGTCCATTTCTATTCCAGCTTTCGATGATGAGGAACCAACTACTAACTGCTTTGTAGCGTCGGAGACTCCAAGACCCTCGCAATCCACCCCTGGTCGACTACCCACCAGCAACTAACCGAGCAAGAGCGTCTGGACTCGGGCACGACGGAAGATGGGATTCGGGTCTCCGTTGGAACAGAACACATCGATGATATTATTGCCGATTTCGAGCAGTCTTTTAAGGCTGCTACGGCTTTGAAGTCGTAGTGGGTTTCCGGTTATATACATGTAAATATGCATGGAGACCATGTGATGGTTCAATCTCCGAAGGCGATGAGCAAGTGCAATAGGGCTAATTAGGGCAATAGCCATGATACCAACATTGAATTCAATTAACGACTACAAGAGTATCTGTGTCTGGCCTGTGTGGTTTTGTAGGGCTGATTCCTGCCTAAGTTAAACTTGAATAATTAGAACTGCAATCCTTAGATAAATATAGAGTAGGAATACAGCATGTACGAGACGTATTGCAGAATTGAAAGGGAAGAACTGAAATAACAGTCAATAAACACGCCTGAGTAAGTGAAAACCCCCGTTGACAAGAGAAACAAAGCAAAACAAGGACAGAAGAAATGCAACATGAGTACATAATAAAATCAATAGATCAATAAAAGACATAAAACATACGGAGTACCGTATGTAGTAGAAAAAGCGAGCCACCCAACCAACCGAGCAACTAACAATCAACAAAAACCCGACCAATAGCCAGCAGACCATGGAAAACAGATCAGAAAACAGAAACCAGGATAGAGAGTGATGCAGCATTATGAAAAAGATACCACCGAGTCCAAACAGGGACGAAACAATATCTTCAATAAATTATCATCCATACCACCGGCAGGTAAAAAAAAACAACCCCAGAATAAGAAAGAAGGCTCGCCCAACAAGACCGCCCGTCCGTCATTGGTATACATTGGTATCAATAATAGATAGAGAGCAGGGACATGCTTTTCGAACGCCAGCGCCTAGTTCAGAAGGAATATGGTAACATGGTGGAATCAGAGTCATACAGTGTACAGTGTGTAGACCCGTCTTGCACTTGTTCGTATCAATACAGCCAGAGTCACAGCCACCGAATGACTCCCATGTCCGTCATTCACGGTGAATGCATGCTTGCGACTCAGCTACCTTGGCCCGGGGGAGGCGGTTGGGTAGAGCCACCGGTAGACCCGGCCTGGGCTCCTCCCATCATGAACCCCGGAGGGAACATAGGCATTCCAGGGAACGAGAAGCCAAAGCCCGGCACGGCTGGAGGCACGCCGACGTTGTTCACTGCAGGGGCGTCGCGGTCTGCAGGGCCGCTGCCACCACCGCCGTTGCCCGGTGCCGGCTGGTTCTCACGTTCTGGACGACGGAAACGATCTTGTTGAGTGCGGGAGGAGACTGGTCCGCGTTTGCCTCCGGTGTCGGTTGCGATACGTCTGCTGATGGCTGAGGAAGGAGTTAGTCAGGGTTGAGAGAGAGAGAGAGAGAACAGAAAATTAGCTCACCTTTGGACGAGACACCGGCACCGATTTCAATGTCTGGCTCTTCGACGACCATGCCACTTTCGATGGTTCTTCCTCCAGTGCCACCGTATTCGGCCGTGAGCATCCATTTGCGATCCGCTTCGGTGAGTCGTTCGATCGGAATAATACTGACACCGGTCTGGTAATCGCTACAGTCACGCGGACCGAATCCAACACCCCAGCGGGTCTGAAAGAAAATGTCAGAAGATGAGAACCAAGGATAAACAAGAGAAAAAGGAGGGGCGGGAAGGGGGATAGTTACACTTACCCTGAGTTGCATATCCCCAGACTTATACGATTCCATTCCATCACGAGCATGGACGGCATCAATGCGATTGATCATCTTGATAAAAGCATGACGCTTATCGGTGTTGACGATGCAGGTCTGGACAAGACCGAATTTGTTGAACAGCGAACGCAAGTGAGCTTCAGATGACCTATAGCCGGGTTAGCACGGGCAATATTATTTAATGGGTTGCAGGGAGAGGAAGACATACGTAACACCACCAACAAAAAGAGTTCGGCTCAGGACTATATAACGCAAGTTGTTAGCACCAGAAAAAAATATCATACGAATATCAGATGGACACAAACCTTTCATATTTCCTTGACCAATGGAGTAATCCCATTCGATCAACTTCGGACCGGGGGGAGGCAAAGCGGGCTCGTTGCGAGGAGAAGGCGAACGGCGCCTGCGACCCTGAGGACTGCGCTGGCGGTAATCCCGTCGACCACGGGCGTCTCGCGGGTCTCCGCCCCGACGACCAGGCGAGTCTCCATGATATTCTCCGTAGATGGGGCTGTCGCGACGGCGGGGAGGCGACACATCACGGCGTCTATCCCAGCCAGGAGAGCGAGAGCGACGACGGTATTGGCCCGGAGGCGAACGCATGTAGTCACGCTCTCTGTCACGAGGGTCCAGGTCACGCGTCTGGGAATCAGGACGACCACCCCAGGCATTTATGGTCTGGCCCGGGAGACCACCGAACCCGGTAGGTTGGCCGGGTATATTGGCCATGTTGGTGGCATTGGACAGAGTCAGAATCTGCAGCGCCGTGGCCCATTGGTCCTGGGGAATACCTTGGGCAGCGAGCAACTGCAAGAGCTGAAGCTGTTGCTGCAGAGCGTCTGGGCCAAGGGCCGGCGCGGGTTGCGCGGGAGTTGCGGTGGCCTGGGGCAGGAGAGCAGCCAGAGGGTTCTGTGCGGCAGCCATGAGGTTGGGAGGTGTCTGAGACTGACTCTGGGGCTGGACCATTGCTGGGTTCTGGGCCATATTACCCAATGCAGCAAACGGGTTAGCCGCCATCGCACTTGCAGCGTACGGATTCACGCCGGCCTGGGTGCTCGCGGGCTGCGATGCCTGGTCGACGGAGGTGCTAACGGGCTGTGGAGTGACTCCATGCGGGTTCAGTGCAGCTAGGGGATTAGCGGGCGCTGGCGCTGCTGGAGCCGCCGGGGCCGGTGTATTCTGCTTGGCCATATCCGCCAAAGCCTTCAAGATGCTAGAAGTGTCCGCCCCAGCACCATTCGAGGCTTGCTGCGGTGGCTGTTGTTGTTGTTGCTGCTGATGCTGAGCGTTGTAAGGAATGAAGTTGGGACCTGGTGATCCTTCTGGCGTAGTAGAATGAAGGTCTGAATAAGATATATCAGATACCGATTTCGCTAAAGGCGACCCGAGAAACAAAAAAGGAGTCTTACTTTTCGAGCTGGTGCGTTTAGTTTGTCCTTGAAGGAGGAAATCATATGGGGAGGGAAGGTATTCCCACGCTCCCAGATATCAACCAGCTTCTTGATTTTTTCCTATAGCAAGAAAGGGTCAAATACGTAAGTTGGACTATTCGCGCCAAACGACTGAGTGGAAAAGCTTAGGGAGAAAAGTAGGGAAAAGAAAAGAGCAACGGTTCTTATGCAAAAGGCAGGGGGGGTTATATAGCGGGAAATACAACGACAACGAGCCGGTCTTATAAAAGGCCACCACGGGACTCGAAGGAGCAAGTCACGGTAAGCTGCTAGGCCTGAGAGAGCCCGTGGATGTGATGCTTGTGATAATGTAGTATCTTCTCTAGTAGTGCGTACCTTTTGATCCTCAGGAGCATTGTTTATGATATCTGTCATCAAGACCGGCAGCAGCTCGGTCACTCTGTTAACGCCAGCAGCAAAGGTTCCATCTGGAGCAGCACTACCGGCTGGCTGGCCTGCCCTGCGAGCTGCTTCTACCCACTGTCGAGTTACAGAGTCTACAACATAGAGTACGCCCAACTTGTGTGTTCCTGGTGCCTTTTTGAAATGGGTGTAGATCTTCTGGATGAGGACGGATTCATTCTGCACGGAAAGAGAGACGTTAGCCATTCCATTCCCGAAATCATGATTACTTGAAAGAGATCCTGGACGGAATCACATACCTGGACATTGGCGGTGCATAGCGAGGTGATACTGTTGATCTTGGAACCCGAGACACCTGGAGGCTTCAGGGCAAGCATGGAATGGAGATAATTCTCCAACTCTGCTACAGCCGACGACATGACTGGATGATTGGATATAGAAGTAGCTGAACCCTCAAGGGTATAGTAATAGCTTTTAGGTTGGTATCACTGTATCTCTCGAGTGACGGGAGTCTTTTTTAAAGTCTCAAACGAGTCGCGTCGCGTCTACTGGGAAAACCAGTGCGGTTGGCAAACCAGATGGCAGAAGTAGTGCTTAGAAAAAAAGAGTGAATGATGGTGCTTGTTTCCTCCCTGCGCCTTTTTTTTTTTCCGCCAAGGTGTAAGACCACACGATAAGACGAAAATTCTTTTAAGCCGGCAATCGTGTCACTACAGACTCCACGAACGTACACTTGGCGACCAAGGCCTTCTGCCTACAGCTGAAACAAAGAGCCCAAGCGACGGTACTGTGTACAGGGCTTTTGTGCCTTCTTTTTCAACCCGCGAACGAGTACGAGTACGGGGTACGTCCTAATCTGTGGGTGAATATACCAAAGAAACGGGTGGAGAAAGAGAAAAATAATAGAGTGAGAGATCGCGTGTACAGAAAAGCCTAGAAAGGGAGACGAGGTGATGACGGATAGACAGATGGCGATGGTGAGGTGGTGAGGTGGTGATGGTTGATGGAAGGAGAGAGGGAAAGAAAGAAAGGGAGGCGTTTTGGGAGACGAAGTGAAGACTCAGTTGGTCGCACGCTAGTCCCGAAGGGGTTTACAACCTGAGGTGTCTTTTTCACCTTTGGCGTCTTGGCATAACACATGACCTCACGTGATTAAATCTCAAGTCCGAATTAAGTCCAGGGTAGCTTTTGCCGGTGAATCGAATGGGCAGTCTACAAGTAATTGTAGTATGGAGTAGCCAGGTGTTCATGATTCATGATTTATGTTTGGTGGATTGATTTGTGCAGGTACAACTGTCCGGGTTGAGCTCCATATCTGCCCATACAAAGCACTGAACTGAAACTGCCATCCGGATGTGCTCATTATTTAGTATTATTAGCATCTGGCATTTCGGATGTCGGATGACGGCACAATGGGATATTCCTGCCGACGTCACCGGCGATGAGATCATTTTGCAGAGACCCCCATACATACAAAGCTCTCCCCGGGACAACAGCACGGGGCTGCGGATAGAAGGAGGAGGAGAAGATGCCATTGAATTAACCACGATGAGAAACCTACCGTGCCTATCCACCTAGCAATGACTAGAGATCGATAAGTTTTGCTCTGGCCGAGGACCGGAACGTAGCGAAATTCGGAGACAGCAGCATGAAATCTGATTTCGGGAGACCGGCTGTGGTGGAGCCCCGGCGTTACCATGTTACCGCGCCTTACTCTTTGCGTTGTTGCCGGGAGTTACCGTGAAAACTAGTAATTTTGTACCGGATGTATAGTTACGGCCAGATGGAGAAAAATAGCCATAGAATAGCAGTAACTAACTAACTAGAGGAATGGACTACGTAATTAACTGAGGTGCAGTTCTTAGTCAGCCCTGGTGTGTGTGTGTGTGTGTGTGTGCGGGAGTGCGTGGAGTGCTGGGTGAGGAGGGTCCCGTTCCTTGACCTCCCTCTTTCTTTTTCCTGATATACCCTCGCTTCTTCTTCTCCTCTTCTCTCTTCCTTCTCTTCCCTCTTCTTCCCTCTCCTCCATTCTTCCCACTTCACCACTTTCACCCTCCACTTCTTCATATCACAATGGCTTCCGCTCTCAGGCTCAGTACCTCCGCTCTTCGTTCCTCCTCCATTGCCACTAAACCGGCTGTTCAGTCCGTTGCGTTCAACGGTCTGCGCGCCTACTCGACCGGCAAGGGCAAGGTACGTTAACTATCTTTTTTCTATGTTTCTTTTCCCTTTACGAAGCTCTATGTGGCTAATTGCTTGCCGTATTGGACTACAGTCCCTCAAGGAGACCTTTGCCGACAACCTTCCCGGTGAGATTGAGAAGATCAAGAAGCTCAGGAAGTATGCATATCTGGGTCCCTCGCCATACCACGACGCACAATCGCTAACTCGTGTAGGGAGCATGGCAACACGGTCATTGGCGAGGTCACTCTCGACCAGGCCTACGGTGGTGCCCGTGGCATAAAGGCCCTCGTATGGGAGGTGGGTGCATTATGCGGCCTGTGTCGATCTCACACAATTGACTTGAGGCTAACACCCCATGTGCTGTAGGGTTCCGTCCTTGACTCCGAGGAGGGTATCCGTTTCCGCGGCAAGACTGTAAGTGCTGGCTCAACGTCTTTTTTTTTTTTTTTCTTTTTTCACAAACTTGGCAGTTTTGCTCACAAGGTGCTTTAGATCCCCGAGTGTCAGGAGCTTCTGCCCAAGGCCCCTGGTGGCGAGGAGCCCCTCCCCGAAGGTCTCTTCTGGCTCCTTTTGACTGGTGAGGTTCCCTCCGAGCAGCAGGTCAACGCCCTGTCTGCCGAATGGGCTGCTCGCTCCGACCTCCCCAAGTTTTTGGAGGAGCTCATCGACCGCTGCCCCAGCACCCTCCACCCCATGGCCCAGTTCTCCCTGGCTGTCACCGCCCTGGAGCACGAGTCCGCCTTCGCCAAGGCCTACGCCAAGGGTATCAACAAGAAGGAGTACTGGAACTACACCTTCGAGGACTCGATGGACCTCATCGCCAAGCTGCCCACCATCGCCGCCAAGATCTACCGCAACGTCTTCAAGGACGGCAAGGTTGCTCCCATCCAGAAGGACAAGGACTACTCCTTCAACTTGGCCAACCAGCTCGGCTTCGGCGGCAACAGCGACTTCGTTGAGCTCATGCGTCTCTACCTCACCATCCACTCCGACCACGAGGGTGGTAACGTTAGCGCTCACACCACCCACCTGGTCGGTAGCGCTCTGAGCTCCCCCATGCTCTCTCTCTCCGCCGGTCTCAACGGTCTGGCTGGTCCTCTCCACGGGTTGTAAGTTTTAACTGCCCTTCGAAATTTGTAACTGAAATGGGTGTGAATGGAATGTGTGAGCTAATCTGCCAAACAGGGCCAACCAGGAAGTGCTCAACTGGCTCACCAAGATGAAGTCTTCCGTCGGCAACGACCTTAGCGACCAGTCCATCAAGGACTACTTGTGGTCTACCCTCAACTCCGGTCAGGTCGTCCCCGGTTACGGTCACGCCGTCCTTCGTAAGACCGACCCCCGTTACGTGTCCCAGCGCGAGTTTGCTCTCCGTAAGCTCCCTGACGACCCTATGTTCAACCTGGTCAGCCAGGTCTACAAGATCGCTCCTGGTGTCCTGACCGAGCACGGCAAGACTAAGAACCCCTTCCCCAACGTGGATGCTGTAAGTCAACCTGACTACAAGATTTGCAATAAATCATACTGACAGACGATGTAGCACTCTGGTGTCCTCCTCCAGTACTACGGCCTGACTGAGGCCAACTACTACACCGTCCTCTTCGGTGTCTCCCGTGCTCTGGGTGTCCTTCCCCAGCTCATCATTGACCGAGCTCTCGGTGCGCCCATTGAGCGTCCCAAGAGTTTCAGCACTGAGGCTTACGCCAAGCTGGTCGGTGCCCAGCTGTAAACCCTTCCCTCATGATATGAATAGGGGTTAAAAAAAAAAAGGGGGATTCTCCATGTGTGAATGAGTAAGAGCACGTTATTTGTTATATTATCTCATACCTTGATCTGTTTTCTTTTCACTGTTCTGGCCTAGACTGGGACGCGCGGAGTGTTGGGGGGTTTGTTCGATATTACTGTATGATAGGACTTGGTTTCGAGCGGGCCTTGTAACAAGCACTTCCACGTCGATCTCTTCTCTTCTTCTTCTCCCCTGCTCTTCTGCTCTTCATGGTGTACGATGTGAAAGCGGTGAGGCCTGGTATGGATGAACTGCCCGACACTCAACCGATTCGTTTGGTTGGGAGCTCCCGACTTCGCCCGGCGGCTCAACGACCAGGAGCAGGAAGCAGTCCCTGATACACTGCGGTCTACCCTGGACGTTGCGCCCCCGTTGCAGTCTTTGACCTAGAGTGAACCAGTCTATTATCTACGTAGTAATGTAATCTCTATGATCTTGGCGTCCGGCTACGTACTGAATTCCCGTCGGAAACGGACAGTGCTCCTCTCACCGCCAGCCGAGAGCGGACTAGCGCACATGTCTGCCTCAGGCCGCAATTCTGAGTGGGATCGCTTCTTGTGACAGGAAATACTACGTACAGCTCTGGCTGGGCCTGTCGTTTCTTCTTCTTTTCTTCAGCTCTTTTATAAAGAGACACTTCTCCTTCCATCCCCTTTTCAAACTCTCTCCAATCACCCCATTGCTCAGCTTTCCTAACCCCTGCCCGGTTCGACTTCGTCCGCGATCGGTCTCCTAAATCGCTCGGTCCAACTTCCCCAGTTCCTCCCTGGTCGTCGGCAATCCAGTCCCCGCGGCCAACGAAAGAACGCTCCGCGTAATCTTCGACGGACCTTAAGCCGACGAAGCCCTTCCCTACATCCCTTGGTCAGGGCCCCTTTCAGCGCATCCATTCCAAGGCCAGAATGTCTACTCCTACTGCTGCAGTGCCCGCTTCCGGCCCGACGGTCGAGAAGAAGCCTATTAAGTTCAGCAACCTGCTGCGTATGTGTCTCCCCATGTTAGCCTTAGGTGGCATGATCTGTGTGATGATGATGATGATGATGGTGGTGGTGGTTCTAACGGTGCTTGCAATACAGTTGGCGCAGGTCTGAACATGTTCGAGTAAGTTGAATCTGGAGTTTCATACGTGTTTTACAATAACAGTTGCTGACCGGACATCAATTATTTAGGGTCACGTCGCTGGGACAGGTAAATTGCCAATCCCTTTGTATACATTCCTGAATGATTATTTTGACTCAGTTTTGTCTTAGCCGCTGGAAGTGATCAAGACGACCATGGCTGCTAACCGGGGCGACAGCTTCGTGGGTGCCATGGGTCGGATATGGGGTCGTGGCGGGATCCTCGGTTGTAAGTGACATACTAGCCCTTTTGTCCGTGTTCTGTGTGTGGGGGTGGTTAGCTTACATGTGGAAATATCCATACAGATTATCAAGGTCTCATTCCTTGGGCCTGGATTGAGGCTTCCACCAAAGGTGCTGTCCTTCTCTTCGTTGCGTCGGAGGCGGAATACCGTGCCAAGGTGCTTGGCGCTCCGGACTTCCTGTCTGGTATTGCCGGCGGTATGACCGGTGGTGTGGCCCAGGCGTATGCCACCATGGGGTTCTGCACCTGCATGAAGACGGTCGAAATCACCAAGCACAAGATGGCCGCACAGGGTGTGAAGCCCCCTAGCACCTTCGAGACCTTCATGGATATCTACCGTAAGGAGGGCATCCGGGGTATCAACCGTGGTGTCAACGCCGTTGCGATCCGCCAGACCACCAACTGGGGCTCCCGTTTCGGTCTCTCCCGTGCGGCGGAAGTGAGCATTCGCAAGCTCACCGGCAAGGACGACAGCCAGAAGCTGTCCGCCTTGGAAAAGATCTTGGCGTCCGGCCTGGGTGGTGGTCTCTCCGCCTGGAACCAGCCGATTGAGGTGATCCGCGTTGAAATGCAGAGCAAGAAGGACGACCCCAACCGACCGAAGAACTTGAATGTTAGCAGGGCATTCAAGTACATCTACGACACCAATGGCGTTAAGGGTCTCTACCGTGGTGTGACGCCTCGTGTAGGTCTGGGTATCTGGCAAACTGTCTGCATGGTGGCTCTTGGTGACATGTAAGTTATTCATTCCTCTTCGTCTTCCTCTTACCCATTTCCCCGCGATCTGCATGTGATACCGAGGAGCGAACATCGGACTAACCTGTGGGTCTCCGTTACGCCGAAAACAACAGGGCCAAAGAAGCCGTCGAAAAATTGACGGGCGAGCAAGTCACCGCAAAGCACTAGAGAAAGGTTGAAACACCTTTCTGCTATGCACACGGACCCAAACCGTTGGTCTGATGTTAACCTCTTTCGGGTATAGATGGAAATACAGGGTGTCGGGCATTATATTATTCTCCTTCTGTACTCTAGCGATGGAATGGCTGGATTGTATTCGTACGGGAGTATAGTATAATGCATAATAGAAACCTCATTTTCCTAGATTGTGCTCTTATCATATTTTGTTATTCATCCCGCTTCGTTATCTCTATAAGACTATCTCATTATCCCACGTCCATATATCTTCTCGTAGAGCTGTTATTGCATCCCGCGCGCGTATCTCTCTCCCTATCTCCTTATAATGCTAACTGTACAGAGTATATGTGCTCTACAAGTAAAGTCGACTACAGGCTCCTGTGCCAATTAAAAACTCGCATCATGCATCCCCTTCCACCTTTTGCTTGGCTAGTTAAGCACACTGAGTCGTCCACCGCAGTACGCAATAAGTATATCTACTCCATCAAACTAACTAGCAGCTATATCAGTCAATGGCTAGTGTATACTCGTACTCCATACAAAGCACGAAGCGTGAAGTACGAATACTGGTGGGATAATGGACATTGGCATTTATCTACTCCGTACGTAGTTACACCGTACATGAATATGATAACTATTGTCAACTTGGCTCTCAGATTCCATTCGGGAAGACCAGACAAACCCCGTATATATCCTCCAAATAAAGGATCAATACGTATGACCGTAGGGTGTGGAAAACAGGGTTTCCCGTCTGCTCAGCCGGACTTAAGCCACCTGAGTCCACACGGTTGAGTCTCAATGAGCCCTAGACCCCATTACTTTTGTAAAACGAACTTTAGAATGGGTGCCGTTGATGAGGATGCTCCCGTTATGTGTAGTTGCAGGAGATAGCAGGGTCGCAGGAGGGCGCGCAGGATTGATCAGCTTAAGTCGTCATTGCCTTTGACGAAAAAGGTATGGCGAGGGCAAAAGTAGCATTATGAGCCCATTCAAAATTGTCAATAAATAGGCAGAGAGTCTTTTCCCTTTTCCTGTGAGTGTGTCTGCTGAGGTGATACTTTTCGCCTGTGATTCCTCACCTAGCCTATTGCCAGCTAATTAACCAACTCATTAACATAAAGAGGAGCCAAATTCCTTTAATTCAATATCCCTAATTACCAGCTCCAACTGCACTAGATGGTTTGCAGGGCCATGAGCAACAGTACTAGCATCAGCGGACTGCGTACAGGAAGGTTCCAGTAGCTTTCCACATGCTGGGTACATGGTTCATTGAGATGCATCAAATGGGCACTGAAAGTGAGAGCGGAACATCGGAAGACGAACGACTTGTTGGGCTTAATTTCGCTGATAAGATACTATAAACATTGAAGGTTGCCTCGTTTTGCTGAACAAATGAGCGCCATGCACATCGCAATATCTTTCTTTACTCCCTAAGGAGCATCTCGTGTCAATTTGACCCTGGTGTTAGGGACAATCTAGGGCTTGCACCTGCCAGTAGTCCAAAAGACCACTATATTTGGCTTCTCAAGAGCCAGATATCCCTAGGCACCTTAGATAGTATCGCACTGTTAGGCTGCACCCTAACACCTGGAAACAACTTTCGGGGCGGGAAACATAGACGCTGTGCAACCGAATAGGTAGGTGAGGAGCTGACTGTTTGTGGGAAGCAGAAGGTTGGCTGATATGTTGATGTGCATACATGGGATGTGTGGATTGAAGACCCTGAGGGATGTTCCTCACTGTTGAGGCACGTCAAAAACGATCTTCTCAGGAAGGTTTATCGATTGGCGGTCTTAACTGGAATATTCGTCACTGTAGGTTTCCCAAATAAGGGATGCCAGCTCCTTCAACTGCTCCTCGCCAAACTCAATGTCTGACTCTTGTGGTATATCACCAGCCCTCAGAAACAGCTTTTCAAACTCCAGAACCAATGGCTGCCCAGACACGTATATGCGATTGTTGCTCCCCTTTTTGATCTCCACGTGCTGAGTTCGATGGGCCCGTCCGGCGCAGAGTTCCCATTTGTCGATACCGATTATACTAGATCCTGTTTCCATAGTGAAGACGACCTTGACATCACCTCCTGACTCGTTCAGCCAGAAGCGGACGTCAGACTTCAGCTTAGAGCTGGCTTCAGAGAATGCTGTCTCGAGTACGACACACGGCCAATATTTGGAACGCTCGCGGGGGCGTCTTCGCGGGGAGTAGGCGAAATCAGCCTGCTTGGCCCCAGATGTACCCTTGCACGTTGCGCTATTCCGATACTCCAGCAAATTAGGGTTGAGCCCCTTTGCCATGAGCGCCTGGATGAGTATGTTGTGGAAGAGCGCCGCAGCATCTTCGTGAGTGCGTGATATGGTCATCCTGATTAAAAGCAGACCAAGGACGTTGTCGTACGAAGACCACTGTGGGCAGTCAGTTTGTTGACAATCCAGACTGAGAAAGTCCTGAGAAAACGTCTTCTCGTCGACACCCGTAAGTAGCAGCCATTCACTGCCACCGGGTGGGGTCTGTTGGCGGCGCCTTTCATTTTCCCAGAAGTCCAGGAAGAGCTGTTTCCCTTCGTACGGGTGTCTTCTGATGGAAGGGGACAGATTTCCCAAGAAGCCAGGGCTGGGGTCACTTAGACAGCTATCAGGGTCTCTGTTCAAGGCCATCTTTATACAAGTAGAATAGTATAGGACAGGCGGAAAATAGTATGAGAGTTGGGAACTAATAGCGGATATTGAACTACTCCGTAATGATGTGTGACATCAGTTGACATGATAAATTCCAAATAGTGACATATTTCGTAACCATCTGAATATATGGAGTTAGAGAAGAGGTTCAACTAGGCACAACCTTAATGCTTATCTGTTTTCTATTTATTCTCCACTATTAGTCTCCATGGCGTCTGTGACTTGATCAGTCCAGGACCCCTAGAATATGAAGCTTATAGAACCAATGACCACCGAGACCTGCTGCTAAAGACGGCAACCGTCAACCATCCTCTACTGGTGATGTGCTATAAAAACATCCCTGTCTATCGCAGATACTTGGCAGAAACGGATACAGAATATGGTCTTTTTCTCAGAGTAGACAGCTTTCAAATGCACAGGAGCTGTGCCCAGCCGGCGGTTCGCTCAACAGAGATATCCCATTCAGGGACATACAGCCATAATCTCGACCAGGAATTACCACCGCTTTAGTGGTTCAATCCACACACGCCAAACTGTTAGCTCTGTTTAGATAATTGCGAATGAAAGGCACATTAACCGCATATCATGTCATCTGGGCCTTCGGTCTAGGCATAGCAAAGACCTCCACTTCGAACATCACTTAACGCCCTTCCTCCATCATCACCATCAATCTCCTTGGGAATCTCCGGCCCATCCCCTGTAACAACGTTATGGTCTTTCTCTCATCACATTGTCGGTTTCGCCTTAAGGAAGTAGCAACGATTTGAATATCCCTGATATTACAACTTAACGCCATTCGATGTCAGACAAAGCAGGACGTCTCTGTTGAGACTTCCGTTGGCTACCCTGTATCAAAGATTTGATATTCGAAACCGACTGAGAATAGCGAACGGACTTCTTGAAGTCCAGCGTTATCTGATCATCCAGTTTCTTGTCATTCCGCGCTTGCCAGATCTTCTTAATCGCTGTCTCCACGTCGCCCTCGTTGTAAGCAGCGATTGCCATGGCGGCTGCGAGATATTGGGCAGGTTTTCGATAATAAGGTCCTAGCTTTTCCTCATGGAAAATACGAGAGCGTGCTACCTTGTCAAAATAATTTTGAAAGGTGGAGTACTCATACTCCTTAGCTGTCTGAGCCATGGTCCAATTCTCCATATTTGGAAGCCGGTACAATCCCAAAAGCTTTGCGTACTGGTTAGCATTTTTGTTCATTCGGAGCCTGCTAATGAGCAAGCGGCGCAGGCGCAGTTTTCCTTTGTCGTCCAAGAGGCCACTGTAGTATTCACGGATTGTTCGTATGACCGCTTGGTGTTCAAGCGTCTGATACCCCGGGTTTGTCTTTGAGTATTGTTGCATTAGAAAATTCATAGACCAGGGTGAAACCAGCCCCCGGATAGTCCTTCCATAGCCACCCGTCGCTTCTGGGAAGTCTTCATCAACGATGAGGGGATGACGCTCCCTCCAGGCGACTATCTCTGAATTATTACCGTCTATGAGACCCGCTTCAAACCTTTTCCTATTCCTCTTTGGATGAGGATCAGAAGCCGGTGCTGTTGGCAGCTTGTCGTAATTGTCTTTGTAGTGGTGCAGACTGTAGCCAGTCCTTTTCCAAAACTTTTCCTGCGACTTCGGGTCGCTGAATACTGGTGAGGATCCGAAGCCTTCTTCGATGTTGGCAGGTAGACAGAGTCTGTGCATTTCGGCCAATAGCGCGGTTGTAAATTCCCGATACTTGCGGGACGTGTCGTGGTCTAGTGCTGGTGGGAGAAAGGGTGGCTCTTTCACCAGCTCTGATATTGCGGCCGATGAAAATAGCCCTCCAGCGTGTCTCTGCGAATGCGACCAGACATACCCGAATGAATCCTGGTCCTTTTCGGCTGCAGCGAGAATTGCTGGTGTCAGATTTCTCCCTTTAAATTCGGTGGTCTCCACCCAATGACCGGAGTAACACGATGTCATAAACATAGTGGTCCTGACGTCTGAATACTCTGAGAGAATAGGTGCAACATGGCTTGGTTTCAGGTACTTTTCAGAGTCATCATTGATATACGGGTCAACACCGAGGCATAAGCCGCCGGCTGAATCATAATCGCCGTGTGAAAAGATCATGATGAGTACGTGATCTCCAGATTCTGCGGCGTCGGCTATAGTATTCCTCAGTTGCTGCAAGAAAAAGTCCCGCAAGTCGGCTCCTTTTGGTCCGATCGTCACCTTTGCCAGGGCCCGAGGGAGCAGACTCTCATCGAGCACGACTTTTCTGGTTTCGAATGGATCCCCGTGGATGAATCCAGACGCCCATTTTGTTTGCACAGGCCTCGTTACCTGCGGTCCGTCGTCATCAACAACCTCCATCGTAGTCTTGTCCTCTTTGCCATATTTCTGCACAAGGTAACTGGGGGGCATTGATGTGATCCACTTTTGGTCTTTTCCCATGTCCTCGAGGACATGCAACCACAGGTAGAAATCGGACACCATCCAGCCTTCACCCAGTGATGGGCTTGCTATCCTTGAGGTGCTGGATGGTTCGTCAACACCAAGGACAGAAATGACGCGGGTCTGTGGTGTTACATTTGGGGCACTTTGTGTGTCTCTTGTTGGAATTACTGGATCAACTTTGAGCCTTTCAGCTGCGAATTTCGCATGAGCCGTGCATGCTTTTCCAGCTTTATCAATGTCCCCGGGGTGTTGAGCTAGCTCGCTTTTCGCGTGCGCACGATCAATCTTGTATCTTTTCATAAGTATTCGGGCAAGATATTCGACTTTAGCATCTTGCAAGCTATCCCCATATCCACTGTCGATAATATCCTGAACTTCATCCCGATATATTTCCCTCCACTCCCTCATCAAGGGCACATTGATGTTAGCAATTTGTCGTCTCTCAATAATGCCATAAAGACTGGAGGTATCAGTGACCGCTATCCCCTCCTGTGCGCAAATATACTCAACATTTTCCGGTTCAAGGAGCAAAAGATATGCTTGCCGGGCAACTAAGGACGCTTGTTCCGAGATCTCGTGCATCTCACGTGCACCATTGATCATGTCGGTAATGGATAATGAAGGCTGAAAATATCGGGTTGCCCGTGCTCGGGAACAACTCAAGACAAACTGCAAGATGGCTTGCTTTCCATTTCCTTCAGTGACCTTAGACTCTCGCATCAGACGCTCTAGCGCATGGATAACATTGCTTGGTGGCTTGGTATTCGAAAGACACTGTTCCGCAGACACGCGGTCAATGTTGACAAGGCACTGGAGCCTAGCGAAACTTTCCAACTGCCTGCCTCTGCCCTGATACATTCCTTCCGCCTTGGCTTTCAGAAATATCGTGTACGTATCCTCATGTTCTGGAGTGTCACCTTTAAGCAGTCTCCTTATAATCTTTTTCAGTTCTTTCTGGGGTAGCTGGGTAAGCTCGCCCGCCTGCTCCAGCAGGTCTTCAGATACCATCTCCTTCTTGAGCGCCTTTCGCAGCATTTTTTGCAGGCTTAAAGTCTGAAAATAACAGATTGGTTGTTAGGGACAGCTTAGGGCTTGCACCTACCAGTAGGCCAAAAGATCACTATATCTGGCTTCTCATAAGCCAGACATCCCTAGGCACCTTATATAGTAGCGCACTGTTAGGCTGCATCCTAACATTGGTGCTGCCGTAGCCCTAGAATGTAGAGGTTCCAGAGGCGAAAAGAGGATAAAGAAAAAGAAAAGACAGAGGTCAAAAAGACAAAGGGCTCTGATGCCTAGTTATCGCTTTTGGTACATTAGTAAGCATCTACCGATTCTTTCTGCATCTAACAATCACTTAATCAACTGCCAACTACCAGAATAATCAGGGAATCATTAAATTGGGTTCAGTATACGCAGTTGCTTTTCTTTCTTTTATTAGCTTTTATTTTTTGCCACTGACAACGGGGAATCGTCGAGACTGGATCAGAACCAGCGGGTCGATATGGCCGTAAGTAGATGAAGGACCCAACAGCGGAATACAGAGACTAGAAGATGAAAACAATGTAATAATAACGAAAGAAAAGCAACCGCGCAAACTGGAGTTGGATCCCTGGCTGATTATCCCATAGATAGTTAGATACAAAAATGAACGGGCAAACGACGACCTTCTTCCATTGACCCTGGACGCCCATGCCCACGCCCGGGCCAGCAAGGAATAGGGTTAGCACGCCTCGAAGGACCACACCACCTAGACTTCATAGTTTGCCATTACATTCTTTGTCCACAACCATATCAACCCACTGGTTCTGATCTAGTCTCCAATGGTTTCCCGTTGTCAATGATTGCTGAGGCTTAGCCCTAAGTAAAATAAAGTGGTATTAGGCTATTAGTGAGCCGTTATTTTCCCTAGGGCCGTTTGGCCTCGCAGCTGAACAGATTGACAAAGAGCACACTTACCTTATTGATCAGGTGCTTGATTAAAACGGCCAGACAATAAGTGCTTCATAAGTCACCTGACGAACAGGTTGTCACTTGTCTTCGGCGCTAAGAATATTCAGCAGTTTACATCATTCCTTTTGTTGATGCTGCAGAAAGACCCCCAACCAAGTTGCTCAATCAGCCCTTCTTAACTGGAAAATCTGAGGATTGAAGGGCTTGTCAAATTTCGAACTTTATGTGGTCTGAATAGGAACAGACATTTACAGTTACAATAACAGAGCACCAAAGGAACACTTCTGATTGATGCAATGCCTACTGATTCAAGACACAGCATTAATGCATGGGGCTCTCTGCCACCTTCCACCGCTTACTCAGAGTAGATAATTACAAAGCTTAGCTCATACCCTAGGACGGCAGCCCTAATCATCCTATGCTGCATCGCATACCAAGGTCTCAAGCATACTCATAGATAGGATACAATTGTATTACAACCACACGCAGAGAGATACAAAAAAGAAACAGGATAAAATAAAATAAAATATAACAAAAGGGAAAGGGCTGCGAAGATTGGATCTAGACACAGGGGACTAAGAGCGGTTGGATGATGACATCGGGTGGGTGTTTCGGGGGTGGATGGTAGAATGAATAGTGTGGTGGAGGCTAAAAGTCTAGATGTTCAAAATGTATGGTATACATATTTCCCCCTCTCTCTTTTTTTGTGTTTGTATTTAAGTTGGGTTTGTTTTAAACGGTCAGGCCCAGGTCCGCGGCATACGGGAGCTGGAAGAGGTCGCCGACGGCGGCGACGGAGGCCTTGTTAGAGAGGAAGGACTTGGCGGTCTATAGGAATAAGTTGTCAGTTTACACAGTCGTATGATGACTAAATAAGAGAAACTTACATCTTTGACCTGCTGCTCGGAGACCTTGTCAATGCTCTGCGCGATCTCGGAGACCTGGTAAGGCTTGGCGTTGTTGATCAGGGCCGAGCCAGAGGCCTCCAGACCGGTCTCGAGAGTCTGAATCGACTCGAGGGCACGAAACTTGGCAAAGGCGGCCGCCTTCTTGATATCATCGCCGGCAACCTCACCGGCAGCAACCTTCTTGAGGGTATCGACAACGACCTTGCTGGCAGCAGCAACCTGGCCGACGTTTCCGGAGAGCGCAACGGTGAGCAGACCAGCGTCAGAGTAGGTGTTGTTCTTGGTCGACACCTGGAGCTGCTTGTAGCCTTGGGTGGCCTGGGACAGGAGCGAGAAGCCGGGGCTCCACTTGATGGTCGACTCACCACCAAGGAGTGCGGCCAGGACGGAAATCTCGGGCTTGTGGCCAGAGCCACCGAACGTGCTAGAGCCGGGGAAGGCGATCACGTAGGCGTTGCCGGCCTTGCTGGAGATGCGCTGCTCACCGCCGTGGTATTTCGAAGCACCAGTGTCCTTGACCTTGTACGGGCTGGAGCCGCCGGTGCTGGGGACACCCTGGAAGAATTTGCCCACGGCTTCGGACAAGTCAGCAGAGGTAGGGCCGCTACCGACAAGGGCGATGTTGGACTTGGAGTAGGCGTCCTTGGCGAACTCGGAGAGAGCCTCCACGCTGAGGTACTTCTCATACGGGACGGAGGTGTTGGGGGTGATGCTATCACCAAGACCGCGGTGGAAGGCCAGGCCGTGGGCAGCGTCGATACCCACCGCCTCAGGGTTAGCAGAGAAGGTCTGCTGCTTCAATTTGAGGAGGTTGATGACGTGCTCGTCCAATTCGTGCTCTGAGCAATAATTTAAGTCAAATCGGTGTCCTCCTTTCACTGCTAATAGAACCGCTGCAGTCTGACTTACGCGCAAACTTTGACTGGGAAGCAACTTCCGCCAGCAACTCCGTGAAGTAGGGGAGGTCGTTCGAGAGGAACTTGGTGTTGAGGACAACGTTCTCACGCGAATGTGACGAGGAGAATGCACCACCCAGCAGCTCAACCTCCCGAGTAATCCGTAGTGCCGATCGTTTAAGTGTAGACTAACCATTGAGCAAACATCGTCAGTACTTGACTTGGCCAAGGGAACACCCATTGGGCCGGGGATAACCCACCTGGAAAGTGAATTGTTCGAGGGCATCGGAAAAGCCAGGAAACGGCTGGTAACGGGAACCGGCCTTAGCGACCAAGGCCAGAGTGCTTGTCGGACCTCCAGTTTCCCGGTTGGCAACCTTTACGCCAGCAGAGTCCGAGACCTCATACTGGAGACCGGGAGTCGTAGCAGTAGCCATGCCCCGACGGCCGACGGGAGCAGAGCAGCACTGCTTCTGGAGCGCACGGGGCGCATTTCGGCTGATAGTAGACCGCGACAGCATCATCGCAGAAAGGAGAGTCGAAAGCCGGGGGAGGGAGGAGGGGCGTTGGAAGAGCAATTGGGGATCCGGAAGGGGGAAAGAGACAAGAGGACCGACTCTGTTGGTGTTGGGCGGGATTCTCGACGACGATGTCTGAAAAGCCGCTCGGGCTGATTACTCGCGCGCTGATTGGCCCATATGGCGAGTGCGGGCGGAACCGGCTTTTCCTGTGGCTCCGAGTCACGTGTGGTCAAGTGACTTTAATCTGCACGTGAGCCCCTCCGCGATAAGAAAAGAGAAAAAGAACGAGTCTGAGATGCAGTCCAGGAGCGTTGATGGTAGATTGACCCTCGATTCCTCATGACAGCTGCACGGTGACCTCAATTTCCTCCGCTAGAGAATTGAAGTCTGGCCGATTCTCTAGAACTTGGAGGGCAACAGGCAAAAGAAGGAAGAAGAAGAAGCAGAAAAAGGAAAGACGGAAAAAGATGACGTCTCAGGTATATGCGATCAAGCATCCGTTCTACGCCAATGCGCGCACTGATTGCTAACATTCAGGGTGATAGAATGCTGCAGAGCTTTGTACGCTCCTGGTTGAGGATAGTTTTGGGGAGTTGTTCGCGGTAGGCAGGAACTCCGTCTCACGCTCCCAGTCTGTCGCGATGCGATTTGCGAAGCAGAAGCACACACATGGTGATGGTCGACAATGCTGACTGCTACTTCTGGCTTACAGCGCATTTTCGGGACCCTACAGCGTTACGATCGTCTCAATCTCGCGCGATTGAAGTTTTACTCCCGTCTTTCGGATCGCCAGCTTCACCATGGACTCGCCGCCATGATCCAGCAACACCTTGTCTTCCATTACACCTCGTACGATGATGGAGTCACCTATTATGAAGCCAATCAGCAGGCTGCATACTACCTAATCCGGTCCGGCAAGATCCTGGAATTCATCGAAGATAGATTGGGGAAATATGCGGCAACGGTCATGTCGGCTATTATATATTTAGGACATGCCCAAGTCAGCCACCTTGAGACATTACCCGAGCTCAGACCCGAACAGCCGCAGACGAATGGCATAAAATGGGAGCATGAATCGAGCCAGGGAAACGGAGAACACGAAGACCAGCCGAATGGGATTGTCAATGGCGAACATGCTTCGTCAGAACAAGCTTCTCTCCTACATCCGACCCTTAAGACTCTGGCGGCCCATGGGTACATACAACGTGTCCGAGACGCTCATTTTCAGAGCGACGCGGACACTGCCTTAGATGCCGAGCGAATGGTTCAGTCCAGACCGGATATGAAAGTGTTGAAGGGGAAGAAGCTTGAAGAAACAGTTATTGAAAAGACCTTGGATCTGGTCAGAGAACGAACCGATGGGGATTTAAGCCATGGTCTGACGTACAATGGTGTCCCGCGCGGTGCCAAACGAGGGCGCGGAGAGCATCAATCCAACAGGCCTAAAAAGAAGGCACGATCAAGTTACGCCGATGTCGACGCTGACGGAGAAGGATCAGAAGAAGAGGAAAATGAGTGGTCAGACAACGAAATGGATAATGATAGTGTCTCGATGGAAGTAGGTCTTGCTTTCTTCCTTTTTTGGCGTGAGCAGAGGCTAATAGAATATTCTAGTCTGGAGTGGTTGTTCGGGTGAATTACAAGAAGCTTGACGTCGCGCTTCGAAATCGTCGTTTCATTTGCCTCGCCGAGCAAGACTCGTCGCCTGTCACAGCCGAGGTGTATGAGTCTCTACTCCGGCGCATTGAATATCAGACTCCACAGTGTCGAGATACCATCGAGATCCCTCGCGAAGGGGAAGAAGGCGAACAGTATTCTGTTCCAATCCCGCTCACGGCGATTGCAGAAGATGTCGACCCGCAACTAGACCTCTCAGGATCCATCGGCCCTATGGATATATCACAGCCTTTTGGGCGACGCGGCAAGCGTCCATTGGAAGATGATGGGGTGAACGGGGCCACCAACCACGAGGAGACTAACGGGCTATCATCAGGCGCGAGCCGCACCTATGAGTTGGACCAGCACCTCTCCCTGTTAGCACAGCTGCCACACAACCTTACATCCAGACGAACCATCGGGGGTCTTATCACCTGGACCGTGGAATTCCGACACCTAGCGCGAACCCTACGCCATCTCGACCTGGAGCAACTAGTCGAAGCTCGATATGGCGACGTAGCCCTACGAGTAGTCCGCGTCCTCCAAGCAAAAGGCAAACTAGATGAAAAACGCCTCCAAGAGATCAGCCTCCTCCCCTTCAAAGACCTCCGGCAGGTCCTCGCCAGCATGCAAGCGGGCGGGTTCGTCGATCTCCAAGAAGTGCCGCGTGATGCGCAACGACAGCCGTCGCGCACGATCTACCTCTGGTACTACGACGCGGATCGCATCTGCAATAGCGTTATTGAGGACATATACAAAGCCATGTCGCGGTGCCTGCAGCGTCTGAAGCTCGAGCGCAGCCGGCTCAAGGAATTTCTCGAGAAAACGGAACGGAGCGACGTCAAGGGTAATGAAGAGCGGTATCTGTCCGAGGGGGAGCTGAAAACCCTGGAGCAATGGAAGGCTAAGGAGGCGCTGCTGCTAGGCGAGGTGTCTCGGTTGGATGATATGGTTGCTGTGATCAGGGACTACTGATCGTTGGCCTTGTACCTCGTATTTAAATAATCTGTAAGATGAAGACAGCCGTTTTGCATTATATCATTCGCGTTTAGTGCCATCCCACGTAGCTAGCATTGTGTTTACATACAAGTCCTCGAATCGGGAAATTTGGTATGCCCTAGTTCTTTTGTCTGCTGCGTACTTCCCCAGATCTACTGAGTCACAAATACCAAGGCAAGTGCCTAATATATGCAATAAAATCTAGGCAAGTACAAAACAGACAAATAACCCACCCAGGGAAGGCGTACATAGAAAGTAATTATTTACACCCACACCCACGCCCATGCCGAATAACCACCCACACCAAGTCCAACCAAACAAGATAAACAAAGGCAAACAGGACAGAACCAGCAAAAGAATAAACAGCAGTGGCCCACTATTCCGGAATCGGGATTGTAGGTAAGA
Source organism: Aspergillaceae sp. MA 6039 (assembly GCA_003004485.1). Taxonomy (NCBI): domain Eukaryota; kingdom Fungi; phylum Ascomycota; class Eurotiomycetes; order Eurotiales; family Aspergillaceae; species Aspergillaceae sp. MA 6039. The sequence continues at coordinate 170,788 of PQMF01000017.1, read as the reverse complement.
AGATTATTATCAGTCTTGGAAATCCGAAGAAAAGACGCGATTAAGGAAAAAAAGCAAGGACTTCCCATTGTGACTTTGATCCTCTTTCAGTTTCCTCTCCCTTACCATATTTGCTTTTTTCTCAACCTGACTGTGTATCATAACTTCGTCTCGAAACATGGCAACGTAGCAGGATGACGCTGCACATGTCATGATGTATTGCTCTGGGTAGTAGCATCAGCTGTGCCATCCTCCGTCGACCCAGATTCCTTATTCAACTCGGAAGGCTGCGTCTCGCCATCTTTTCCGACTTCTTGTCCGGACACCCCATCGAGTCGAGATTCCGCATCTACCAGCTTCGTCTTGGTTGTCCTTAATTCCTGCTGCAGCGCTTTGATGTAGTCGATGGCCATTTCGACCGTGCTGGCTTTGCTGATGGCTTGGTTCCCAGCCTTCTCCTTCTCCTTCTCACTGGGCTTCACATTGCACGCGGCCGCCTCTTTAGCGGTCCTCATCTCGGCGAATTCCACGGGAATCAAAGTCTCGATTTCTTTCAAGGCGTGGTTGATCCGATTCCGACGGCCCTGTTCGGCTAGTTTGTGATTCGTGCGTTTCGAGCTCAGGTTCTCGGCCAAGGTCTCGGGGTACGAAACCCCCGGCAACAAGGTTCCGTCCAGGATATGCTGGTAGTTCGACTTGGATGCCAAATACAGAGCAGACGTTTCATTCGATACTCCTGTAGAAACCAGCTTAGTTAGCTGATGCAATAACCCGACAGAGAGATTTTTGGGGGAATATCGTACCTTCACCTCGCGGTACCAATGGTTGGATATTGGGACTGATTTTGGGTCGCAACTGCGGACTGGGCTGTGCTGAGCTCAGGCTTGGTCGTTTCTTACTGGAGGGACCGAGTTTGGGCGTGTCGGACTTCTTCGCAACAGGTCCACTGGGCGACGGCATGGCAAGTGACCTGGGGCTAGGTGCAATCGAAGGGGGCTGGTTCCGGTTTACCACCGGCGCAGACTTGGGCTCCAGAGCCGGCGTGGTGTTGGTTGACGCCGCTGGTGTAGGGACGGCCGTGGGGACGGCTGTGTCGATACGGGTCATCTTTGGACGGGGTCCCGCGCTTTGTGTTGCGGCAGGGGCAGCAGCAGCTTCTGGGAGAATGATATCCGTCATGACATCGTCCCGTGAAACCGTGTCCGGAACGAGCTTCGCCTGACCCGTAAAGTGGCCGGTTGAATCATGACCCTGCTGTTGCGATCGCTGAATGCGCATCAGCATCGCGGGCGTCGCGGGCTCGTTTCTTGACGATTGGACCGCCTGCTGAGGAGCTATCGAGGGAGATCTGTGAGGAATTGCCGGCGGAGGCATCAAGGGTTCCGAAAGGGGCTCTGGAGACACCGAATCCTGGGAGCTCTCGTTGCTTCCAAACCGAAGCCCGCTAACAGCACCGTTGGCCGGGGGTCTGGAGCCGGGCTGGTGATGATTTTCCTGACTAAGACCGTTGAACACCTCATCGGAGTTGACGTTGAGAAGAGACTTTTTGCGTGCCTGCGGTCGCACCGATGGAGACTGTTGCTTCTTCGCGCGCGACGAGAATCGATTGGTCGTCGAAGGGCCGCGGCGATGCTTGCGTATAAGTCCTGGCGAAGACGGTGTGGATGACCCAGGCAGAGCACTGTCCACGGGTGAATGCGTAAATCCCATTTCGGAAACCTGGCCTCCTTGCGGATACGGATAGGCGTTGTTCGCATGGGCATTTTGAGCTTCGAGCGCTGGGGACGTGAGAGGAGTGAAATATTCTCCGGGGATGGTATATTCCGGAAGGCGGAATTGAGTCTCCAACGGGGTCATGGCAGGAGAAATGAGGGGAGTGTAGTAAGCCTGCGTAGCGCAAAGCGAGTCATGCATCAGCTTGTGTTCCCTGCTTCTGTTGGGCGAGGGGGGGGGACCTTGAACCTACCTGTTCATCGTTCATGCGAGAATACATATCGTGGTGCTCATCCACCCGTTGCGGATAGCGAGCCGCGCCACCGTGGAGCTCGATGCTATTGGGAGTCGGAGGGATGACGGTCTGTCCATTTGGAATCGGATAATGCGCATTCGGGGCATGCGACAGATCCTGCGGTTGTTGTCGCGGTGGATGGGGTTTAAACTGAGGAGGTTGCTCCTGGGCATAGAAACCAGGGGTCATGGCAGCGGCCGTAGTATAGGCAGCAGTAGTACCCTGAGAGACAGCATCCTGGTTGCTGCCGCTGTGGAAGTCAAAGGAGGAGGTGGAGGAGGAGGAGGGATCGGTATCCATGCGGACGAGCTGGTCCTGGCCGGCCGCAGCAGACGATGAAGGGGGCATGGAAGAAGGGGGAAGCGAACGGGGAGGAAGCGATTGCTGCCGCTGCTGGCCAGTGCCCAAATCCGCGAACGGCATGCCAAACTCGAGGAAATTGGCGAACTCATCGTCGCTGGGAGCTGCCATGAGCGACTCATCGTGAAGATGGTCTGGCCAAGATGGTAGAGACGGTTCTGGATCCATTTTTGCTTCTGTTGTTGCCTGTTTTTTTTACCTTGCGTATTATTGAGGACAGAGAGGCGAGGATAGCCGTTGAGTTCACCACGGCAACTGCAGTTGAAAGTGATATTAGAGAAATAAAAGACCCAGATACAGAGCAAAGGCACAGGCCTCACTCAGCGCGAAAGATCATCTGCGGTCATAATTTGAATTCGATAAAAGAGCAGGTCGAGGAAGAAAGGAAGGTACTTCCAGTAGTGGTGGTGGTGGTGAAAGTGAAGCGGCGCCCCGGCCAGAATCGGAGAACAGCAGTGATCCTGCACTGGCACCGGGGGAATCGAAGAAACCACAAGGAAAAAAAGAACTGAATACGTTCATGCAGAGAAGAGAGGAAAAAGGAAAAGGAAAAAGAGGAGAGATGGCAAAAGAAGTTCCTTGTGCCCGTTTCTCGGAGGCTGTAACCCTGGTCGGGAGGCACCGCGGGCGGAGTTTATTTTTTATTCGAACGGCGCCGGCTTGAGGATCTTCTATGGATGCTGTTCTACAGCTGAAAGTACCCGGTACTGGTATAGCTGTTTTCCTGTGTTCTGCAGCACTCGATTGATACTCATTTTCCCCCATACAGAGTACATCCATGCAGTTAGCGCCTGCCGAACTGCCACGGCCGGGTCCCAGAGAGACACGCTATAATTATGACCCCGGGAAATAAATAGTAGCAAAGACCCTCGGGACGCACTCGGAGATCTTGACAGGCACGAGAAGCCAATTGCACCGGCCCATTTGGTCATAGTATGTTCGTACTCCGGAGTAGGTGTGGGTGCATGGCAAGCACCACTGCTGACCCAAACCAAACCCGAATGCGCTATGGAACCCCCCTTCGGAAGCAGATGATTGGAATGGCTTGTAGTCTCGTCGAGGATTCTCAAAACCTATTTATTTCGCTGCAGAAATGCTCATTGGAGGGCTTACTCCCAACTAAGTTTTCGTGCCCGAGTCATCTCGCGGAAACCCGAGGCAAGCAAGCCCGCCACTATGTCAGCGTGGTTCAGGTGCACTCGTCTGGTGACGACGGTATCCAGAAGGTACGCAGACCTAGCTGTCTGACTGGACTGGGTCAGGACAGAGAGCACAGTGCTCCGTACACAGCATAGTACGGGGTATACTTTGTTGGTTCTTCAACTCAATCATTAGCATCACGAACAATCCACCGGGTAGGCAGGAGATTACCTTACGACAGACGGTGTCAACATCAAGAGAGAACCCATCTGAACTGCTTAATCTTTCGTCACGTGGAGATGCAGAACCACGTTGTTCTCGCAGCATGTCAAGGCTGTCATGTTGATTAGATGCCCTGATCTGGCGGGAATCTAGCAGGCTATGGCACTGGGAGGTGGTGGATGACCCCTCGAAGCTTGAACCAGGTTGCCAGGCAATTGGATAGAAGGCTCAGGATCTACTGGTTAGGCCAGAATAGGGCTCTTGGCCATCATGCTTAATCTTTCAAAGCATACCCGTTACAGGTGTTGGGCAACATCGAGGCTTTTGTACATCTACTACACAAGCAATCACCCCATGAGTGCTGAAATATCAAACTGACAGCACGCTTACATATTGCAGACTAATGCATGTTCCGTCTTGCCTATGCGAATAATGCGTATAAAATGCTCAGTTTAACTGCATATTTCTTAGTCTATTTAGCCCCAAAAATGCATCATGACCGCACATGACATAAGATAACGTGACACTTCCTGATCGGGAAGCCTCCCTTCCTCTGATCACCACCGCGACTTCCTCCGGGCTTCATCCTCTCCGTCGCCTCTTCTCGTCCATCTTCTTGGAGGTGTTGTCCATCATCACTCCATGACTTCGGTGTCGACTCTTGCTTCGTTTTCCAGTCCACCATGAGACCTCCTGTCCCTGACGTCGCTCCGCCGCGTGCCCGCAAGGCTTCCTTTGAGCAACCACCGTCTGATGATCCCCGCATCATGACCCCCGCGACCTTTTTCCTAGCCCGCAGTTCCACCCACGACTCTGACGACGCGAGGGGCTCGCAAAACAGCATGTATGGGGTTCAGAGTCTCGATGAGGCCATCCACCAGGCGACCGTGGCTGAATCCGGATGTGACACCGACATTTCCACGGGCAGTAGCATTAAACTGTCACCAAACCCAGCGAACGATACTCTACCTCTTCGCCTTCATTACGGCGCTGCTGATGATGATGACGATGACCCTGAAAGTTATCACGAAGCGATCGAGTCTGCCCGGCGAAAGTCAACTCTCAAGGCGTTCGACTTTGATTCCTCCTCTCTTCAACCCCCACCCTCCGACTCGGAGCTATCTCGTCCATTATCTCCGCTGAATCTTAGCAACCCGGATGATCATCCTCCTTCCTCCCTACCCAGCAGTCCTAAGTCGCTTTCAAGTCATTCCATTAGACCACTGGATGATATCTCTATCACCGATGAACAGAGCCAGGCGATGGTTTCGGGGGAAGAGGACAATGAGAGCCCGGAAATGCCGTTCACGGGAAGCGACAGTATGCCTCAGCTGATCATGCCTAGTCTCAGGATGCCTAGCCGACGGCCTTTTACAGAGCGAGGGAAGGCAATGGGTCGGCTCAAGGTGGTGCTTGCTGGTGCTTCTGGTGAGTGATACACTATCATACTGCCCGCGACCGGATAAAGCAAATATGCTGATTTACTAGCATCTGGCAAAACTTCCTTGATCAAATCTATCGTACAAGAGTGCGAAGACATTGTCCATGTAGATCCCTTTCCTCCGACTTTGTCTCCAAGGCGACGCCGGTCTTCTCGCTCTCAAGCCCAGGCGCATGGCGCGCGCACAGCCATATCGGAAATCTACGCCAGCACCAAACCTTATCCCTCGTGGTGGTCTGATCTGGAGGATACGCGTGTCTTGAGGAGAAAACGGAGTACGGGCGATATTGTACTCGAGCGCAATCTCTGCTTCGTCGATACTCCTGCATCTTCGATCAGTCGAGCGGAACAGACTGACGCCATTCTTCATTATGTGCATCAGCAACTCTATCGCGCCATCGCAGCTTTTGATTCCCCGAATGGTGATTTTCAGAACATGCTTGCCGGAAATGGCGGCTCCCAGGTAGATGCAATCATCTATCTTATCTCGCAGGGTAAGTACTGTACTCTCACGCTCTCTTGATTATTATTCAGTTAGCTCACGGGGTTTTTTAGATACCCTTGCGGCGGATATTGAGTGTATCCAGAAGCTTTGCAACTTCACGAATGTTGTGCCAGTCGTCGCCAAATCAGATCTCATGTCTTCTGATCAAATTGCTGGCCTCAAATCCACTTTTCAAAAGCAAGCTCAGGCTGCTGGTGTCAAGCCTTTCCTTTTTGAAGACCCGCCTCTTGGCGAGACAGCTCTACTTGAGACCCAGGTCCCTTTCGCGGTCTCATCCGCCAAGTCCGGTGACGACGATGTCATGGACGCCAGCACCCTGATGAGCCCGGAATACGTTCAACCCTTAGTAGCATCTGAGTTGGGTCTCTTGGTTCAGAACTTGTTTGACCGTGACCACTTGGCGTGGATGCGGCATTCTGCAGCCAAGAAGCTCGCTCAACGACAGCGCGCACAGCTAGCCATACAGCCATATGTTGCACAGAGTCCCTTATCATCCGCCGGTTCTCCTTCCATGTCGGGGATGGCTTCTTCGAACCCCTCTGTATCGTCTATTAGCTCTCTCACACCGGCTCTCACTGGCCCGCTAGACTATACACTGGCCCGGATAGCAGACCACACACAACGAGAGGAAAGAATCGCCCAGGTCCATCTAGCGTCTTGGGCTTCGGACCTACAACAGAGCCTTCAAAATGAACGCCAGCGCTATGCAGCGATGGCCCGGGGAGACCGAGCAGTCTGGCTAACCGAAAGACTAAGCGAATGCGTCGTCGACGGCTCCCTGGTCCCGATCACCCAAACTCCAGGCTTCGGTGGTCTTCACGTATCGCCGCCCTCGAAAGCCGTAGACAAATGTCATGGGAGAGGCGCCGCCGCATACCACATCGCCAGGCTCAGCCCACATGATCCCCTAGGTGTCGTCTGGTGGACAGACGACCTCAGACACCGTGGATGGGCCATCATACAGATCGTCGGCAGTTTCGGCGTGGTAGGAGGGTTGGCGCTCTGGATTGCGAGGTTCTGGGGGCTTCAGTCAAGAAATCTGGCAGAGTATCTTCCCTGGTGTGCTGCCGTTCGGGCTTAGTGTCCTGTCTCCTGCTTCAGCCGGGCTGAGGGGGACTATCTATATTTTCTCTTTTCACTTCTATCTTCCTGTGTCTTCTTTCTTTCTTTCTATCATATTATATGACTCTGATGAGGCGAATAATGTCCAAAGTACAATCCCCATTTGCTCTACTCTGTTCTATTGTTGTTGGACCCAGAATTTGATACTGGCATGGGTGTTTTGTTTAATATCTTCTAGTATCATGGAGTACTTACTACTGATACGAATGGAATATAATCAATTCTCTTTTTGCTTTTATTATCATGTTAAATATTCATTTTCAAAAAAGTCCGAGGGCTAGTCGGAGGAGCTACGTAGTTGGACAATGATTCGCCAAGAACTCTTAAAAAGGTAGGATGAACTACCAGACCAGCTGAACTAACCATCCATCACTGCAGAGTGTAAATAGATAAAAATAATAAAGTACTTCGTTGGCAGTTGTAGTAGTAAAAACTAACTAGTAACTGATGAAATTATTCAAACGCTCAAAACGCCGGGTTTTTGTAAAAAGAAAATCTCATCGATCAATCGTAGACACATCTCCTGTTCTTTCGTTCCAAGTTCCCTTCTTTCTAAAGAAGGAGCGACATATCGCCTAGTTTCAATTCCAATCCTGGATGATGGATGAATCTGATGCGAAGATACCGTTGGAACAATGATTCATTAAGAAAGCGATTAAAAAAGAAGAAACAGTGAAAACCCAAAGAAAACAGTAAGGAGATACATTTCCCGTAAACCCGTTGTTTAATTTTTCATGATGGACGAAATCGTCTAGTCAACTTCCTCCATGGAGCTCTCGCCGGTGGCGGGAGCGGCGGGAGCGGACTCCTCAGCAGCCTTCTCGGCGGAGGTCTCAGTGTCCTCGTCAATGTTCAGACCGAGAGAGACGAGCTTGTGGATACGCTCAGCGAAGCTGGCGGGTTCCTCGATGGTGAAGCCCGAGACCAGGAGGGAGGTTTCGAAGAGCAATTGGGTGATGGACTTGACGGTACGGTCGTTCTCGCCGTCAGCCTCGACCTTCTTGCGAAGCTCCTGGATGATGGAGGACTTGGGCGAGATCTCAAAGGTCTTCTTGGAGGACATGTACGAGCTCATGGAGGTGTCACGGAGAGCCTGAGCCTTCATGATACGCTCCATGTTGGCGGACCAGCCGAACTGACCAGTACGGATGGCGCAGGGGGAGCCGATGAGCTTGTGCGAGGTGACAACCTTCTCAACCTTGTCGCCAAGGATGTTCTTAAGGCTCTTGGCAAGACCCTCGTATTCCTTCTCCTCCTTCTCACGCTCAGCCTTCTCCTCCTCAGACTCCTCAAGTTCGAAGTCCTTGGTGATATCGACCAGCTTCTTGCCGTCGAACTCCTTCAGTTGAGTAAAGGCGTATTCGTCAATGGGGTCGACAAGGAACAGAACCTCAAAGTTCTTCTGCTTGAGGGAGTCGAGGAAGGGCGACTTCGAGACAGCCTTGATGGACTCGCCGGTGATGTAGTAGATCTGCTTCTGGTGCTCCGGCATGCGGGTGACGTAGTCGCTGAGCGAGGTGTGGTCGTCACCGGTCTTAGTGGACTGGTAGCGGAGTAGCCTGGCAAGGGTCTCGCGGTTCTGCGAGTCCTCGTGGATACCGAGCTTGATGTTCTTGCTGAAGGCCGAGTAGAACTTGTCGAACTGCTCACGGTCCTCAGCGATCTCGGTGAAGAGCTCGAGGGTCTTCTTCACAATGTTCTTCTTGATGACCTTCATGATCTTGTTCTGCTGCAAGGTCTCACGGGACAAGTTGAGAGGAAGGTCCTCAGAGTCAACAACACCCTTGATGAAGCTGAGCCATTCGGGAATGAGATCGGTGGCGTCGTCGGTGATGAACACACGGCGGACGTAAAGCTTGATGTTGTTCTTAGTCTTCTTAGTCTCGAAGAGGTCAAAGGGAGCACGCTTGGGGATGTAGAGGATGGCGCGGAACTCAAGCTGACCCTCGACGGAGAAGTGCTTGACCGCAAGGTGGTCCTCCCAGTCGTTGGAGAGCGACTTGTAGAAGGAAGCGTACTCCTCCTGGGTGATGTCGGCAGGGTTGCGGGTCCAGATGGGCTTGGTCTTATTAAGCTCCTCCTCCTCAATCTTACTTTCCTTGACGGTCTTGGTCTTCTTCTCCTCCTTCTTCTTCTCCTCGTCTTCATCGACCTCCTCAACCTTGGGCTTCTGGTCGTCCTCACCCTCCTCCTTCTTCTCCTCCTCGGCAGCAGCCTCCTCGTCGGGGACCTCCTTCTCGGTCTCCTTCAAGACGTGGAGGTAGATGGGGTAGGAGATGAACTCGGAGTGCTTGCGGACAACCTCCTTGATACGGCTCTCGTTGAGGTAGTCGGCCTGCTCATCCTTGAGGTGGAGGATGATCTTGGTACCACGGCCGAGCTGCTCGCTCTCAGTGTCCTGGGTGAGGGTGAAGGTACCACCGGCAGCGGACTCCCAGATGTACTGCTCGTCATCGTTGTTCTTGGAGATGACGGTGACGCGGTCGGCAACAAGGTAGGCAGAGTAGAAACCAACACCGAATTGACCAATCATGGAGATATCAGCGCCAGCGGAGAGGGCTTCCATGAACTGCTTGGTACCCGAACGGGCAATAGTACCAAGGTTGTTGATGAGATCCTGAAAAGAAGAAAACAACATTAGCTACAGTTCCAGCACTAACATTGACTCAAGAGAGATCAAACTTACAGCCTTAGTCATACCGATACCGGTGTCACGGAGAGTCAAGGTCTTGTTCTCCTTGTCCGGGACAATATCGATACGGAGGTCCTTGTTGGACTCGAGCTTGGAGGGGTCCGAGAGAGACTCATAGCGGATCTTGTCCAGGGCATCGGAGGCGTTGGAGATGAGCTCTCGCAGGAAGATCTCCTTGTTGGAGTAGACAGTGTTGATGATGAGAGAGAGGAGCTGAGAGATCTCAGCCTGGAACTCGAAGGTTTCGGCAGACATGGTGAAAGAATTGGAGGTGATCGTAAAAAACGTGACTAAAAACCTGTTAGCTACCCCGCCACAGATAGATAACAACGAAGACAAGAGAGTATCTCTGGAGAGAATGAAATGCTATAGAGAAGACAAGACGCAAGGAAATGCTCTTCTAATCACATTTCAAACCCAACCAGAAGACACGTCCAGCCAAAGATAACCAGTACCAATACTAGTACCGGTACTCAAGGCAATTCACGGCTGGAGGTGGGGTTAGAACAAGATGATACTTACAAGTTCAACGGGGAAAGGAGGACAAATCAACGAGCAACAATCAAACACCCGGGAGACAGAAAGACCTCTCAAGGCCACAAAATGGATGGAAGAAGGGAAAAAAGAGAAGGATGAAGAGATGAAGGAAGGAAGGAAGGAGGAGAAGAAGAGAAGAAGAGGAGGAAATAAAAATCGACAAAAAAGAGAGAATTCCACGGCTGTCCAGCGACTTCCACACGCTCGCCGCCCGCCGCTAAACCGCTTTGGGCAGGCAGGCTCATCCAGAAATTTCTAGCTGTTGGTTGTCTGGCAAGTTCGGTCGTTGTTCTATGCTTCTACGGGGCACAGAATACAGAGTGGTTTCTGCTCTTTTCTTCTCGTGTGTTCCTTGGTAGTGCTTCTCGCTCTTTATTGTCTGCCTCAGGCATTACCATCTAGAACGTTCCGCTCCGCTAAGGATTTATCACGTGATTGGAATACCCTAGAATCGCTACTACGACAACAGTCCATCCATTCGGTCGACCCTCTGGGCCAGTCTCATAGACATACATACAACTCATCAGTCATGGAGCAAATCCCCTTTTCCTTCCACTGCGAGTAAGCCCAAGGCGAATCGCGAAAAATTGGGATATAAGTTACGGGAAACAAACGAAAAGAGAACCTCCTCCCCCCATTCATATACCATACACAGTCCCCGAGAGAATAACATGAATATTAAAATCGTGAAAAGGTTGGGGAGCAAAAAAATACAACTATGTAAGAGAAGAAGAAAATAGGAACACGAACATTAAGCTCGCTATGCTAGACCGGGTCATCACAACACCTGGGAAGAAGTTAAAGAAGAAGAGAAAAAAGAGAAAAGGAAAATAAAAGCAAAAAAAGATCCGAATAGTTCGCACGCAAGATGCCCAGGTTGAGAAAAAAAGAAGAAGAAGAAGAAAATGGGGCAAAGAAAAGAAAGGAAGACTTTTCCAACCGCTAAGTATGCACTGTGACGGAGAAAAAAAAAAAACCGAGTCACATAACATGTCATTATCAGTAAGACCGGCAATAGTAATAGTTCCCTGATTATGCACGTCAATTGCATTAGACCAGGATGAGACGACCAAGGCTAATCATCATGTGGCTGGCAATCATTGGGAAAGGGCGAAAGAAAAGAAAAACTTCATAAGCTTCGTCGATTTTTAGTTCTCCGTTGTTGTTCTCTGTTATCTTGTCGGCAGGTATAGGCTTAAGCCGCCTGGGCCTGGCTACGACCCTTGGGGCCAGGGTTGCCACCACGGCCACGAGGAGCGAATCCCCCCCGCCCATCACGCTGGAAACCTCCGCGGCCCTGGCTGCCTGCACGGTCTCCACGACCACGACCAGCACCGCCACGGCCAGGACCAAAGCCCGTGTTACTGCCGTAGGCGTTGGAGCGAGGACGGCGTTCCTCCACCGTGATCTGTTCGGAACCGATCTGGTGGGGGTTGGCAGCAACGGCGGCCGCATAGCCAGCAGGTTCAGCAAATTCGACAAAGGCGCAGTTCTTAAAAAAAAAAAAAGCCGAAGATTAGCTTGAGAACCACGTGGGCGGCAGAAAGTTATTACCACATACCTTCTGACGGCTCACATCAAAGTACTTGAGCTTTCCAAAGCGAGACAAGGTCTGCCTAAGGACGCTCGCGTCAACCTTGTCGTTGACGTTTTTGATGTAAGCAAGGACGTTTTGTTCGTCCCCAGCACGGGACTGTGTTTTCTTGTGGTCAGGGCCAGCAGTCTGCCAGCCGGAGTTGTCGTTGGAAGCGGGCTGGCTGGGAGTAGATTCGGTAGGAGCGGCAGCAACGGCGTCGGAGGCAGCAGCGGCAGGTTGAGCCGGAGCCGGAGTAGCCTGTTGGGAAGAGTTGGAAGCAGGAGCCTTAGAATGAGCCACAGGGATGGCAGGAACAACAGGAGCAGTAGCACTAGGCTTGGACGCGATGTTGGCCCAGGTCTTCGGAACGGCCTTGGCAGGCGTGGGCGCAGAAGCGGGAGTAGTGTCTTCCTTGGAAGCCGGGGGTTCCTTCGGTTCAGCAGGAGTGGGGGTGGTCTCTGGGCTGGGAGGGTACTCAGTCTGGGTGGACTCAGTGCCAGCGACCGCGGCGGGGACCTCCGGAGCCTCTTGCGCTTCGGTTTCGCCGTTGGTCTGCTCAGCAACCTGGGGCTGGGTAGCGGTGGTCTCGCCGTTAGGCTGGGCTTCCTCGAGCTTCTCATCGACTTTATGGGCGGCCGGCTCGTTGTCTACCTGGGCATCAGTAGGCTCAGCAGCGGCAGCAACTTCGGGAGCAGCGGGCTCCGCGGGCTCCGCGGGAGCCTCGGGCGCCTCGGGCGCCTCTTTCGGTTCCGCGGTCGAGGCGGGTTCCTCGTTCGAGATTTCCTCGTCCTCCTCAGTGAGGTATCTGAAGATGTCGTTGAGCACGTAGTAGCCATTGGGCTGCTCCGCAAGGACGAAAGTCTGAACAAACTTGCGAGAGGGTTCGGACTTGTTGGAAATCTCGCCAATGACGGTAATGAGGATATTCTCGAACGAAGCTTGAGAGTCAACGTTCAATACACGGACCTTGCACTCCTGGAAATCCAGCTGCTTGATCTTGTCGTTGATGGCCTAAGGGGAAAAGAGATCAGTTACTTTCCCCGCTCAGAAGAAGGCAAGCGACAGGAGAGATCGACTTACTTTCTGACCAACCGCAACAGGAACAGGCTCGGCCTCAGCACCGAAGACGAACTGGGAACGGCGGGAATAAAAGTGATGCAGCTTGTCTGGGCAGCGGCTCATGTTGGTATAGTACTGCTCGACAAAGTACCAGCCCACCTCATCCTTGGAAAGACCATTTTTCATGTCACCAGCTGGTGGGACATTCGAAGGCGTGGAAGACTGCGTTTGCTGGAAGGCGGCGGCGTTGTTCATGGTAGCTTGGGCGGGGTTGAAGTCGGGATACGCGGGTTGCGCAGGGAAAGTGCCGTTCATAGGAACCTGGGTTGTGTCGGTCATTGTAAATGCAGTGAAGCTTTTGGCTTTTTCGAGAATAGGTCGTGACAAATCGAAATAACCAAGGAAGATTTATGGGCCAAAGGGAAATCGGGAAGAGTCGAAGAATTGACTTTTCTGGGAATATCGACAGAAATGAAGTTCTAACACAAAAGCTTTTTCCGGCCTCGCTTGACTGTGAATCAGGACAATGTCGTCAGTATTCTGAGCCCTACGGAAGCGCCGCGAAGTGACACGGAAGGACTCACAATGCTAGATCAAAAGTGGAACAGAAGGTGGGAGAAGAAAAACAGAAAAGTATCTATCACTGCGATCACTGCGATAAATACAGGAAAAGGAAAAGAGATGAGATGAAAGAGAAGGCCAAGGATAAATCAAGTGTGGACAGTTCGCGTATCGAGGTGGTAGCAGTAGTACTAGTAGTGGTAGTGATGGAGGTTCGCGGGTTGTGCGGATTTCCAATCTGCAGACGAAAAATATCGGAACACGATAGTTCAAAGCGGAGATGGCCAGATGATAATGAAACGGACAGACAGACAGGAAGGGAGTCTGGGGCAGTGAATGAGACCTGAGGAGAAAAGCGAGGAAAGGATGAATAAGTCGTAACAGCAGTGAGGACGAAGAAGAGAAGAATAAAGAGGGAAAGAAAGAAAAGAGAAGAGCAGCTGCGGTCGTTGATCAAATTCGCCTTCTTGTTTCAGTGCGGCGGGTCTTGGCGCGAGGCCCACCGCCTGCCACTTCGGTCATGTGAAAAGGGTCTATTCAAACTAGTATGGACATTTTCAAGGAAGCTGGTAGATACATTTGTGTACACAAGGGTCGTGATTGTTTGCAGGCCATTTATTCAAACACAAAAGGCAGTATGGGAATGGGAAGGGAACCGCGTAACCGACAGATTTAAAAACATACAAAACAGAACCTCGTAATAGGTCAGAACTCCGTGAATAGCGATCAGAACAGAAAACGATTGACAGAGGGGTATGATGATGATAATGACGATGGTCGTGATAAGAGGAAAAGGCCCTTACGCGTCAAAACGATAGCGGCAGGTATCAAACTCGTCCAAAAGGAAAAAAAGGAAAACAGAACATAGGATATGGGTGACATAATAATCCGTTAAGACAAAAGAAAGGACCATAGGTAGCCCTTCTTTCAATCGCAATCGCAATCGCAGTTCGCAGTGGCAGTGACAGTGGCAGTGGCAGTCGCAGTCCTCAAGTTGAGGTCTCTGCCGTGGGCTTCTCATTCAGAGCAGGCTTCCGCATTACCGCATCCTGACCCGTCATTCTCCGTCCCAGGGCGCGTTCCATTTTGGCTCCCAGAGCCAGTTTGTCAAGCTTCTCGGTCTTCTCGGCTGTTGGGACGAAACGCTGGGAGGCAAGGGGCTTGTTCTCGAGGCGCTCGAGACCGTCTCGCAAGTGGTGAACTTCGGCCATTCGGGTATCACCGCTGGGCAGGGTGCCATTCGAGGCGACGGACGGGGCACCGCTAATAGTGGAGAAACGCTGGGAGGCACGGTTTTGCTATGGATTGTTAGTCTGACAAACGAGTTGAACGGGACTTATGTAAATCACATCGAGACTTACATCCATGATGGGCCTTTCGGACTCTAATGAGTTTTGACGGGACATATTGAAGGAGAATTTGCGAATAATTATTTATCGGTGGTGTTATTTAGGGGGCACAACCGGCTCGGTAGTCCGCGGAGAGGGAATGTGAAAGCGGTCAAGCAAACTATACCAAGGAAGAATCAATCAGTGAGTTCACTCGGGAGACGAATACCAAGGAAACAGATGGAGAAAAGGTAAATCGTAATAAAAGCAGTATAAAAGAGGACGAAGAACGAGGAAGTGAAAGAGAAGACGGTAGCGAAACCAGTGGAACCAAACATTGCATCATGGGGGAGAGGAGGGGGGTATAAAGTACGAAGGGCATAGTGTGTAAACCGCAGATGGAACCGCAGAGAGACGTACCGGAATGGAAGATAGACTGCAGGTGAAGTTGGTTGAAGAGAGAGACAGAGAGAGAGAGAGGAATGAAGATTGTTAAAACAAGAAAAGTCAAAGAAAAATACAGCCTCAGAGTTAAGAATAAAGAGAGAGAAGAGAGACTCAGGAGGCGCTAAAGCCAAAGTGGGGCACTGCGCAATATGCGGCAAGACGCCGACTCTCCGCAGGAATACTAGAACGGAGTATGGACGGAGTAGTGAGTTATTCAGTACGCACGCTGTTAGAGATACAGGGAATGAGTGAAGAACCAAATGACAGGTGGATTCTTACACTGCAATTAATCCTGGATTTATTATTTTGTGTACTCGCTGCCGCACATATGTGTGGACTACAGTACTATTACTAGCGCCGTGCTTAGCCCGTAGCCTATGGACTAGTAGTTCACGGCATACAGAAAAAGGGGGAATGAGTTTGATTAAGCGCATATCATCGCGTGGGATCGGCGGGGCAGAGTCAAGACTCAGAGCCAGGCGCCTCCTTACTCGTTGCCACCCCGTGGTACATCATATCCGTATCATATCCCTGACAATAATAATCCTCCCCCGGAGTCGATAATCATGACATGCCTCGGGCTGCAATGCAGTCAGCCACGTGCCCGCCACGCGATGGCCACGTTGATCACGGGGCATCACGTAATCATATCGCTATCAATCAATCCACTTCCCATTTTTCTCAGTATCAAAACTCCGAGTCCCCAGAGAAATGTCAACTGCTCAGAACCCCCACTGCACAGTGTCCATGCTTGGACCAGTTCCTCGTTGACCGCAAAGGGCTCTCTTTCCTGCCATCGTTGTCAACGTCGTGCTTCGACATCAATCCATGATTATTGATGTTCAAGAACTATCGCCACCAGCGTCATCCGCTTATTCTATCCACTAGGCATGGAATCCGCGTGATTTTCTCCAACAGGCATTTCGCTGGACGGTATAGTGCTCGACGAACGAGGGGGCTTGTCGAGCATGGTGGGTTGGGATAGGGGTCCAGTGGCATTGATGAAGGTAAAGTGGAGGCGGTGCGTTTGCATTATTGAAAGGATGCGGACGCTTGCAAGTGTACTGGGCCATACTGGACCGTGCTGGACTAGGTATTTCTCCATATTGTTGGCGCAAGGATTTCGGAGGAGAGTTTCCGCGTACGTCACTATTGGGCGTTTGGATTGGGCCTGATTGGCCTCTCCTGGAATTCAGTACAGGATATCTTTTTATCACTCTCTGCGCATTCACGCCAGAGGTCCTCTTGAAAAGAGTGGACCTAAAGATACCGCTAAAAATACAAAGGACCATGGTCGCTTTTAAGCGGTCATAGCGAGGATTTAAGTGATCCATTTATGTCAGCAGGTACTACTCTGTGCTCTGTGTTTATGACGTATTTGGTAAGCGAAGGTATACGAAACCTACACCGGGGAAAGGATACCAATAAAGCCCTAAACCTGCAAGCCCTACACCTCATGTCTTCCACTCAACAGTACTCGTGCTACCATGCCTCCCGCCAAGAAGAATACATATAAAACTTATGCGACTCGTTTTTGCTCTCTAGGACAGGGAAGATCCACCAACAGTTCGTGACAGGCCTTCTGGCATGTATCAGCTCGGCGGGACTGATACATAGTACTATTAAGTACGTATTAGCGCTGTTAGCTAGCTAGCTTGACACTCAATTATACAAAGTAGGCTATTGAATATGTGTCGGATTGGCAATGAGGTACATACTACTAATTGTCAAAACTCCACTTCTCATGATGCAACACTAACGGCAACTTATCCGAATAGACCTGCCTCTGGGCCGAGTCGTACTATCTAGCATTATTGCTGACGCCGCGGTCATGTCACGGCCAGTAACTATAAGTACTACCAGTAGGGCTACTAACAGCACCCACAAGCCCCGAGGAAACCATCACAGACGCCTCTGCCCGCATCAACATGCCGACCAGACGTCCTCGGGCAATGTGCATGAATCCAACAGCTGCGCGGTCATTGAGAATATGACTCTGCTGGAGAGTCACGAGCTTATGCTGTGGTATATATAGATAGGGGCATATTGGTACAAAAACGATGCTTGTAGTCCCATACAAGTATACTACGTAGTTTGGCTGATTGTAGCGCTATCACGTGACACAACAGACAACCGCCAGAAAGAGATCATTATAATAATGATACAAAGTATTCCTATTAGTACATAGTAACAACAGCAGTAGTAGTATATTCCTGAGCGTCCTGGCTCTACGCAAATGGCTTCATGCTTTGTGCAGAGTACTTGTAGTCCATTATTCTACGGAGTAAATACTCCGTAAATCCACAAACCCACTCTTGGCATCAATCGATCTTATCTCCCGCCGCAAAGATTTGCAGTTCGACTTCATAACCAAAAAAACAAAAAGAAGTCGATCAACTAGCATCAAAAAAGAACGAACGAGGAGGAGAAATATGCCTAAGCCAAAGTCTCTCCTCAAGGAGTCGAAGCCGAAGAAGAAGACTGTGCAGCAGGTATGCAATTCCTATTTCACTTTTACATCATCACTGTGGCTAGACAGAAGTATACAAAAGGACCAGAATACTAATCAATGGTAGGCTCCAGAAACAGCAGATGAGTTTCTAGCGGGTATGTGGGTTGACTACTATACTATGTATGCATGCTAAATCCTTCAGTCGGCGTTGAACAGGAAGAGGCCGGCGAGAAATGGCGCGCTGGAGACGCGGCCAAGTCGCTGCGTTTCTTCATGCGTGCCATTACGACCTACGATCAGGGTTTGGGCAAGCATCCGGCATCATTTGATCTAGCATATAACAAGTATGTTTTCATTTGTATGCAGGCGGAAGGAAATGTCCAATTGACTGATCGATGACAGAGCTCGAGTTCAATATGAGATCACCCAACATCCCAAACTATCCGCTCAACTGCAGACTCCCCAGGTCGACGCGCTGCAGGCCGCCTTGGAGTCCCATAAAGCCGCCCTAATCCTGGACCAGGAAAATGCGGACTGTCTCTTCAACACGGCACAGGTGCTGACTAGCCTGGCAGAGGTTGTGACGGATATCAAACGCCCGTCCGACCAGCAGCTCATGCAGGCTGTCCAGTGTCTCCAGGAGGCGCTCGAGCTTTTCCAGCGATGCTTCGTCTTGCAGGAGCTTCGGTTTACCGAGATGCAGGAGCAGATTAGACAGGTGGAAGCTGGTGATATGCAACTTTCCGAGGATGTACAGCAGACACAGCCGGGCTCGAATAATAACGCGGCCGCTGATGAGGATGGTCAGCCAGAGCAATGGGCTGCCGTGGTTGAACCGGTGACCAAGGATACTTTAGTTGATACAGCAGTGGCGCAATTAGATACTCTCACCACCCTGTGCAGTCTGCTCAGTTTCAACCCCGGAGACGGTCTGCCCTGGGTGGAAGAGTACTCGTCGGACCTCGTCCGGAACAAATTGTCGGCATATGTTGAAGAGTCAACAAGGCAATATGAGGCGTCCATAGCCCGCGCCAGATTCCTGTCTGCCTTGGCCGAGGTGCTCTACCGAAGTGGTCGGATCGACGTAGAGACCTACCACCAAGAAATCTCTCGTGCCTTCGGTCCAGATCTAGACCTCTCCGCTGACCCCGAAGGTCTCTGCAGCAAAGCGGACGCCTTCATGTCATTCAACACCGCTGTCGCAGACTTGCCGCCCTCGTATGACATAGAGGCACTGAAGAAATCACTGGTTCTCAGATGGCAATCCCTATCCACCGCCTTGGACGGCCTGACAGCAGCTTCTCGAATTCCAGGCGCTGATAACCTCCCCAAGATCCACCTGGCAAGGGGCGATGTGGAAATGAACCGGTGGAGACTCGGAAGGGAACCTTGGGAGTACGCCATGGCGCAGAAAAATGCACCCCTCCTCCTTCGAAACGCTCAAACGTACTATCGAGGTGCAGCGGCACTAGCCAGGAGGGACGGTGCAACGGAAGAAACACGAGACGGTACATGTAAGGAGGCTCTCGCGGCGGCGTTGGAGGGCTCGAGGGGAAAGTTGGAGCAGCTCAAAAAGGCCGCACCAAAGGAACTGCTGGCGGTGGCCGAGGACATGGTGGATGATGGAATAGCAGCCCCAATGGAATTAGAAGCTTTGCTGTTGTGAGAAGAAAAAAGCCAAATCCCACACTCTTCAACGAACATTCGTTGCAATTTCCCCCTCCCAGACTAGACCTCCGGCCTGGCCTTAACCTCCTCATCCATCTGTATCGTTTCCTGACGAAGATCGTTCTCCCCGCTAAACTGAGTTGCAGCAAGGGCCGCGCCCTCTAGATCGCCAACAACCGACTCGAGGCTCGACAGTAGGGTCTCGATCTCCATCCTCTGGCTCTGAATATCCTGCGCCAGGCTCGCATTCTGCGTCTGCGTAGTGTCAATCTTCGTATTCAATGCCGTCTGCGCCTCCTGTAGGAACGGCGTCAAGTGCGCCTGATACAATTGCTCCGGATCTAGGGTATGAGGTCTATGCCACGTCAGTAATTAAAATCATCAAACAAACAAAAAAATAATAATAATAATAATAACATACGCAACATTCTCCCCCTGCCCCTCTTTCCCATCATTATCCCTCCTAAGCCTCGCCTCCCCAACTAGCCGATCCAACTCATTCAACTGCCGAACCGCATCGCGCTCCTGCACAATATCCTCAAACTCCGCCTTCGCGCTCTCCTCCAACTTCGCATTCAACTGCCTCCACACGCTCTCCAGACTCGCGGGCACGTGTTTCGCCGGCGTTGGGAAGCAGCTCGAGAAATTCGAGTACGAGTTCGCCCGCAGCGTGCGCGCCAGCGCTTGGTCGAAGACTTGTTGGAGACGCGACGCGCGTGGGCCGGGGGTTAGAGGGACGGGGACCGGTGGTGGGGGGGAAGGGGAGGCTGGCCGTTGATTTAAGTGTTGGAGATTGTCGTTGGCCATTGTGGCGCTTGGGTTCGGTTCCATTCGTCGTAGCTCTTGAGCGTGTTGTTGTCGTTGCAGATTGCTGCTGGTAAAGGGGATTGAGTGCTTGTTGGGTTCGGAGTTACCTGAAGTTTGGACCGATAAGGAGTCACGTGATACACAATTCTACGAGGTATAACTACAGAGGACAAAGTGAAGAACCAGCTCAATAGAATTAATTGCTTTTCTACTGCATCTTCAGACACCAGGCAGGACATGAATAGTTGTGCCGGTAACTAGATCTAGATGTAAGGAGCTTTTTGCGACGCCGTCCATAAACTCATAAAAACCCAAACCGGACTCAAGCAAGCGAGGCCGTCTTTGCTAATTCTTCCGTACTCTCGCTCCTCATCGACCTGCTTTGCTGCGGAGAATTAGTACGCTCACTTCTTGTGAAGCTGCGAGGTGAGATGCTGAGCTTGCGCTTGATGCCTTCACCTGAGGAGAGGATGCAACTGTTTCTGAATTCGGACACGGTGGTCTTGACGGCCTGCCATGAGATAGATACGTAGATGATGCTGTTCCAAAATCCTTGGAGTGGCAAGACGACACTCGAGACGAAGTTCAGGCCAAATACCACGTCGTCTGGGCGAGCCCATGCATATACCCGATTTGCCGTAGATGGGACCTATAGCATATATACAATTAGCAAAAAGACAATACGGTCAAAAGAGAGAGAGAGAAAGTACTAACCCAGGTAACAAGCAAAGCGACGAAAAGGAGAAGCGCATATTTCGTATATGCCCAAGCAGCCGAGTCAGCCTCCGAAACCATCGCGCGCCGCTGAGGCGACAGATCCAGCTGGTCGATTTTGACCTGCTTCGGCGCCTCGCCGCTAAGCTTCTCAAATCCACCTCCTGCCTCAACGGTGACCAAATATGGACTGTACAGTGGCTTGGACGGAGGCTGGAATCTAACGTTGACGCTGTCATGAGCGAGGTTGTGCACCTGTTGCTTGGCGGTTGCCATCTCGTGCGGGACCCGGAGTTTTGTCACCTCAGAGGAAGATGAGGGATCGAATGGGTTTCCGATCTCTAACGTCAGGTCGATGGAGCCATCTACTTCGTGCAGTTGTCGTCGCTTTTGGTAGATGACCGCTCCGGTCCATGTGTAGATGCCCATGGTCAGGGAGATGATGAACCAGACAGGACCGTAGAACAACGCGATGCGCAGGAAATCCCACGAAGGTGCAATCCAGCACCAGAGCTAGAAACAATTTAGGAAGAGTAATATGGTGTTTGGATTTAAGTGTGTAACTCACGGTCGCAGATCCATAAATACTGCCACGTTCCTTGGTCTCGATGAAGAAATAGGAGAGTGCCGGAATAAATGGCAGACCGTAACAAACCAACAAGTATTTCCATTCGATCCGTCGCAGACTTTCTACATCGTATTTGTGGAAGAACGTCAAATGGACATTACAAGCCATAGCAAACGCCCACAGGGCATTAGCGGGCATGAACCTGTCCGTCGCCGTTAGGGCTAAAATCATAAAAAAGAGCCGTCCCATCTGAGACTATGCACCCACCATTGAATAAAAAAAGCCTGGAATCGACATAGGCAGCTATTTGACCCGGCTCGTATACCCGACTGAGAAACCAAAGTCGCGATATTGGTCATAATATTGCCCCAAGAGGCGTAGAAGACCAAGCGATTAATCGGCTTGCGGAACGATCTCGACGCCAGGAAAGTGACCACGACTATACTTGTCCCCAGCAAGGAAATGGCAGAGCAGATACGCTCTGCGATCGAGATGGCAGACAATTCTTGTGCTGAGAGCGACATAGCGTCATGATTAATCATAAGAAGTAGTAGAAGAAGCAAGCACGACAGCCTTCCAAAACACCACGAGCACGTCTATAAAAAAAGCAAGAGACGGAAACAGGGCGATTCAAGTAAGCTTTACGGTTTTCTTTTCATCCGGGTCTTCGTCTTAGCGGGCACCTGCCACTAGCCATATCGGAAGACCTTCGTCCCTCGTTAGGATAAGGATGAGCGAGAATCTGCGTTTCAGACACGAGAGAAGATTCAGTTACCCAGTAAGCCTGTTTTTTGGGTCATCAACATGGCATGATCTCAGAGAGAGAGAGAGGGGGAGGGAACATGCAAGCCCTGACTTGCAGGAGACACCGGGGGGGAATGGTTGAATCTGGACCGCGAACCCCACGAGGCCGGAAATATCAATCGGGGGGGAAGGGGGTATCGAAGATTGACGAATAAGCATAGTTATATTCCGATGAGAATATCGGAAAAACACTCATAAGGACAACCCCCCAGCGGCTATTGTACAATGCCGCAGCGCAAAATCCAGAGGCCAAGGCTGTTGATACATCGGCGGTTTCACGCTTGAAACAACCTCGGCCTGGAGAGTTCTATATGCCGACGGGTGCTAATTCTCGACCTACTGGGATTAATCGGACTTGGCGACTAGAAAGGAAAAAGAAGAGCAACAGCCACGAGGGCCGTATCGACTAGGATCTTTTAGTATGTAGTAGTGGGATCAATCCGGAGAAGTAGTTGTATGTAGAAGTAGCCTCCGTCGGGGTATAACGCCTTGCTTTCCTGATTATTCTAACACTCATAATAACATAACAGAACCCATCATACTCGTTATGACCTTAAAAAAGAAAAGAAAAAAGAAAAAAAGTTAAGAACAAACCGGCCAAGACGTTCAAAGTCAAGCCATCTCATGAGGTTGCTTTACTTGGTCAATGGCCAAAACATATCAGTGCTCTGTGGATAGAAATAGAAAGACAGAACAAGCCGAAGGAGAACAAAAAGAACAGAAAGGGAGAATCCACTGCTAGCATCAAACCACTAGCACACGTCTAATATGCCTGTTGTGGTGGGATCATCCCATATGCCCCCGCCAACTGTTGCTGCTGCTGCTGTTGCTGTTGATGCTGCTGGTACTGCAACTGGGCCAGGTCATTGAACCACGGATGCTGCAGGGCATCATGCGCACTAATGCGCATCTCCGGACGGATCTGAAGCATCCGGTTCAACAGATCGAGGCCTATCGGATCGACCTGCGGGAGAATGATACCCAAATCTTGAGTCGCATAGACGTGGAAATTAGGCTTGTATTCCGGGAGCTGCGAAATGCCGGGCCACGAGCGCTCCGAAGGGGTCCCCATCAGCCGAAAGATCTTCAGTAGCTGGTCCTCGTTGGTCGTTCCGGGAAAGAGAGGACGGCCGGTATACATCTCTGCCATGATGCAGCCTGCTGACCACACGTCGATGCTCGTGTTATACGTTCGGCTACCCAGGAGTACATCCGGGGCTCGATACCACAGCGTCACGACTTCATTCGAGAAGGTATTCACGGGGATACCAAAGGCACGGGCCAAACCGAAATCCCCCAACTTTAACTGCCCCCGCTTGTTGATAAGCAGGTTCTGTGGCTTGAGATCGCGATGTAGAACCCTGTTCTCGTGGCAGAATGCGATCCCCTTGAGAAGCTGGTGCATAAACGACTTGATGGTGATATGGTCCAACTGGCCGCGATCCGCCCGTGTGTCCATATACTTCTTCAAATCCCGATCCATGTACTCAAAGACGAGCATCAACTTGTTCTCCGTATGAATCACGTCGTAAAGCGAGACGATGCTCTCATGCTTGAGCTCCTTCATCAACGAAATCTCTCGAATAGCCGTCGACGGTGTCCCTTCCTCCGAATCCAGGTGGATTTCCTTCAACGCGACCAGCTCGCCTGTCTGACGATTCCGTCCTTTGAACACCTGTAGCCATATGGATCAGTAAATTCGCTTGGGAGAGGGAAACGACGAAAACGATGAGAATACGGTCTATCGCGGAGAGGGGGGGGTTGGGGCTCGACGTACGGTAGCATAGGTACCTTCTCCCAGCTAGACACACTTAGAGATTAGCTTGACATTCCTCATTTGAATTTCAAGATAGCGGTGGGAGAGCGAGCACACCTTTTCCAGCTGCTGGAAGGAGCTTGGTTGTTGAGTCATCGCGGACTATTGGTGCTGCTTATGGCAGTGGTGATGCGGTAACGATAATGCGCTTCCAATCAAAGAGACAGATGGATATGTCGCAGAGGACGTATATCGCAAAGCCAGAAGGTATAGTCGGAAGAAGTAAGAGCAGAGACCTGCCCTGTTTTCTATTCGGGATAAACGCGACGGAGTGTGACGGCGCTGAAGAAATCATCCGCGGCGGTTCTCAACCTCAACGGGACCCGCGTGGGCGGCAAGGAACAACGCGCGGCGGTTAGGGAGAAACACGATTCACATTTGGCACTTCCAGCCACGGGGGATAATCACCATGTTAGCAGGATGATAACAGGGCGAGTTGACGCCAGGGGTTGGTCTGCTATACGGTTGAATTTGATTTTCATGGGAAGGGTGGGATCAAATTGTTACTGGGGTATATTATTTTAAGTTGGAAGATTTGCTCTAGAATGCTTTTATATAGATTGTACATGGCCTATTGGAGGCAATCGAGCTGCAATCGGCGGCAAGACCCTTTCAGACAAAAGACTGCATCGCACATGCTGTGAGCCAGTATAACCCTCGCGCTCAGCAGCCTCGAAGATCACGGATTCGTTTCGTACGCCACCAACGTTGACGATACCTATGGGCATGCCTCTCTTGTAGGCCCGTTCCACCAGTCTCCATGCTGAAAACGTGGCAAGACTACTTCCCAGGACCAGGAGTCGACCAGCATCGTCAATGGCCTCCTCAGCAGCGGTCTTAACCGTGGGGTCCACATTCTCTCCGAACATGATAACAGCCGGCTTCAAGATTCCAGCATTCGAGGTCGGTAGCCAGGCCCCATCGCTTTCAACCTCTACCCGGGATTGTGTCCCATCTCGGAGCACTGGCGGTTTCTCCAGACAAGTCGGACACGACGGATACCGGAATGTAGAATAAGGAGCTTCAGCCAAATCAACATCACCATCAGGATTAAGCTTCAGGCCTTTCCGCCGCTGCTCCACTGGATTATCCGTGTCGAGAGCCCCAATATTCACCATTCTCTCCAGGAACTCAGCCCAAGCAGGATTGAGCCTTTCCAGCGACTTCTGGTACTCGTTTCTAGGGAACTGGCCCCGGCAACTAGTGCAGATAACGGACCTCAAGTACCCATGGAGTTCCAAGATGGGGATCTCTGGATGGGCAAACGAATGGAAGGAATCGACATTCTGCGTGACCACAGAGCTGAGATACCCCTTCTTCCCTAGATCCTTGATTGCCCAGTGCGTGTGGTTCGGCTTCGCCTTCTGAAGCCCCGGCCACCCGACGAAGCTCCGCGCCCAGTACCTCTTCCGAGACTCATGCCGCGTCAAGAATTCATGGAAGTAGATCGGTCGATAACTTTTATTCGTGACATACGTGCCGTTTTCGCCTCGGTAATCGGACAGACCGGACGCCACCGAGATTCCGGCACCGGTTAACAGCACCGTCTGGGTGTTTCTTCCAACATCGATCCCGCGCAGGTGCGGCGACGGAGGAGCTGTTAGGAAGGATGCAAAGGCATCGATTGCTCCTTCAACCGTACGGGCAGAGGGAGGCGTAATAATGGCCGGAGGCAACGTGCCAGTAAAGGGAATCCTGATCGACGGCGTCGTCATTGAATACTCATCGTCGGTTCAAGGTTCAAATGAGCTGGACAGTGCTGGAAGAAGCTGTAACCAGCTGATTTACAGAGAAGAATGCTGTCCGATGCCACCAACTACTCTCGAACAGTCCGCTTTCACACTCGAATTGACGAGGATAAATGCATTACTAATCACTGATAGATGACGTCATCGTCAAGAGCGACTAAGTAGCCGTAAAATACAAGGTTAGTGTGATATATGTAGTTTAGGGCTGTAGGAGACTTCTGAAAGGCAAGCAGCCTTGAATATCATAGTAGAATACCATACGTCTAGCTAGAAAACGGGCGTGAGGGCGGACTGAACGTTCAATATATGTGACCAGAACAACCGCCCAAGCGAAATAACAGAGGACGGCGATGAAACTCAGTGTTGGGACTCCAAATGCTACAAGCGTGTAAATTATTCTCTTCTATTTCCAGATTCCCGTTCTTGATACCTGCCCGGCGGGAAAGCGAGCGGTATCGTATCCGGTCAGTCCTTTTTCCGCATTCCGATATATATCTGGACTTCATGCCAACCATTATGTCCTTGACCAATCTTTCATTGAAATGGCTACGCCACGTGGGACAGTACTCCATGGAACAGCATATGTCAAGGGCAAGGCTTCCGGCAAGCTTCTCACGAGCAATCAGGAGTTGAGCTTTTGGGGCGGCGTGGACCCGGAATCAGGCGAGATTATTGACCGTCACCATCCACTGAGTGAGCGATATCTTCAAGACACTGTTCTTGCTATCCCAGGCGGTCGTGGTTCATGCTCTGGTAGCGGAGTGATGCTGGAACTCCTTCTCAATGGCAAGGGTCCTCGTGCGATCTTGTTTGAGCGACGGGAAGACATCCTCACTTTGGGAGTAATGATCGCGGAGGAGATCTTTAGCAGGGCTATTCCTGTGGTCACATTGAAACCAGAAGACTTCCATGAGCTTTTGGGGCTAAGCGGACACTACGTTTATGTCGAGGATGACTATATCTCAACTGATGAGCCATTCACCGTTTCGGGCAACCGTTCGCCGGATGCCAGCAATGTGAGCCATGTGGAACTCTCAAATATCGACAGAGCTTTCCTTGAGAATGTCTACGGGGAAGCTGCTCGTGTATCAATGCGAATCGTTCTACGGATGGCAAACTTACTGGGAGCCCAAGAACTGATGGATGTTACCCAAGTCCATGTAGATGGCTGCATCTACACTGGACCAGCCTCACTCATGTTTGCAGAAAAGCTCCGGGGCTGGGGTGGAAAAGTCCGTGTTCCAACTTCCCTTAACTCTGTCTCTGTTGACATGCAATCTTGGCGAGCCCAAGGAATAGACCCTATCTTTGCGGGGAAAGCAGAAGGCCTGGCAAATGCTTACATGGACATGGGTGCGCGACCAACTTTTACCTGTGCTCCATACCAACTTGGAAGTGCACCAAAGCTCGGTGACCAGGTAGCCTGGGCTGAGTCAAACGCTGTTGTGTACGCAAATAGCGTACTCGGGGCGCGGACGATGAAATACCCTGATTTCCTTGATATATCCATTGCCTTGACCGGCCGCGCTCCCAAAGGAGGACCTCACATTGATATCAATCGACGGGCATCCGTTGTTATGAGGGTTTCCATAACTCAAAATATTAAGGATCTTGATGACTCTTTCTATCCTCTTCTTGGCTACCATGTAGGGATTCAAGCCTCGAGCCGGATTCCCGTGGTGGTAGGGATTGACTGTCTTGCCACAAGCAAGGACGACCTGAAAGCTTTTGGAGCAGCTTTTGCAACAGTGTCCAGCGCACCAATGTTCCATATTGTGGGGGTGACACCAGAGGCAACTCAGCTCGAATCCGTCATCAGTGAAGGACTTGACGTAATACCTACCATCGACGTTAGCGCCGACGACCTGAGATGCTGCTGGGATAAGCTGAATAGTGCGTCTAAGCATCAGGTCGTGGACCTTATATCCCTCGGCAACCCGCACTTTTCCCTGAAGGAGATTGCCAAACTAGCCGACCTTTGCCGAGGCCGTGCCAAAAAGGACGATGTCTCCGTGATAGTGACGTGTGGTCGTGCCTGCTATGGATTAGCCCGCCAGGCAGGGTTAGTCGAAGAGTTGGAGACGTTTGGTGTTCGGTTTATCACCGACACATGCTGGTGTTTGATCACAGAGCCGACAATTCCGCGATCTGACAATGCTATTATGACAAACTCGGGCAAGTATGCGCACTATGGGCCTGGTCTTACAGGAAGGCGTTTCTATTTTGGCAGCCTTGCCAGGTGTGTCCATGCTGCGTGTCAAGGCGGTTCTCTGCAGGGAAAACCACAGTGGCTAGAGGATTTCACCGCATACCCCAAGTTCCCTATACCGAGTAATTGATATAGGTATTCCCGGTTCCCCCGGGTACTTCATAGATGACGAACAACAATAGCAGTCCTACAGGGTCGGAACAATCATTACCTGCTCTCTGAAGTCTGGGAGTGTTGAACTAGACAGTCACATTTGGATCCACCGAAGCTAGCCCTAGACTGAATGGGGTGTCGGAAAACAGTACGAAACCAAATGACCAACCAGCCACTTCCTTTTGTTGGCTATTCAGTGCAGGAATATGATCGTTATCCAATCAGTCGAGACGCTAAGTCATCTGCCTCAAGATCTCTGCGCCACAACCATACGAGGGAGGGCGGCAGTTGGACGATCCTGTAAGTTGGTAAAATAATACCCTGAACGATGCAGGGATTGACCGTGTTTTGAACGCGGGAGGCCTACCATCCACGTGTCGTTACCCGCCGGCGGCGAAAAGATTTCCGATTCCACGCCAAAAGACAGAGAGAGGATATTCCTCCACTACGTTCCGATCCCCCCCAATTGTTCTCGAAAATGTCTTCTATGGGCCAAAAACTGTTGACAAGGTGGCATGGAATGCTAGGATTACCCCGCCACTCACCACCGTCCTGGTACCGAGACCGACTACGAGAAGAATTGCGTGAACGAAGGGCAGCGATTACACCCTGGCAGACACTCAGCGAGACCTCTGACATACTATTTTCCATCAGCAGAGCTAGCTTTGATGGTTTTCCTATCCGGAGGCTGCCCCCCGTCCGTGGTCCTCGCCATGCGCTAGTGTACGCGTACATGCTTGCTAAGTATACTTCCCGCTGGAAGTTCTACAGGGTGGCCGCAATGCTTTGCCGCGCTCCACAATACAATATGATGCGGGAGGTGGTGAATCCTACCAGGGATCGTAACCTCGACGAAGTAGCTTCTCGTCACCGGATCGATCGCGCGCAATTCAAGCGGGTCAGCCGTCGACTGCGCCGAGTATGGCCTCTATTCCCGTAGAGGTTCAAGTCGAGGCAGACGAATTTCACTTGATTCAAGCAGACTGGACCATGCACTGGTCACGCAAATTGGTTCTCCACGGCTCAGGGTTTGTGATCTGGCTCACAACACGCAGTGTAGCGGGGCTTTTGTCAAGTGCACTCGGCCAAGAAACTTCGCCTGTATGCATCATCCTAGCAGCCACTGCACCAAGCTGAAAAAGGCATCTGATGCTACGTTATGCCATCTCTATGGCTTAGTGAGCTAGTGCGGAGTGTGGCGCCTTCGAACTGAGGAGTCAGTATGCAGGAGGCCACCAAGACAAGGCTGGCTACACACCAGCATAGGAGGGTATGCTTGTATGTAAAATATTCAATGGGGCGTTTTCTTCATATGTTTCTGTCGGACCATTTTTGCTGGCTCTTTTAAATACCGTTCACGCCTCGAACAAGACTACGGTTGTCAAACCAAACGTCCATCTCTTCTTTCATACATTTATTGCAACATTGTTCCAAACAAAGAGAGCATCAAGCAACACTCTTAGCAATGGACTACAATTTGCGTCAATCGGGCACTCACCATAAAGCAATGGTTGTCGGCATTTACGGAACACCCGGTTCCGGGAAATCAACCTTGTTGAACCAGCTGGAGGAAAAGCTTGGGAAAGAACATTTCGTCTACTATGAAGGCTCCGAAGCCATCGCTGCTACCGTTCCTGGCGGCCTCGAGGCATTCAAGGAGATGGCGGAGCACGTCAAGGCGTACTGGCGTGGGCTTGCTATTAGCAAGATCGGAGCGTACTGCACTCATACGGGGAAGGTTGCAGTTGTTACCGGCCACTTCATGTTCTGGTCTGAGGGTGAAGACACTGGAAATCCCGTATACACTGAACATGACATGCAAACATATACACACATACTGTATCTGGACTTTCCGGCCAAGGTGGTTGAGCAGCGTCGTCAGCTTGATGAGGAAAGAAGTCGCCCAGCTGTTTCAGTCGACCACCTACAAAGATGGCAGTCCACCGAAATAGCTCAGCTGCGAGACCTCTGCCGCCTTCATCATATTTTGTTCTCACTCATATCTTGGGATCAGACAGAGAGAATTCCGGCATTGCTCTGTGATTTCCAGCAGCATAATGAGGAGTACAATCTATCTCGCGCCGTCAACATGCTGGACAAGGCTCTCCTCCTTGATCGTCTTCATCATCCACTGGAAACAGTCTTGGTGCTGGACGCCGACAAAACTTTAGCTGCGGAAGACACCGGCTCATTGTTCTGGAAAAATATACCGCGGTCAAAAAACGAGGAGTGCCCGCTCAAAACGCTGTTTAGTGGCTCATTGGGTTATTCATACACCGCATTCCGTCAGGCTACCTTACTGTATGAAGAGGTGGCGGACGATGAACGGTTTGATAGCCTCTGTCTCGATGTGGCATCGGCAGTGACGATGTATCCCGAGTTCGTGTCGTTATTGCGGCAGGTGGTGGAGAAAGAACATGTAGGGGCAGTGGTTGTCACCTGTGGACCACGTCATGTTTGGAACAAAATACTAGAAAGAGAAGGGCTATCCTCAAAGGTGAAAGTCGTGGGAGGGGGTCGTGTGTCAGACGGCTTCGTGGTCACCCCCGCCGTTAGAGGGGCCTTGGTAGCTCGTCTACGGGATGTCCACCAGCTATATGTTTGGGCATTTGGAGATAGCCCGCTTGACTTGGACATGTTGTGCAAAGCGGATCAAGCTATCGTCGTGGTTGGCGATGCGCAGTCCAGGAGTCAGTCAATGGACAGAGCATTGACAAACGCCATTGATAACGACAGTCTTCGGGTGCGTCAAGCCCTACTACCTAGCACTGTGGCACCGCGGGTGGACACGGCAAAAATTCCTCAGATCCAACTCACAGATCATGAGTTCATCAATTCTATTTTTTCACATCTTCACCTTGTTCATGCTACCGATCGAGGTGCGACCAGATTGCTTATGACGCCAATGCGTGATGCCGGTATCGCGGGTCCCGCACTAAGAGAGGCACATCGCCGTACTGGGTGGTATTTGGCAATCGAGTCGTTGACCAATGTCATTGGCGTTGAGGAGTTCCAGATACCACATGTCCAAGGCCACGATGTGGATGGACACCGGCTTTTGCATGAGTCGCAGACATTGATTGTGGCATTGATGCGAGGTGGAGAACCTATGGCATTTGGTGTCAACGACGCCTTTCCCCGAGCCATGTTTGTCCACGCTGACCACCATGACGACATTACCAGTGGACTCCTGAAGGGCCGACTCACCATAATACTGGTGGATTCAGTGATAAACAGCGGCAAGACAATCCTGCAATTTGTGGAGCACATCCGCAACCTCCATGCCACTATTCATATTGTGATAGTGGCTGGTGTCATCCAGTCACAATCTGTTTGCGGCCGCAGTCCCATCCGGATGCTCGCCCATGATGCAAAACTCACTGTTGCTGCACTTCGATTATCTGAGAATAAGTTCACCGGCAAAGGCACCACTGATACGGGCAATCGTCTTTTCAATACAGTGCACCTTCCCTGAGATGATCACCTACATTGCTTTCCGTAATATCCCGAGAAAAATGAATGGCTTCAATGTTTAATATTTATCTATAGTAGCCCTAATTAGTTGGATTAGAAGAATACGGTAGGCAGAACTTAGTCCTGTTTGATATTCCAAAATGGTAATTTTTGTAGCGACCCGCCAGACCCACTCGGAAAGTTCACGTTTACTCTGTACTTGTATGTTATGTATTTTATCTGATCCGACCTCGCAATGGAACGTCGCTTCCTCGGATAACAGCCCTATATTCTATTGTATCATTCTAGAACGTCTCTAGAAGAGCAAATCTGCTGCCCTCCATATAACGAGCTGCAACCCCAGCGTCTCTGCGACTTTCGGAAACAGATCACAGAACATGGCTACTGCTATCCAAACAATCGGCGTTGTCGGGACTGGCGTCATTGGCGCTAGCTGGACAGCATTATTCCTCGCCAAGGGATATAAAGTCATCGTGACAGACCCAGCCCCCGGCGCAGAAGAAAAGCTCGAGTCCTATTTACAGAAAGAATGGCCGACATTGTCCAGAATCGGGCTCGAGCCTGGTGCGTCCTTGGAAAACTACCAATTTGTCAAGACTATCGACGAGTATCTTGGTCAGGTTGATTATATACAGGAGGTTAGCTTTCAATTTTCCCTTTAACCAAGGAAGATGGACAGTGCTGCCACTTGCATAGAACGGCCCCGAACGCCTAGACACCAAATGCACCCTGATCGCCCACCTCGATGCCAACACCCGGCCAGACATAACCATTGCATCTTCCTCATCCGGCCTTCCTTCCTCGCAATTCATCAAAGCCTGTACCAAGAACCCTTCGCGTGTCCTAATCGGGCACCCGTTTAACCCACCACATCTGATTCCCCTGGTCGAGGTGGTGCCTCACCCAAGCACGAACAAGGAAAACATCTCGACTGCCATGGACTTCTACAAGCGCCTGGGCAAGGATCCTGTGCTTGTGAAGCAAGAAACAGCAGGTTTTATTGCAAATCGGCTGCAGGCAGCGGTTTGTAATGAGGCGTATAGTCTTGTTGAGAGGGGAGTTATTTCTGCTGAGGATTTGGGTAAGTGTTTTCCTTCCTTTCCTTTGAAAAAAAGTATCACGAATATTAATAGAAACAGATAAAACAATGACATCCGGTCTCGGTATACGCTGGGCCGTGAATGGTCCCTTGATGACGAATGTCCTCGGCGGTGGTCGAAGTTTCGGGCACTTCATCGACCATATTGGACCCGCGTTTCAGTCGTGGAAAGATGATATGCGGCAACATGAGTTTAGGAATGAGCCGGAGGAAAAGGAGAGGCTGATGGAAAGGGTTAAGGAGTATGTTGAGGGTACTGATTTGGTTCAAATCGAGAAAAGAAGGGATGAGTTTATTCTCAATTGTCTTCAGTCTAAGTCTACCTAGCTATATAGTACACTCACTTGATACCATACATTGATTTGGCCATATCTCTTACTGTTCTGTTTCCAATGTATAAGGCATGATATTATGTATACCGGAACCACCGTTTAATAGACATTTCTTATTCTATATGTTTTCGGCTAGAGGTGAAACGACTTGTGGAGGTTATACCAGTGGAAGATAGATAATGAACAAAGATGCCGGTGGTGATATCCTCTTTGATAATAGAAATACCAGGTAGCTGTTATATGGTGACAATCTCATCTGTTCTGATATTGTTGAGGCTGAGAAAGACGATGGATGTAATGCAGTCTGATAACTATGTACATATCCAGTTATCTATTTTCCATTGTATACTTGTCTATATAACATCGAAACACGACCACCTGATTACGGCTAGCTGATACTCCTATCATAGTAGCAATTAAGCAGCACCGTTGGCGTTGTCCTCCACAACCGCTTCAACATGTTCATCTCTCCCCCATAATCTCCTCGAAACCAATCATAAACAGCCCTTTCTTGCCAAGCGACAAATGCTCAGGAAATTTACTCTTCCAGCTCCTCTTCCAACCGTCCATAACTATATCCAGTATTTTAGTCACACTGCGAAGGCTTTATAGTTCCCCGTCTGAGCACCTCGATGTTCTTAGCTACGGTTCTGGGGGAGTAGAGCCCAATCTCGGGCAGAGGGGCAATTTCATCAGCTGCGTCGAGCGAGCTCAGCATGTAGTACGAGCCACCTGTAACACGCATGGTCACGCAGGACTAGCATGGCGTTCCAACGCACCTAGGAGACCTGTTGTTATGCTCGAGAAGGGAAACAAGGGTAGTGCGCGGGTGAATCCAGGCGTGGAATTGGATAGGTACTCCTGCCATTTCGG
Organism: Aspergillaceae sp. MA 6039; assembly: GCA_003004485.1. NCBI lineage: Eukaryota > Fungi > Ascomycota > Eurotiomycetes > Eurotiales > Aspergillaceae > Aspergillaceae sp. MA 6039. The sequence goes on along the minus strand of PQMF01000017.1, from coordinate 137,094 downwards.
TCTATCGAAGTAGATACATCATGGTGTGATGATAGCGGGTAACCTTGATATCCTGAATACCATGCTTGTGTTAGCTTGAGTACTCAAATCATGACAGATTTGGGTTAGGAACGGATTCTCGGGCTTAATTCGATGGGTCAGCTCATGGCCGGAAACCGGCATACCAAGGACACCGTTTGTGATTCCGATGTACAGTACGGAGTAATTACTGTAAATGGCCTATTACTCCATAGATATCTGGAATAAAAATCTAAAGTACTTGTAGAGGACGCACCAAATCGGCACGTGATCTATCCCGTATTAAGGATGTATGTATTCGGGAGGTGGCAGGTCGTGTGCCAAAAACAGAAAATGGCACCAGTCCTATTGCCATCAAGGTGAACAGATTACTCATACTGTGGCTATTGTGGCAGCTCATTCAGATCCATCTTGCAAATGCTGCATATGGGATAACCAGCACAATGGTGAAGCCCTAGCCCTGATGGGGACCCTTTCCAGTCCGCCATTGTGGACAAGCTGCCTCGAAGCCCAAAGACAGGAGATTTTTGGCTTATGGGAAGCTTACCACGATTCTTCTGAATGACGTTGAAGTCTGCAAGGAACCTGTTATTCCACCAGCGGGCTTCTATCACTGGCAGACGAAAGCATTCTACTGGTATTACAAGAACGTTCTTGGCCGACCAGCGCCGGAACCCGAGGGTCAATCGACAAATGACACAAGTCTGTCCTTCCGGACCTCATCCAAGACAACACTGAGAGTTCTTGAATTCTACTGTTAGTGGCGGGAGAAATTGGTCGACAAGAGCGACAATTCCAGCCAAATCAAGCCACAAGCTTCCTCGTTGAGTATCGCCAAAGCCTTGACTACCATGAGGTCATCGTGCTTTATGTACTGGATTTCAGATATAAGCAAAGAAAAGGTATATAAAAAAGGCCTGTTGAGAACTGTCCTCTTGGGAGTATAGGTGAATGAGATAAGGAGTGACTTTTATTGCAGTGTGGGTATTCAGGAGAACAAAACGCACTCGAGATAGTACTGACGACCACATTTATAGACTTCCACAAGCAAAAGCACCTCAAGCTAGGACCCGTCTAGCAGGCTCTCTTCTATTGTATCCGTTCTTTGTCTTCTAAGGTAGTAAACTCAAGACCCACCCCGGAGTACTCAGAACAGTGATGATGCATCTGATTGGCTGGAATTGGACAACATATTTTCCCAAAGCGGACTAGCTCCCGAGCGAAAATCAATGTCATAATCCGAGCGGGCCAATCAGATCTCTGTGCTCCACGAAATATAGATTACCCTGCAGAGTAACAAGGCTGCTTGGATGCTTGAATGATTGATGGATTACAAGCTCTCTGGTCCTCAAATCACCGATAATGATTTTGTGGCTATTCCACACAGCAACTTCTGCCTGTTGTGACATGAGCAAGGCCATCTCCTTGACCAAATTCCCTTGCTTCTGAATCGAGAATCGCTGATTACTGGTCCATCATACGAATGTAGTTGCTTGGAGATAATATGGATTGATGCCTGCCCGGATTGAATCGTCTCCGATGGTAAATAGCAGCACAATGACATTACCACCTGCACCTCAAAGCACATCCTCGACCATCAGACACGATTGTGGTTCTGCGCTATCTGGAGCCATGTGCCCTGTTAAGTGGTCCGTGCTTTTAGGGCTTATTTAACAAGTACACACGGGAATAGTTACTCGGTCCATGGAAGGAGCTGCTATTATTGCCGTTATTCTCTATTCGCCCGGACCTCCGCTGGTAGCACTCCCGCGACCTCTGCCAGTTCTTCTGCCTCTGTTTCCGTCTTTACTCACTCCTCCACGGTTAGCAGCATTGCCCCCACGACCCCCAGGCCTCCCTTTGCCTTTGCCGCGGCTTCTGTGGGGAGTACCGTCTGCTGTAATTGAAATCCTTGCGAGCAGATGGTGATTACACTCGACTTCTATGAGTTCAAGGCGCGTGGCGAGAGCGGTAAGGTGGTTGGAACAAAAGGAGGCATCGTGCTCAGATAGGTTCTCGTTTACGAGGTGCAAGAATCTGACGATATTGCTGAGCCTTGGTGGAAGATCTTTTTCCACCTTGTCAAAGAGTCTGGAGTCCACGTTCCGGGGTTCTTTGCGTAGTAGGGGCTTCAGGGTCAAGTGAATGTCTGTCAATCTGAGGCCTGCCCCTATGTCCAGCTTCGCCTTCTTGTTCACGACTCTCCTGGGTGAGATCCTCGTCTACCCCCCGACGAACCTCCGATTCTCCTCCATCTCTGCCACTGACCCCACGAGCAGCGCTGCCTCCACGAATTCCTCTTCTGCGGATCCTTGTTGTGGATTTGAAAAGCTGCGCGTCCCGTCGGCTCAGAGGAAGGAGCCTGCACTCGTTGCCTGGCCTCCAGTGAGCTGTATAGCAATCGTCAAGATTGCGGAGAGATATGTTCGACAAGAAAATGGTGGCATGTGGGACAGGGTTGGGATCGTATACACTGGTTGTCCGGTGCAGGTGTCTAATAGATTGGTTTGATCAGTACAAGAACATGATACCCCATGTTAGCTATGCCACTAACCCAACCATTGCCTGGTCAAAATCTACTACAGGCCCATCTTGCAAAGTGGACTGGGTGTTGCTATTTGGCCACTCGCTGATGCAGTCACCATGCTCAGTCTCAAAGGTGGGCTCACAATTGGACGTCGGCATAATGTTGAATAAGGTGGACCTGAATATACCGTTAGATTACAAAAAGGACAATGGCCACTTCTAGCGATCATGACGAGTATTTCAAATACCCATCCATGTCAACCTATTATGAAGACGGGGAATAGTGGCGTAGTCTGTAATTCTTGAATCACTGGAGTGCTGTTGACAAAGTGTGGCCAGTAATCTTGTCCAGAATACTGTCTGAGGATGTCAAAAGTAATATTCCATACTCTAAACATTCACAGAATTTCCTTCTTTCACTTCACCCCTTAATAGCCCATTCATTCACTTGCAGGGTCAATAGTATACTGTATACTGAAGCTGTGGATGCCAAGACATGACCACATTTTCTCTCTCAGTTCCCACTCACTTACACGTCCTCTCTCTATCTGTTTCCAGCCTTTGAAAATGCTGGAATTGTCTATATATCGCCAAAACAATCTTTTGTACACACAAGAGCCCTTGTCAAAATACCGATTGGGAGGATACCATCCAGTCACACTGGGAGACACTCTTAAGGATGGCCGCTACAAGACACACCATAAGTTAGGCTGGGGTGGTTTTTCCACAGTCTGGCTCGCCTTCGACAAAGAGTATGCTCCCTTTGATTTTTCTGTCCTTTTTTTTACTTTCTCATCGATTAACATAACCAAGCGAAAGCCAGTGGGTTGCGTTGAAAATCATGAAAGCAGATTCCCCGGAGGATCCACGAGAGCTACACAACCTAAAACTGCTGGAAGGATACGCCTCGGAAGGCCTCTCATCGAAGTATGTCGTTCAGCTTCTCGATGAATTCTCCCACCAAGGTCCCAATGGAATCCACCAATGTCTGGTATTTGAATTGCTCGGTCCGTCTGTTGCAGATGTTTTTAACTACTACATTGAGAGCGCAGCCTGTGCAGGCAAACAGAAGCAAGATGGATTTCACCCGCTCACTATCCTTCGATTGTCCAAGCAGCTTTTGGAGGCCGTCAGGTTCATTCATCATGCTGGCATGTGCCATGGAGGTATGGCACTTCCCTTTAGGTCCGCTCGCTGGTGCAAGCGATACTGACAGATAACAGATATAAGCGGTAGTAACATAGCATTCAGCTGCTCATATCTGTCGAACGTTCCGGAGCAAGAGATAATGGAAGTTCTTGGGGACCCGATAATCGAACAAGTCGCTCGTATCGATGGCAAGCCTTTGGAGATCGGTCTTCCCACTCAATTGGTTGAGGCAGCGACCTGGATTGGATGGGCAGATGAAGACTATGAGGACATTCGTTTACTTGACTTCGGTGAGAGTTTCCTTCAAGGGGAGGAGCCTGAGCGACTGGCTCAGCCAGGTGATCTACGGGTGCCTGAGACGATTTTTACAGAGAGCTTTGATTATCGGCTTGATCTGTGGCGTGCTGGCTGTGTGGTAAGTGGGGACTCTATGACCCTGTAGCACGGATACGTGCTGAAACTTGCAACGCAGATTTTCTTGTTCGTGTTTACGGGATATCCATTCTTCTATTTTGGCAAAGACGACTCCCTGATTTTCCAAATGACTCAATTTGCAGAGAAGTTGCCACCTGAATGGCAATCAAAATGGGAAGGATTGCGAGAGAGCTCTAAGTGTGATCGGAAAGGGCTAGAAGGTAGGCCTCAAATTTTTCCTATAGAAGGCTTTGCTAATCCAACTTGAAGATCGTGGACCATACCAACTTGAAGCAAGCTTTGCCGAAGATGTGCACGATAAAAGGCTTGAGCCCCTCCTTCCGATTATTCGAGGATTGATGCGATTCCTACCATCCAATCGTATTACTGCGGACGAGGCACTTGATTTGTTGGGGGACATTGAGGAATGGCCGGAGGAAGAATGGGAGGAAGAGGAAGAGGCAGAGGAAGAGGAAACTGAGTGATTTTGAATTACCTAGTTTCAATAACAACAGACGGCCAATCGTCATTGCGGTGCTCTGGTAGACAACGCGGCTGCATGCCGTGTCTGGGATCTCCCGACATGACCCAACCTGCTGATCCAGTGGACTGGAGGGCGCGTTTTAATACCATATTATCCAACTCCTCCTTGACCTGATAGTACATATGCCTCTGGAATCTCTCATAGGGCAGACTCTGGCCTAGTTTGAGGGGGATATTGTGGCCATAAGTTTTGTCTTCATCCTTGGAGACGTCTTTTGCAGTGGTTTTGTTGGTGCGGGGATGCTGGCAAACTTACGAGACCTCGTTATATACCTACCTAGTATTACTTTACTGTGATGCCACTACATACCCTGGTATAACCTATCTACTTGTGCATCTTGATGAATATCTGCTCCATTCACATAATGTTAACGATTCGTTGCATCGTCGGTCCAGCTATTCGGTTCCTGGATGGGTGGCCCTGCAGTGGCTCTACGGTGAACAGCTGTTTAGAAAAGGAAAGTGAAGTTGGTACCTGCTAAATAGACAGATGGCGCATAAACAATTCCAATATAAGCTGAGTTTTAGCCGGTAGAGGTAATGCTGCATACCACAGTGCTGGTTAGGATTCGGTGCCTTCCCATATCACTAGCCCTAACGTCGGACCTGTTCCGCTAAGTGGGTCAAGAGAGGGTAAAGGACGAAGTGAACAACTTCTAGCTTGGAATAAATCCCAGTCTCAGAACTGACGTTTTCCTCCCATTTCCCCATCTTTTGAAAATTGCTGTGACAGCTAATTCTAGTGACATGCAGACCAGTACTTGAAAAAACAGAAAAGTCGCTGCAACATTATGCATTACGCCTCTGAGGTCTGAGAAACTATCACATACAGAAGCAGGCCAGGCTAACTCTCTCATCTCACGAAAGTCCTTGACATCACCCACCAAATTTTGAACCCTCCACTGCACAGATAGCCCAACCGGAAACTCTCCGCCACATCCTGGTGTTACCTTGAGCAGACACTACGTTATGACGGCCTTCCTCTTGCTTTGCCGAGGAGTCTATCTCTCACACCCCTGCAAAAACCCATTGAGACACCCTGACCTTTTTAAGGATGCAATAGCGGGGTGGTGGGTTCACCAATCTCTCATTTCCATCGTTGATGTGAACGGTATTTATGGCCCGAAACCTAGCTGCTTCTCTAGTCACCATTCTCTTGAAGACGTGACTGAATTCAGATTGACATTAGCGGGATAAACTGTTTATTTCCCAAGAACTAGCGGCGAATACTTACCTGGTACAGTCCTGAATTTAGAAGCACCGTTGTATTTCTCCTCACAGCTGTCACCACTATCCTGATCGAGGGCAGGAATTGACATCTCCTCACCTGCAGCGCTTTGTGGTGTCCATGGTGATGAAGATATGGTGAAGTGTGCTGTGCGGTTCAACAAAGACAGCTAGGTACTCCTAATCAAGCAAATGGGATGGGCAACAGTACTGTTGACTGCAGACTTCGAGGGTTCATAGACTCAGCTATATATCTTGTCACGGCGCTGATCGCGTTCAGTCTACTAATCCGTACGACAACCTGCTTGACAACATCCATCTAAATACTATCTCTGTTCATTTGAGTGCTTCTACCCAGTGTTGCACCTGTTGGCTGCATCTTAACTATGTGCAGGTGCCCAGTGACTCAGTTTTGAAGTGGAAGCATAGCAGCCAATTACCAGTTTCATATACCAGGAAGTGGATACTGAGTTTTTCAGCTGGCTGAACTCACCTGACTGGTGATGCAAGGTAACGGGCTCACCCTCTATTGTGCATTCACCCACACTCACCCACAGTCATACAACCAAAAGCATCACCCAGGAGGTAGCCAACAGACTATTGACTAGACTTAAGCCATACGTCGGCTTGATGGTAGTTGGGAGGGTGACCACCAGCGAATCCCGGCTGTTGTATGTTTCTGCATCTTTTCTTATGCCTCACTTGCGTAGCGAGCGGGTGAGGCCGTACTTTTGTGACCAATCTTTTCTACATGAAGAATGTCCTTGCTCGTAGAACCCAAGAGTTACTGCGGCGCAGGTAAGCAGAGAGCAGAGAATCGGGTTGGCATTTATGCAGATGCCGTATGTTCTTTCCCCGGTTGTAACCCTAAAGGCAACGACACTTTTTCGGAACTTCGACTGCATTCAGCTGAACTTGGACACTCATCGGAGGAGATCGACAATTCCTGCACCAGTACTCCGTAGTTGGGAGGTGGCCAACCACCATTCGCTTTTGCAGTCGAACGCATCCATATGTACTGTAATTTCTGAAGATTCGACCCTCGGTGCCGAATGACGTACCCCAATATTCAGAACGGCCCCCCCGATTCTGTTGCTGCGGTTTGTCGATCATTGTACAGTCCACAGGTTACAGGTGAGCCGTGGTCATCATTTCGGTCTGCAGGTGGTGAAGTGGATTGAGGAGAAATGATACGTCAGTACGAAGACCATATCCGGACGGACTAAGGATCAGGGGATATAAATAATTTCAGTTAATGGAGCACACTGCTATAGACCATCTGTATCTGTCTGGCGATTGCCTGCTCAACGAGTGCTTGCTAAGGGGAAGTTCTATCTAGCTCGTTCGGTCAACTATCGGACCGACTATTATCCAGCTGATCATCGGGTAGAAAGTATAATTATGTAATAGATTTGCTGGTCATGTGACTCATAGAGCCCAAAAAGCTTAGGCTTGTACGCTAGTCCAGGTATAGCTAGCGGCCAGTACGGAGTAGATTAATTGCTTAAACGGGTCCCAGCTTCACAATGGCTTGACATATGGGAGCTGAATCTTCAAAAAATCACTCATAATCACTCATAAACACAGCGCAGTGGCATCACAGCTGAGGTGTGGAGTTCAGGTCAGTTTGTACAGCCTTTCACTGCTGAATGCCCACGGAGTAGTTTCCTAAATGTAAGGATTATATTCGGCCTCGAACGTGTGATATCCGTATACGGAGTACCAAGGCCTCTGATCACGTAATTCTCTAGGCTTGCGTAACGCATACAGAGTAAATGTGTGGCCCTAGAAGCTTGAAATAACAAGAGCTGAATCATTTTAAATCGAAAAGCAAGCCCACTCAACTCAATATGCAATGCAACAACATGGGCCCAGACTCGGAAAACGTTGCATCTAGAAAGATGGACCCCTCAGCTCGTGGGGTCAACTCGGAAAACAGAATGGGCTTGACTGTTTGACTGGACTGTAGCCTTTTGGATTACGAAAGGCTGAGGAGGCTGCATCATGCATAGAAACCAAGAGAGCTGATGGCTGCCTCACTATATTCAATTGGAATACGGAGCTTCCTGGCCTGAGCTGATGAAGAGGAGGCCTGGCAGAGGACATGGCAACATATAAATGAGACCATGTTCCCTCCTGAATCAATTTCTTCCTCAGAACATCACACCTCAGCAATTGAGTTTCCAAACACACTTAGACAGCAACCAACTTAGCAAACCACCAATTCCACCAATATGCCTCACAACACCCTCGGTAACGATGAGTGGTTGCTCAAGGGCAACAGCTTGTGGAGTGAGAATGGCGTCTACGAACTCAGATCGCAGGAAGATGGCAAAATTGCCGTGTATGAAAACGGCAGCCCAAAGTGGCAGAACACCAAGGAGCAGCGCTCTGATGTGAAGGGTGTCAAAATGCAGGAAGATGGCAACCTGGTCATCTAGTGAGTTTGGTTCCCTCTCTTCACCCTCTTTCTTTGCACGCGGAGCCCCTTGTGGCTGACAAAGCTATGTGTAGCACCTACAATGGCGAAGCCGTCTGGCACTCTAACACCGCCCCCAGCAAGGACGTAGTCCTTGTCATCCAGAATGACGGCAATCTCGTTCTTTACAAGGGCGACCCAATCTGGGCCAGCTGGACCAGCCCCACCGCTTAGGAAAACCTCACCGGGGGACAGGCGCTGGAAGTCGAGTATCGGAGTGGTAGATGGCATGAGGAAGCTGGAGTAAAAGCAGTGAAGGTCTAAATTGGTAAACTGTAGATAAGTATCTGTCTTGGCTACTTGGTTATCAATAAATGAATGGAGACATCTGCCATGAATACCACCTTGTGCTCTTTCAGGGCACAGTTGCCTTGTTGTAAAATAGTAGAATTAGGGTTCGTCTGACTCGATACTTGTTAAACCTTTTCTTGCAGGTAAGAGGAGCTTGGGTCACTTTGCGTTGAAAAAGTGGACCTGAAAATACTACTAGACTACAAAAGAGCATGGCCACTTTTGAGCAGTCATGATGAGTATTTCAGGTATCCATATTTGTCAATACTTTGCAGGATTGAGCCCGTATGAGAATATCGTTGCTGATGGTGCGTTGCGGCAATGATGGCGGTAGATTATCATCAATGCTAGAATTGTGTGGACATCCTGGCACTCTCGCAGAATGGTACTGCAGTTAAAATCTTGCCAGCTCTGAAAGCTGTTGGTATTGTTAATGGACAAGTCGCCTACTCATCATGTTCGTGGACCTGAAGATAACACTAGACTGCGAAGGACCATGACCGCTTTTGAGCGGTCACAACATGTATTTCAGGTATCCAGATGACTTTCAATTAAAAAAAAGGAAAGAAAGGAAGAAGAAGAAGAAGCACCCATATCCTCAAGTCCGCTCCGTAAGTCGTTGCAGTGCTTGAATATACGTAAGCCGGGACGATATTTGATCCCCACAGCCTGCTAAATAAATAGCTCCTAGATATACATAGTCACCTGCCGAAAATCTCAGTGACTGGAGATGACACTCGTACTTGATCGTTCAAATATGAATGAGCAGAATCCGCTAGCTGATGCTCTGCAATATTGACAATGATAGCCTTAACTTTTACTTCAAAGAATCCTCAGTGGAGAAATGTGACAGCTCGTTCTAGGTAGATAATTAATCCATTAGGCAGCCTAACAAGGAGCTCCGTAAACGGAGGGAGAAGGAGAGATCGGACGTAAAGCAAGATAGTGTGTATGTGTGTGTGTGTGTGTGTGTGTGTGTGTGTGTGCTGCCTGCCCTAGCCCTTGCGCTAACTCCAACCCTGCCATATTATGAGAAGGTCTGTCCTCGGGTCTCGATGGCTCATTGTCATCCAGAGGTGAATCTTCTTCTTCAGTACCCCAGATACATAGCTAGTGTTGTAGGTGTATTGACAGACCTGATTTATCTGGATAGCACTTGTAGGATGCCTTCAACAGACGCTACTTGGCCCTAAGGTAAGGTAAAACTTTGACGACTGATTTGGCATAATGTAACTGTACTTGTGTATGCATTGCACTGCAGCACACAAAATGCTGCTTAGGATCTCAGCCTAGATGGAGGATGCAGCATAATACCAGGAATGAGAAATTGGTGCAGAGTATTGCTGTAGGAGGGGGATCCTGAGTGATTTGTGGATGGAGCTGGCTTTGGTTTCCTGCCCTAAAATACCTGCAATTTGCCAACACCAGGCACCCTACTCTCAATAAAGTAGCAGAATGTCTCAAGTGGCATGAAGTAAGACAGCTGCTGGCTTGCTTCGGCCCCAACATGAATCCCAAGAGGAATGCATATACCACCTTCCATAGTGTACATGAGACTTCCGCTATCCCCCAGAGATGAGAATGGGATATCATTTATCCATTGAACAACTCCCATCCATTCGTCGTCTTCTAGATCCTCATCAGTTGCCTTAGCATCCTACCACGCTTCTGGGGCCTCCCTCACAAGACCGATTAGACGTCCCATCGTCAAGTCAGTCGAGGAACCAGACCTGAAAACAAGTATTTCTCCTAACGCCATGGCGCCGGAGATGCCGTCATAGCGCGAAACTGATGTTGTTAGGGACAACCTAGGGCTTGTATCTACCAGTAGGCCAAAAGACCACTATATCTGGCTTCTTGCAAGCCAGACGCAAGCCAGATAGGCACCTTATATAGTAGGGCACTGTTAGGCTGCTCCCTAACAGATATGGGGTCGCATATGTTGACGCCTTCACATGGCATGACATCAAGTGCAAAAGGGTTAACGTTCGGAAGGTAGTGGAAAGCTTGCAGGTCATGATGATTGACTAAGGAGGGCACAGTTGTTGTGGAGTGAGGGATCTTTAGAAAGCAAGGCAATGGGCTGACCAAAGTAACAGACGCTTCTCAGTTCAACGTTCAGCGATACTAACAACCAGTATCACATCGAGCGAGGCATAATTCCCTTGCTAGGTCATCGAGGATATGGCCTGCTGTTGGAACTGTCCAAGCTATGAGTTTATTGCTTTTGATCACTTTCATTAGACAACTCATGCTACTGACCTGTCTCTGAGTAGAATCTAACAAAGTACTGCCATCAGTGATAAGTAGGTTGAGGCACCCTTCTGGCTTATAGTGGATATCTTGAGATAGCTGTACATTGATAAAATCTCCATGTTCTTGTACTGACAAACAGTGCAGCAGTGGGGACAGTATTGCTCCTGGAAGTGGTGAAACCACTAGATGATACTTGTGTGAGGACGGACCTCTTATGTAGTGTGGAAAGTGTGAAGAAGACACAGTGCATAGGTACAGTAGTATTTATAGTGAACTAATCACTGGTCCTCCCAGTGATGACCACAGTGTAGAGTTTTATTAGACCAGTTATGTGACTAAATCACATGCATTGCAGTGGTTATAAGGATTTTATATATATAATATGCTAATATATGGTGTTATGCTATAATAATTATTCTCTTTCTTTTTAGGCACAACCCCATGGCTGCAGTGCTGCATATGGTATCATAGTATTGACAACGGGGAAATGCTACAAGCTGGATCAGAACCAGCGGGTCGATATGGCAGAAGAAAGAAGTGCTGCAAGGAAGCGGGCACTCCAAAGGATCTTGTAGATAAAAGAAGAAAAGGACTTAAGCAACTGCGTGCACTGGGAATAATTGATAATGAGTGTATTTGTTAGGTAGTTGTTAGATACATCATGCCATGTTTCCACACATTGAACGCCGCCAGGGGAGCTCCACCAAAGGCAGTGAAAAATAGAGTAGGGTATTGTACCAGTTACCCGACTACAGTATCTTCTATATTCTAATAGGAAAGCTGTAGGAAATAGCAGGTGGTCTTATATATCCTATTTAGAAAGTTGTAGGGATAGTAGTAATAGCCACTTGTTGGGCCAGGAGTTGATATCTGAAAGCTTTTGTGGACTCGAAGATACCACTAGACTACCAAAATGACCATGGCCTCTTTTAAGTGGTCATTACAGGTATATCAAGTATCTGCCTGTGCAGCAATATCAGATTCCAGCCACACAAGCCGTAATAATAGTTTAGCGTATTCAGGCCAAGGCGCGTCATATCGGTACCAAAAATCGTCTGGACATTGCTTCTCGTATCGTTCGCAATTTCAATTGCATCGTGAGGCTACCCTAATTAGGGCAGAAAAAGGCAAAAACATACAACAGCTGGGATTCGCTGGTGGTCACCCACCCAACTACTAACCGGCCGGCGTGTGGCTTAAGTACGGCTGAGCGGACGGGAAGCCCTGTTTTCCACACCCTATGGTCGTATGTACTAAGCTAGTTAAGGAAGAGAAATATACAGAAGGCATTCAGATAAGAACCTACCTCAGAATCACCCTGTGAATGTTACAATTTTGTCTGACCTCCAGCTCTTCTAGAACAGTGCGCTTGTTGTGTCTAGAAAGCAATGCATCCATTACTGCTTTCTCCAGGAGCATGTTCAGATTTTCATTATCCTTGGTTTATACTCATGGCTGAGCACGCTGCTCAGCCATGGTGAATTTGGTTGCAGCTGCTGTGGTGCCCTTGGGCGGAACCATTTTGCGTGTTTCACTGTAGAGTCGACTGTAGAATTAGCCTTATGACAAGGGCTTGCAGTATGAGGAGGCACGTTCCTGGAGGATGTGGGCGAAGAGAACGCGTTAGAACCTGTGACAGCAGCCATGTTTAAAGCAGTACAGCAGTAGAGTATGCAGGTACAGGAAATAAGGATTATATGATGATAAAAAGTGAGTGGGAAAATGGTGCTGTTGAAAAGAAAGGAGATGTAAAGAGGAGAGTAAGAGAAGAGAGGGGAAAGAATTTATAGGGGATAATGGTGTAGGGCTAGAAGCAATAGAGTGGGAAGTGGTTTGTCATTAGGCTAGCCCTATTTAGGATTCCTGAAATGATGCCCTTCTGCTTTACCAGCACCTCTTTCCCCAGTTGCCCTTCATCAAGACAAAATGCCCCTTACCACCAAGCAAATCTTAGAAGATCGTATCGACGACCTGGTTGAGCCACTAAATTCGACAGTCTCCCCTGCAATACATGAGCTGTACGTCCACACCACCATGGGATGATGGTCTAACTTTGGAAGGGAGGTGAGATGGTGTGTTTCCACTGCACTGCGAAAGGTGACACTCAGTCATATACCACATGGCTTCCATTCGGCAAACCACACCCTTCATGGATAGCTGTTCTGTGGTGACGAAGCTTCTGACCAAGCACGTTTCAACAAAATGTATGCTTGATGAGTGTGTGTCAGTCCGAAGGTATCGACTGTTGCTATAGAGACACGAAGTCATGCACCGATAGAGACCTTGTTGGGGAGGTCAAAACTCCTTGGGTTCACGCACTCAACGAAGCCAGAGAAGACGATATAGCGCGGCACAACTTCCTGGGTAAGAAAATACAATCAGTAATTTGGAATGGCACCATCGCTAATATCCAAATTTTTTGCGCAGGAAAAAATGCGAATTATATGTTTTGTTGACATAGATGGATACCTGAAATACTCGTTATGACTGCTTGAAGTGGCAATGTCCTTTTTGTAGTCTAACAGTATATTTAAGTCCGCATAATTCAACATGTTTCACTCTATGTAAAGTAGGCCTCTTTGACAACTTATAAGCACACAGTTTTCCTAAAGCAGGCGGCACATCCTTCAATCCTGGGTTGCCATGTTTTGTGATTTTCACAGCCTATAAAGAGCAAACCCAAATCCCAGCAATTATCATTCAATTCTCTACAAGCATCATCCTATTATGACAAGATTCCAGTCTGAGAGGCCTTCTTTTATCTTGTATCAGAAGTTAGAGCTGGCAGATGGCAGTACACCAACAACATGGAACCAGACAAATGGTACTGTGAAGAGGTATATCATGGCGGCGATGATATTGAGGACGACGTCCTCGATGATCAAGATGCTCAAAATGGCCAAAACGGCCAAAACGGTCAAAACGGTGCAACATCAGATGGTATCCGCAACAGATTGTAAATGGTGTGTAATTAATAGATTTTCTTTTCACAAGATTGAGATGTATTTGTTGATGCGAGTAACTTATACTGTTGACAAGATCAAGGCAAAGTCTCGCTAGGGCTAGGGTTCTTCATGACACTCTCGGAAATAAAAGACTATAAAAAGCCGTGCTTGCTCCTCCTTCCAATATATATCTAGCTCAGTATTATTCAATATAAAAAATATATGCTATCATGTAAAAGCTTTAGATTGAGGCATAGTGGTGGTTGATAGAAGATGATTTAATGAAGAGTCATGTCAGTGGAAAAAATTGCATTGCATGCATTGCGGTGTCGCCCGCCGACTGCGGCGAGTAATAAGTAATTATGTGAATTAGACAGACTTTGCATCAAGTCATGACAGAGCATAATTCTGCAAATGCTTGTTAGTTGACATTATGCCATTGGCGAAGACATGCAGTGATAATAGCTACCACAAGGGCATGTAGAGATGCCCGTCTTGGTTCTTGCTAATCATTCAGATACCCCATCCGGTTGCAGTCCCCAGGAACCCTTCATCAAACCCTCAATTTTGGACCAGAGGGCCAATCGGAGGTTCCATGATATCCACCAGTCGCCCGCAGAGTCTTGGCCCAGCACCACCCCAATATTTCACCACGAGGACGCTTGGGTGCAGCGCGTGGTGTGAATAAAGGAAGGCTGCCCGGCGCTCCTCGTCTGTCCAGTCGTCTCCGCAGGGGAAAAGTCCAGACGGTAGAGATGGGCTTTGTTCCAGTTGGCGCACACCTGGAAGACCATCCCGCCGTCTCCAACATACGCCGGATGCCCGGATTCCGTCCACGCTCGTTCATCCAGCGCCGCTTGGGCCGAGATCTGCTCTACCGTGCGGTGCTGCTCCAGCGCTTGGCGGATCCGCAATGCCACACAGCCCAAAGGATCTCGGAGCAGTTGATGGGCTTGCAGAAGCGTGTACGCACATGAAACGGCATTTTCAAAATAGGGGCCTCTGCCCGTCGATAGGTCTGTATCTGCCAGAATTCCCCGAATGTCAAAGATATTCGTGAGCAGAATGGTCTGGTTAGGATGCGGGTCGAGGGCCGTGAAGATAGTGCGCGCCCACCAGGCAAATAGAACATCACTGGGGCTTATAAAGGAACACTTGCCATCGGGGCCAGGTGGGGAATCCTGCTGGGCCAGAGTATGCAATCTAGCGAGAAACGGACTGGGTACGCAGACGATGCATTCTTTTTCGCGAGGGTAGAGGACCTGTTCGAGCAGGAAGCGGAGACCCAGACGGAGCGCTCCCAGGCCTTTGAGCAGGCTACGACGGTTGATGGATCTCTCAGGGGAAACCCTTTTGCTGAGCGCCGCCAACGGGTCGTTATGCTTGAGCATGCCGTTCGGGGCCGGGATAGCCTCATCGGGATCGCCGCGGAGAACGGCCGTCCATGTCTGACAGAAGTTGGAGATGCCCATAATATCCGTCAATGTGTGCAGCCAGGTGATCGTCAGGATGGTCGCGTTTGCGACGGTCACCACATGGATGTGGAGCTGGGGCCGGCCGGAATAGACCCAGTCATTGAGCCTTCGGGGACGACCTTCGTCGCACGTGAGGCAATCCAGGTCTTCGGACGGACCGAGGACAAACGGTTGGCCATCCGTAGCCCTCGATGGGCTCCGTAGGGCCTGCAGTGGTCGCTGCGTTGTTGTGAAGATGAAGCCAGGCCGCTCGGAATCGTACTGCGATGGGACGTGATACTCCAGGTGGCCAGATCCCTATGAAGGATTAGAAACAATTACTCTTCTCTGCTTGCCACTCACATTCAGTCGTAGTCGAGCACCAAGAATCTTCCAGTCGCCGATTTCGACAAGACGGGTCAAGGAGCCGCGGAGTTTGGACACATCCAACACGGCGTCGAACCGGAAACTAAGGTTGAACACGTTCTCCCGTAGTGGCTTAGAGTCATCGTGATACCTCAGCGGGATGACTTCGTCAGTCAGAACGACTTCTGGCCGGGACGGTGTGGAGAGACGGATCCACATTCGACTGTTTGACTATTGGAAGGATGTGACTCTTGGATCAGAATGAGGTTGGACTATCAGAACGAAGGTCAACCCTCAGTATTCCGTAGGTAAACACTGGGCAACGTAGAAATTTGTTCTTGTTCCCTGTACCGCCTCCAATTGCCCAAGCAAAACATTCTAACCCCCCTCGAAACTACTGTAAATTCATGTAACTCGTTGGCAGAAAGGGGGAGAGCCCTAACTCATGCCCCTTGCGCGAGCCAAATCCGCGGAATCCCTTATATCTAATGGAGCTAGCCAAATTGCCATGGCTATATGTTCTACCATTCCTGGCCGGTAGCATTTTGAAATTTAATCCAATTTTAAACGCTTCATTCTCTACTCTATCCCGCACCATGGCCGAAACAACTCCAACCAAAGCTCGCCCTCAGCAGAGCAAAGAAAAGAAGCCTGAGACAGGGAGTCCCTGTGTCGACAGTCATGAGCCTCGGGAAGACCAGCTCGAATTTGAATTTGGCGGGTCCTGGGAAACTCTGGCCCTCATGGTCGGCTTCCCTCTACTGATGTGGTATATGTGGATTGGCGCTACTTACTACAACAGAAAATTTCCTCTTCCCGAAGACAGTCAATCGTGGACAGAATTTGGGCATCAACTTGGTGAAGCTGGTGAAAGAGGGAGCTTTTCCTCACTGGCGAGCCTGGCGCATCTACTGGACGTACTATATCTTCGAGGGGGCTTGCTACATCCTCTTGCCCAGCTTTGAGTGTTATGGTAAACCCATAGCACATCAAGGAGGCCGGCAGCTAAAGTATCACTGTTCGGCATATGCAAGTTTCTACTGTACTATACTTGTCATGGCAGTTCTTCATGGGACCGGATACTTCCCAATCTATACTTTTATCGACGAATTCGGACCCTTGATGTCTGTGGCCATCTTGTCAGGCTTTCTAGCTAGTTTCTTCGCCTACTTCTCAGCCTTTGCCCGCGGCGCTCAGAATCAAATCACCAGCTATCCGATCTACGACTTTTTTATGGGCGTCAAGCTAAATCCACGTATCTTCAGTATCCTCGACTTCAAAATGATGCATGAGGTCCGAATCCCGTGGTTTATCCTGTTCGGCGTGAGCTGCGCCGAGGCTGCTCGCCAGTACAAGCAATATGGCTATGTCTCGGGGGAGGTCCTCTTCCTAGTTATGGCACATTATCTTTACGCGAACGCCTGCTCTAAGGGGGAGCACCTGGTCACCACTAGCTGGGATATGCATACTGAGAAACTTGGATTTATGCTGATTTTCTAGAATATGGCCGGTGTCCCAATGTCCTATTGCCACTGCGCGTTATACCTGGCTAACCATGACCCTGCCACATACGCCTGGGATAAGTCTGCCCTCGCCGCGCTGTATGTTTCGTACCTCTTCGTCTACTATATCTGGGATACGACCAACAGCCAGAAGAATTCGTTCCGGATGATGGAGAAGGGCACATTCGTTAAACGGCGAACTTTCCCGCAGCTCCCTTGGCAGGAGGTCTGCAATCCGCGTACGATCAACACTGCCCGCGGCGAAAAGATTCTGGCTGATGGTTGGTATGGATATGCGCGCAAGATCCATTACACCTGCGATGTCTTCTTTGCCTTGGCTTGAGGGCTGATCACCGGGGTTGACAGCCCCTTTCCGTGGTTTTATTCAGTTTTCTTCATAATTATGATCGCCCATCGCACCGTACGCGATGTCGCCAAGTGCCGGCAAAAGTATGGGGCTGCGTGGGAGGAGTATGAACGCCGAGTTCCATACCTTTTTATCCCGGTAGGTGTTTCTTTCCCCTGTGCTCTTATTGCTGTTATCTGATGGATTTAATATCGGTATTTGCAGTATGTCCTATAAGCCTTAACCGTGGCGGGCAGTCCGTGTGCATTGCGCATGCCATGTCTAACTCTCTTGTCTCTCTTTTCCTTTTTCTTCCTTCTTTTCAATTTTTGCTACCCATAGTATAACGAACCAGGAGGGGCATTGAGTAGGGCATAGGGAGACTGCACGCTGATAATGGTCTGAACACAGTCTTTGGTTGATCTGGCTTACTGCTATTACCGCAATCCCGCACTACACTAGAATGAAACGAAGAGAAAAAATTCATAACCTGCATATTTCGGGGTTTTTTTTTTTTTTTTTTCTTTTTTTCTTCACCAGATTAGTTCTCAAAGAACCCCCAAAATCGAGACTGAAGGACGATATCAAGATGAACTCAAGTGATTTTGGCAATATTATGCTGTTGATTGGTCAAGGAAAGGGCAATTTTCATCAGGTGCAGATTCCATGAGTCGAATAGTTTCTACATACACCCCAAGCGCACTGGAATGGGGATAATTTCATTGTTAGAAAAGAAAAGGAGAGAAAAGAGTCGCATTCTGCAAGAGGTAAGCCCAGTCTATGCAAAAGCAACAGCTAGGTATGCTCCGTCGGCCTGCCATTTACAGTCTATCCATCATCTCCCAAGATGGATGCAGTTTTGTTCTGATATTATTGTGATGATACTAGGCGCATTGGGGTCAACTCGCTGCACCCGGCCTCATGTTGGAACCTACAGTCCCAACCTAGTCACAATGGCTCAGATTAGCATTTAATCACCAGCACAATAATAGCTGGAGAAGGTCAATAGGAATGGTAGTCACCGTGCTTCTCTATTCAACTGGCAATTGGGAGAAGTCATGGCTCATTCAAGTTGATGCCACGGCTTTTTCTGCCATGTTCATATAGCGTAGCTTAGGAGTGAATGTATGCTCCCTACATGACTCAACGCTAGCTCTTACAAAGTAGTTTATATTGAATACTTCACTCTTACACGCGCCCAATAGAGAATGAATAAGAAATTCCCTGGTAATCAGACAATGATAGCAATTGATGCACATGTGGTTGTGACTATCGTCTATTATTGTCATGCAATTTTTTAATCTACAAGTTCACCACCGAGTCTATTGTCTCGAATGCCTAATGGTGTTCAAATGATCATTCAATATGAGAATCCATTATCAACCCTGATTCCTTATTGTTCTCGATTCTCGATTGTTTTGGATATGAGAGATGTTCAGGTATAAAAGGACCACCAACCCCCCAAGTTGGATCATATTTCTTCATCTTCCTCTTGATTTCTTTCAACTTTGGGTAAGTGGGTTATTTTCGTTGCTAGCTTTCCCTTTCATATACTGATCAATTAGTCATACACTAGGTGACGGTATGTCATCATTTTTCACATCTGGGGAATGGGACGTGTATCCCACCATCGCCAAACCGAAAATGAAGGAAACCACCCAGGAAGCCATGAAGGAGGCCCCCAAGGAGTCCGCTCCAAGCAATATCATTTCGGTCATGAACGACTACGCGCTTGTAAAAGACCGTCCTCCACCCAAATTTGTTGGTATTGACAATCTCGTGGAGAAGGTCAAAGTACGCCAGAAGGAGATGGAGCAAGGTCGAAGCCAGTATCTCACATGTAGTCAAGTGAAGCCCAATGACTACCATTCAATTCAAAAATACCGAGATGAAAATGGCCTAAAACTCCTCTTGACCTATTTTTCTCCCATCGAAACTCTCGTCGTCAAGATACCCAATGGTCCACAAGAGCGGATCCACCGGAACTTTGGGGCTTTGCTTCGCGACATCGTGAGGGATATGGGTCTTAGAGGGAGTGAGTTTTATGAAACTGGTTCCCAGACTTACAGATCAAACCACAATCCGCCCTCCCAGTTCTTCTCAGCAAAGGAAGGCAACTCAACGTACAGGAACAGAGCATTACGCCCCAATAACGATAAGGACTGGCCGCATCTTGTTATAGAGGCTGGTGATAGTGAGTCTCTCCCACGTCTCCAAGCAGATGCAAAGTGGTGGATAGAAAACTCCAAAGGCCAAGTCCGCATCGTTCTCATCCTCAAAATCGACACCAAGAAGCGCACCGTTAGAATATTGAAATACATCTCAGTGCAGCCGCCTTCTTCTTCGAGATACAGTCTCCGTCACTATTCAGATTCTGTGCCATCTCTCTCTGCGGATATTGTCATGGATCATTCAGTCAGTCCGGCCAAGATCCAGGGAACGCCCCTGACACTCAAATTCGATCGAATCTTTGGCCGCAGTCCCAACCCGCCCTTGGAAAGCAATATTGTTTTGACGACCCAATGCCTGAATGACTGGGCAATCGAATATATTTGGTAATCAAGCGGCTGAAAAGAGGTTGGGGCGACAAGATGATCGATGCGGATGCTCTGCAGATTGCTTTTGCTTCTTTTCTTTTCTTTTCCTTTCTTGCTTTTAAGTACCGTTAAAAATGTTTCTCTACAAGCATATTGAATGGGATAGTTGCCATTCATCTCTGCACTTGCAAATGAAACCTCAAGTAGCGTTCTGCACTATAGAGAAGTCCACATTTACTGCCATAGCCCGGAAGCTCCCAGCATAGCGACAAGTAGAATTGTCTTCTCAAAAGGGTATATCTACTACAAAGTAGTATTAAGTCTGTTCTCCGTATTTCTTCCTTCCAGACGGGCTGTCCAACCCTGATCATCATCAATGTATCCCCACTGGTAAGGGTCTTCGTTGCCTTTGCTAGATCTATCATGAGGTGCTGTCCAGTAGAAAGAACTAAAGTTAGGTATACTGATGACTCACATGAGCAGGTTTATATTGGAGATCTCATCTCTTGTAATATACCATCGCATCTGCTGATTACCATTGTGTGAAATCTGAATTTGATCACAGTAGGGTGTGGAAAACAGGCTCCCTGTCCGCTCAGCCATACTTAAGTCACTAGTAAGTGTACAATGTCTTTTAAAAATTCAAAATGAAACGGCCTCTGAATTAGTCGAAATCCCCCACTGCTGACTCTAAAACATCCACTCGCGCCCTGAGATCATTGATTTCCGATCAATACTCGACGCCGTCTTGCTGTAGTTTGGTGATGCTCTCTTTTAAGGTAAAGGGACAGTTGATTGCGCTGACATAGCCCAACACTGATGCCCAAGGGCCATGGCATTACCAGCTAAAATGGGACCATCCCAGTCAATGGTCAACTGGTCTTTTCCCGGTCCTTCCTTCAATGCAGAGCAATATTTAGGAGAGAATTGACTTACCAGCACGTACAACTGCTTGGTTCTGCTTGCTGAGGGTAAGGCTGTGTATTTCCCTCAGTAGACGACCTCCAAATATCACTTTCAATATCCCTCAAGGAGATGTTCCGCCTTCTGCACCAAACATGGAGAGTCTGAAAGTGAGGGTGAGGACCAATGGTGAATTGCAGCAATGATGAGGTCCAGTGGATTCTCATGAGGAATTGGTGCAGGGGTATAATCCATGCACCTGTGCGGATATGAGCACTGCTTCCACCACCATCTGGAGGATGACCTGTGTGGGATACACATTGTGGATGTTGACTCCCACAAGGGCAAGGAGGCTGCAGGAATGGCAAAGAGTATTGACAGTGGAAAGAAGCTGGAGGATAGTCGGAAAACTTGGGGAGCAAGATAATGCTTAGGATGCTGTGGGCAAAGGCATCCTTTCGTATTTACGGTTGACGATATCTACCATACGGACAAAATCGTTCCATGGCTATCTGAACAGCTACCCGAAATGGTAAGCCCTAAGTGTCCAATCCATATACCGAAGCGCCACGGCATTCACGGGGAAGCAGATGCACGTAAAGAATCATAACAACGCAAAAAGAGTAGGTACCACACCCCCATTCTCTAGCGAACTGGAAGGACGGGCTTACTCTCGTGCAGACTAAGTGTGTACAGCCAGCCCCCGATACAGCACAGGAAAGTTCGTTCACCCTTGCATATCACTCGAAATGCGCTACGCTGTGTAAGTGCACCGGGCGTTGTATTCTGGACCCGTTTGGTAGCTAAGTAACCCTTGCATTCTTTGACTTGGCCCCGCATACCCACCCGGGCCGCAACTTTGTGAGGTTTAGGTTGCTGTTAGTCCTGCCTCTTCACAGCAGAATATCTCAGTTTTAGATATCTTTTCCCCTTTGCGCCTGTCTTTCCATGACAAAGGCTGGTTCAAGCACAACATAGAGAAACGAGGCAGCACCCCTTCGCCTCCCAGGCGAGGATTATCCACACTGCATACATTCTCGTGAGGCCCAGTTCCTTTACTACAATTGACGGTAAACCTGAAAAGAAACTAATCCTTTCCATCAGAATGTCCCCAGTTATGAAGAGGTCGTGGTAAATGGGATGATAGGGCGCAAAATGTGTCATTTTCTCAACGCATGGCCTGTCCAGAATGTCGGCTGCCCATCCACTACGCCCACACTTGGCCTAGGGCCCGTGTCAAGCAGCTTTGTAAACAAGGTCCTGGAAGAAATGAAATGTAAGCGCAAGCCAAGTGACCAGTTTAGTGTGTTTCAACAGTTGTAGGTGTTTATTTGGTTACGATAAAATACCGCTGTTGTGTGCATTGAAGTCTACTATTCCGAAGCAGATCCACGATGAGCCTGTGGATCACTCAGTGTGGGCGGTGCCAATTGATGAAGTCCTCATCAATGATAATTGCACCTCCGCGCTGTATCCTTGTGCTGTGGACATATCAGTTATATCATGGTCACCTGGCTTCTCTGTCGGAAATCCCAACACGCGGCTGCTGTGGGAAGGAGACAGCAGTTTGTGGAGATGGTATCATATTCATGTGGGAGGTGGAAGTATGCAGAGTTGTCAACTTTGAGACGCGAGTCTAGTGGTACACTACTCCATATGGTAGATATCGACCGCCGTAATATGCCCCTAAAACCGATCCATCTAGATCGAGCGGCATCGCGCCAGTGGCGCCTAGTTGGGGGTGTTTGTGTTTTTCTAGGATTATGGCCTACAAAGTACTCAAAACATACGTTTTTGAATATAGCTTGAAACTTAAGTATTACTCGAAAACGAGAAACAATCAACGATCCTCATCCTTCACCACTGCATTGGTGCAAACAAAGGCAGCATGGACTGCAGTACAATATTGGCCGGCATTTAGCGACAGGGGTACTGGCCACAATCAAGTTCCCCATCTAATAGCAGATTATATATGATCACCAGGAAGAGCGCCGGCCATCACTGAGTTTTGCCAGGACTGCGGATAAACGCCCGTACACCCTTAGAATCTAGCCTCGACTGCGGGAATAGGTATCCATGAACCAACTGAACGTCGGTTTCGTCGGTGTCGAACAGCTCGATCTCCGGAGCCCCCGGCCAATACAGCTGGGAGACGGCAAAGTACATTTGCATCCACGCAATCCTGGTGGTCCAAGTAGTGTCAGTCAAAAGATACGAAGGCAGGGCCAAAGTCGGGATTCCACTAACGTCTGTCCCGCGCAAGCTCGCGATCCTTTTCCAAA
This sequence comes from Aspergillaceae sp. MA 6039, assembly GCA_003004485.1. NCBI lineage: Eukaryota > Fungi > Ascomycota > Eurotiomycetes > Eurotiales > Aspergillaceae > Aspergillaceae sp. MA 6039. Next base: position 113,856 of record PQMF01000017.1, on the reverse strand, counting down.
GGGAAGCAGATAATGGTGCATAAGCCCATCCGGCTGAGCATCTAACCAGCGGTCCGGCTCAAAACTCATTGGGCTGGGGAAAACTGTCGGATCCGTGTGCATGTAGTAAGTGGTCATCGAGACTGGGACCTGTCCACATATCCTCGACTCTAAACACATAACCTCAATCACCTGCACCCAACTAGTGCTCACCTAGCCATCACAGAGAAGGGCAAAAATGACAGTTGGCCACCCTTAACATGTGGCTTGAGTACAGCTGAACAGACAGGAAGCCCTGTTTTCCACACCTGGTGTTTGTATGTACAAGGCTACAGGTTGAAGAGCTATACATACTGTGTGTTTTACAAGAATGGGATAGCTGTGGAAAATTAGATCAGCATGATGCTAGCCATGTATGGACTTGAACTTATGAGTACAGATTCTGTTGCTGTGAAGTGACTGTGGTTAATTAGGGCTAAATATAGACTACTTACTGGAAGGCAAAAAAAGGTGAAAAACATACAACAGCCGGGATTCGCTGGTGGTCACCCACCCAACTACTAACCAGCCGGCGTGTGGCTTAAGTACGGCTGAGCGGACGGGAAGCCCTGTTTTCCACACCCTGTGGTCGTATGTACTTGATGTTGAAGGAATTTCAACTTATGTAGTTGACATAAATTGGCCACCCAGGTAAGAACTGCTTTCAATTCCGTATGAGAATATTCTTGTGATTCAAGATTTATAGTTCCACTGTGTTAGGGACTACCTAGGGCTTTTTCCTACCAGTAGGCCAAAAGACCGCTATATCTGGCTTCTCGCAAGCCAGACATTCCTAGGCACCTTATATAGTAGCGCACTGTTAGGCCGCACCCTAACACACTGCAAAAGGAACAAACGAGGCTATATATACAATAAGAAGATAAAGTTGATTTGCAATTAGCTTGATGCTTCGGATAGATATCTCGGGAGATCTTCAGCTGCCATAGATAAAGATTTACTTTGCACCTGATCTTTGTTTTGCCTAGCCTTCACTCGGGGAGGGTTAGAGTTTCTTTGCTTGCATTGGTACCTGCATGGAATCCTGCTGACTAAAGGTAGATGTGGGGGTCGATGGGGGAGATTGGGGATTTGCCCCACTGCAAGGCCCATACCTGTGGACCCCGCTTTGGGGATCAGGGCAAGCGCCCCAAATACCCCGCATTGTATCAATAAGGCAGACTTCCATCCACTTCAACTGCTCATACAAGAAGGCCTCATTTTTGGCGTCCTTGCTTTGCTGTGTTTTACCAACGCTCTTGCCTTTTTCACTGATTCACGTAAGCGCCCAGAATGACACCCATCCAAATGCAGGCCGCTGTTTTGGAGAAGTTTGGCGAACCATACACATTGAAGCAAATCCCTCTCCCTCAACAACCACAAGATCACGACGTTCTCATCAAAGTCCTCGCTGCGTCATACTGCCACACCGATGCGGTATTTGCCTCCGGAGCGTTGTCACAAGATCTCCCGCGCATTGGCTGCCATGAATTTGCAGGTGAAATCGTTTCTCTGGGTGAAAAGGTGTCCAAATCTCTCCAATTTGTACCCGGCACACGCGTGGGAGTTCCCGGTCGAGCTTATAAGCCTTGCTCTACTTGCTACGAATGTACCCATCCGGATAAGGATCCTATGGGGTACTCGCCATTCTGCCCCCATGCGGGGAGTTTGGGCCTCACAAGAGATGGAGGTTTCCAAGAATACTGCTTGGTGGACAGTCGCCAGGTCACACGCATCCCTGATGGTGTCTCCGCTGTACAGGCTGCGCCGTTGATGTGCGCCGGACTGACAGTTTGGGCCGCATTGCACCACGAAAAGCTACGCCAGGCTCAAAAAGTGGCTATCCTCGGAGCCGGTGGAGGTCTCGGTCACTTGGGTGTCCAGTTTGCCGCTCACCTTGGCTTAACTGTACTTGCAATTGATGCAAATGACGCGTCCCTTGAGTTTCTTCAAATGCTCAAAGAAGACCTAGGGTCTGTAGGCAACAGAGTACATATTGCCGACGTTCGAAAGGATGATTCTGCTGCCATGCGAGGGATGATGGGAGAGGTCAACGACAATATACCAATGAACGAATTGGGTGTCGACGCGGTTCTTCTCCTACCCGAATCACAAGCAGCATTTGACACCGGAATGACGCTACTGAAAAATCACGGCACGATGGTGGTTGTGAGCTTCCCCCAAAATGGCTTCCATTTCAGTGCCCATGACTTAATCTTTCGCGATATCGCGTTGGTTGGAAGTCTCGTCGGCCGCAACTTTCAGCTCTCGGACATGATTGCATTTTGTGAGAAACATCACGTTTCAGCGAAAGTGGAAAAGTTCCCACTTGCCCAAATAAATGAACTGGTGGAAAAGTATCATCGGGGGACAAGTGGCAAACTTGTTATTGATATGAGTCTCTGAGATGGCTCCTTGCCGTGAGCCAAAATGCAACATCAGGTAAAGCGTACATCAAAAAATATTAGAATACTGCTGGATATCCCTAGGTGTCCCATCTTGTATTTCTGTCAACCAATGAAGATGTAGGCTGTACAACATTTGGTGTGTTCTATAGTCTTTAGTAACTGCGACGCCTTGTGCTAAGAAGAATCAGGTGACCTTCAGCGGGTGCCAAAGTGAATGATTATGTTATATCCATTCCTGTTGGAGAAGAAAATCATCTAGGAGCAAATCACCCCCTCAATAACACCCCTCCCACATAATTATGTCCCCATGGCCAGAGGACGACCCAAGTCACAGGTGGACCCATGCCGCTTTTGCAAGAAGCAGTTCAAGCGGCTAGAGCATCTGCAGAGACATGAACGTATTCGTCCGTACCCTCTTGCATCCATTGGCTCTTGTCGCCCCCGCATCAATGCTGCATGCTAACCCTAATCACAGATACTCGAGAGAAGCCCTTTGTTTGTCAATGTGGCCGATCATTTTCTCGACAGTAAGGGATCCCCTATCCAGGTTGATCGCTCATGAACTTACGCTTCCAATTCTAGGGACCTTCTAAGTCGCCACGAACGGTTGTGCCATTCACCCGCGAGTGCTGAAGAACCTGTCGAGGAGATTAACACACCCCACGCCTCATTGCATGCGGATCCTCTTAACGTTCAAACACAGGAGGATTTAGAAACCCTGTCAACTGATACACGTTTACCATTTGAGTCTAGTGCAATTTTCAATGGCAGCGCCATGGAGTCACAGAATCTGGAATTCCTCACATCTGGAGCAACCTATCTACCCGGTGTTACTTCTCACATCGATGAGGCTTTCTGTCTGATGGGGCAGAGCTTTGGATATTCCAATAATTCGGATCCCTGGAACAATGACGTGTTTTCATCCAACAATGTCATTCCTGCTCGTTATCTCGACACTGAGATCTCTCTATGTGACCTTTTCCAGCAATTCCCGCCTGCGCAACCCGCTTCCGGATACACTGAATCTGCAAGGGAGTTGGAACCGGTTGTCCAGTCTCAAACACAATCAGTGACGTTTGCGGAGACAGCAACTCAGAACCCACCGCTTCCTCCGCGGTTCCCTTCAACCGATGATCAACTGCATCATAGCAATCTCGATGCCGGGTCAGATACTTCAGGATGCCCTTGGATATTGTCTGCCTCGGCCTACAGGCAGATATCGGAGAAGTTGGCCGAGAACAAATCCATTTTACCTGACTTCAAGCTCCCGTCCAAGTTTACTCTGATTCGCTATTTGGAAGGCTACTTTTGTGGATTCCATGATCACTTGCCTTTTCTTCATCCTGCAACATTTGACCCGCAAAACATCGAGCTCGAACTTCTACTCGCCCTTGCGGCTGTGGGTGCACTCTATCGTTTCGAACATGCCAAAGGGCATCAGCTATATGATGCAGCCAGGTGTCTTGTTGATAAGAGCTTTTCCAACCGCCGGCGTCAAAACATGGGATCAATGACTGTTGGCTCTCCGGCTTATACAGAGATAAGAACTTCTTCTTATGCTTCATCAAATTCCACCTCTTGGCCTCCTCATGGCCTGCAGGCAGATAGAATGTCTTGGAGTGGCCAAGGTGAAGATGAGACCATATGCCTGCAAAGGGCCCAGACACTTATTGTTCTTATGGCTATGAGTGCATGGGGTGAACCAGGGCTAGTTCAGGATGGTTTGGCAATGGGAAGTCAGCTAGCGGTTCTTGTGCGAGAGCTCGGAATCAGCCAGCCAGACGATATGACAAATGTGGACCTGACATGGCAGACTTGGTCTATGACACAGCAGCGGAGGCGTACCTTACTCGTCGCATACATCCTCTTCAATCTGCATAGTATCACCTTCAACATCCCGCCCCTGATCCTCAACCAAGAAGTGGCGCTCTGTCTGCCATCCTGTGAGGGAGAATGGAAAGTAAATTCATCCGCGGCTTGGGAGCGTTACCGTCAAATTTCCCGGCTTCGTGAGCACGTGTTTACTACTACACTTGATCGGTTGCTTCAAGGCCGAAGTGTTTCCGATTATGGAGCGATCTCGTCCTTCTCGAACTACGTTCTTATCCATGGACTCGTCCAGAAACTTTATCTTGAGCGTCAGACTGCAACTTGCCTCCCTTATGACAGAGCTCCGATGGGCCCGCAGCTATTGAAGTCCATGGAGATGGCCTTGCGATCTTGGCAGTCATCCTGGGAGGTGACCTACGAATCAACACTTGATCCCCACTCGCCCAAGGGACCCCTTGGATTCAACGCGACTGCCTTGCTACGCCTAGCATATATCCGACTCAATGCCAATCTGGGTCAGTGTCGCGACCTCATATCTGGTAATCCTACACGGACCCAACAGGTATTCACCAACCCGAACACAATATGTCTCTCTCGCTCTCCATCATTGGACCGTGCAATCCTCCAATGTATTCATGCCCTCAGCATCCCGGTTCGTGTCGGAATCCCATATGTCGCCCGAACCCAAACCCTGCATTGGAGCATTCAGCATTCTATATGCAGCCTTGAATGCGCCTTCCTCTTGACCAGATGGATGCAGGAAATTGCCAAAGATGTTGGCACCGGAGGACTAGCTGCACTCCGCGAAGATGAGCGAAAGCTTCTCGCCATGGTAAGGAGTCTGATTCAAGAGACGCAATTTCAAGATATATTGGAGTACGAGGAGGATACTGCCACGCGCATCAAGCGCCTTGCGGCTACGACTGCTCATTTATGGGCGGAAATTTCCAGCGGCATCCACGTATTCAATATTGTCCATCGTATCGGCGCGTCTTTATCCGTCATTGCCGATGTCTTGGAATCTCAACTTCCTCTCCCCAGTCACAATTCCTAAATGTTGTGATGTATAAAATATAATGCGTCCAGTCCCGTGTGTTCAGCGGACAGGATCTATCCAACTATATCTCATAATGAGTTATAATGAAGCTTTACATGATTCCTAAATCATGAAGGACCGAGCGACGACTATTATAAGAAAGCTGAAAATTGTATTTACATCAAATACTGGGGCATACCGTGCGTTTCACTCCCGCGTTCTCCAAATGCTGCCAGTGAGGCTTATCGGTGGCCCTCGTAATTTCAGCATAGTCGTGAAACTCGCCGTCCTCTCCATAAACTATCAACTTACCATTGCGACGAACTCCATCAACTAATGGCCTCCTTCCTGGGCGGTTATTTCGTGGGAATTCATTCAAAAACCCCCAGTGCGCTTGACCTTTGTAGCCCCTTGCTTGCCAGTCATTGACGTCGCGGTCTGGTTCGTTGTTGAAAAGCGGCAATACATCAAACAATATGGAATCATGTGCTAGAAGAATAAATATGTTGGGATCCGAGTCGAAAGGCTGGAGCCTGTCAATGCTGTGCTGCGCTTCGTCCCCGCAAGTATAGGCACTTCCTGCAGTCCGTGAAACCTCGTAGAATGGTTGTGACCGAGCCGTTTCCTGATCCTTTGCGATTGGATGAAAATCCGTAAATATTGCACAGGGACAGGGACGAGGGAAGTCAGGGTCTAAGCCTGTGCCACTCAGGATTTCCGGTATGGGGTAGCTTGGAGATGGGCGAAAGGCACCCGCAAAATGGCAACAATCACCGCCGAGAAAAACGAATGTTGTTGGGGTTGTTCGAGCAAGTCCGCAGATGTGTCCGACAGCATGCTAATATTTGCTGTATTTAGTCGCCACCCTTGCTTTTTCTGTATGATTTCGAATCTGGGGAAATGTGCACATACCCCAGGCACATCGAGAAGATAGAATGAGTCATCTCCGAAATAGTCGTGGGCTCGGAATCCGCCAATGTTTAACGGAAAGTCCGGCTCGTGAATCTTATGTCCACTAAGGCATATAGGCGGGGGTTATTAGTTGCATGAAAGGTGTGGTGACAACGAGGGGAACACACGCTGTATCTTTGCTGAGGATGGGAGAGTTAGGATTCTCCGGCCAGCCGGGCAAAAAGCTTTTGGTAAAGCCGGGACCGACGACAAGATCAGTTGAATCGGGGAACATGGAGGCATCGCCAACATGATCCCAGTGCCAATGACTCCAAATAATTGCGTCTGGGCTGTGTGGTTAGATTCAACCTCGCAATATGTGGTTGGGGGAGTGAATGCGCGTGAATGCGCATACCTAAGTGGTCAAGTTCAATTCCTCCCTCTACCAACACATCTTGAACGCCTTTTTCCACCTCGAGGCCTGGTACATGATTCCCTATCATCGACTTCGATATTGGGCTTCCGTTCCAAAAGTCCTTGCGGGCACCAAGGTCGTACAGAACATAGCGAGTGCCATTCACTGTCTGACGCTCCAATAGAAAACAGAGCGTAGGGAAGTTGAGCTTGGTGTGGTTTCGCACAACCGGCTGGACAAAAGCCTCGGCATCACAAACCATTCGAGTTGTGGTGTTCACGGCTCGGACGCGAACACAGTTATTCGAAAAGGGGATCTCAATACCAGGCGATTGAACATGATGGTCGGGCATGACGGACGAGAATCCCCTATGTGATATCGTAGATTCTCGTTTTCCAAGTTTGATGTGTGGTTCTTCTAAATGTAATCCGGTAGGCAGGTAATCACAATCACCCCAAGAATGCGGGGGATCTTGCGTCAGAGGTATCATTGGGGAGGCAATGAGAGGATAACCCTAGAATTTTGGGGGCCTCAGGATGTTGAAACCTCAGGATGTTGAAACCTCAGGACGTTGAAACCTCAGGGTCTTCCCCAGAGTCACGTTCCCCCATGGGGAAATTGGGGAAATCCGCCAACGGAAAGTTTACTCGCTGATCACAAACTGTGGCTCCTTCGTCAATACCCCTACCGAGCCGGAGGGCCTTCACCTTGGCGCATAGCTTAGCCGCGAACTCGTCCACGACAGATTCATGAACAAGCAGACGATTGGCGCAGTAGATTCCATGTTAGTACTTTGGAACAGATGATGATTTTGTCGCTTCCCTTGCCCTTTCCAAGGCTGCTGTTGTCCATGGTATCATTAAACTGTCTAAGCAGCAGCTGGAAGACGCCGTCCCTTTCATCGGTGCACGGGATCTCCCTGTGCCTGTTGAGAAGACTTTCAAGTTTGGTCGCGACAGCTCATTGAAGCTATGAAATACCTTGTCGGCGGTCAGCATATTGGTAAGGTTTGCATCGACTTCTAGGGAAATGATCGGAACAAGCTTTACGAATCAATAAATATTCGGTTTTTTTCCTTTACTTGAAGATTTGTCAAAACTTGTGTAATTGAACTGAGCATGCCTTCAAATACTAAGCACTCGGTAATTCTAACTCTGAATAGTCCGCACATATATGATGGTGACATATTTGGTATTTGCACAAGATTTGACTCATTGGATACATTGTTTGTACACAATGTCTACCTGACCATGACAGGCACCTGAGCACATATATTCTTTTACAACAAATGATTTTCACTGCAGAGAAAGAAGTATTTAATATTACTCACATAAGTTAAAGATAGTGCCACCATCATCAGTTTGAAGAATTTAGACTAATTCACGATGCTCTGCAGAGCTATCAAATGTTCCACTCTGTAGCTTTGAATCTCCAGAAGAATCCATCCTGTCTGACTGATCTTTAGAAGCATCAGCATTGACACCTGTTTCGTCTCCAAATATATCACCAATCTCTTCCAGGGATAGACCTGCAGTCTCTGGACAAAACTTCTTCATGAGAACCGCGCCAATCCACGGCAGTATAATAAAAACCAGATAGTACTTCCAGCCGATGTTGGTGAACGCGACAGGAGCTGCTTGAGTATAGATCAAGGTCATGATAAAAAGCCCGGAGACACTCACTCCCACGCCCTGCGCTCGGATTGATGTTGGGAAAATCTCAGCACAGTAGACGTATGATGATGCGTCCATACTTCCACCGTAGAAGGCGACGAAGAGATATAAAAAGAACACACCGAAGCCGTTACCAATCTTGTTCGATGTGCCACTGAATTCAGCAACCATGGCTGCAAAGCCGGATAGGGAGAGCGAGCATCCAATCATTCCAATTAGCATGATTCGGATTCGGCCCCATCTATCTAGCATCAAGGTATTAACGAAATTCATGAAAGCAGCCCAGGAATCGTAGCAAGCGTAGAGGAGTAGCGGCAGGGAGTTTTTAAGTCCGAGGCTATTATATAGCATAATTTGATAGTTGTTGACAACGAGGACGCCAGTTGACTGGGAAATACATCTGAGATAAAAATGTGAGTCTTCCAAATCGATATATCTTGTGGACAGGAACTTACTGGACGAAGAAGCCAATGAGAAGCCTTTTGCGGAAAGACTTTTTTGCGAAGGCTGCTTTCCAGCCTGAACCCTCAGCTCGCACATTCTCGAGGTGAGTTTGAAGCTGAATCTGTTCATATTCATGCTGTGCCAAGGAATTGCCAAGGTCTCCCGGGGAGCTATGTAGCTGACAGAGAATGGTAAAAGCTTTCTCATTCCGATCCCTTGTACACAGCCAGCGTGGTGATTCAGGCATCCAGGGAGAGCCGATCAGGAGCAGCAAAGGAGCGATGATTTGGAAGGCAAGACATAGGCGCCATTGTAAGACTTGGTCTGTAATGAAAAAGCAACCATAGCCAGACCATCCGGCAAGAGCCTATAATGAACCGTGACGTTAGACCGCTGTACAAACGAAAAAGGAATATTGTCACCACTCACATAGCCAACCACCACCAGAAAGCCATGAGAGCCGACCATTCGGCCCCGAGACCTCGCCGGCGAGACCTCAGATTGATAGATCGGTACAGAAACGTCCATCATCCCAACTCCAATCCCGTTTAGAAATCTTCCTACCAGAAACATGGCAATGTGAACAGATCCGGTCTGAATAGCGGCCGAAACCACACAGATCAATGAAATCATTTGGATAGTCAAACGACGCCCCACAGCGTTGAGCAACCATGGAACGATGAGGCATCCTATGACCCCGCCTCCGGCAAATAGCCCATTTGTGGCTGTTCGTAGAACGTCAATATGAAATATTGAGATTTAGCATCAAAATAAAATAGACAACACACCTCCAGTCAGAGAACTGGCCCTTTCAGAATCAGCATTAGAGCCAGTCGTGTTCAGATCGAAATAGTTCAGAAACGATGGTAAACCAAGAACAGAGCCAATAACAGCAGAGCTGAATCCATAAGTCAAGGATCCAAGGGCAACGAAAAACACAAGCGTGAAATTGAATCGGTTGCCTGCACCCATCGTGAGAGGGGAGGGTGTGTGTTTGTGACCTTGGAAATCACCACAAAATAGACTGAAGTTTGTAGAATATCGAATTCAGCGGTCGGTAAGGGTGAATTGTTTGCGAATAAATAAGTCCGGGGTCATGTAATCGTCCTCATGTGGAGCGATATTTTCGAGTTCAATGTACATTGGGGAAGAATTGTGGAGAACTGTGGTGGGTTTGAGTACCTATAGATGGCGATCTTCCCCAAGAACCCTAACCCCCCGCATGTGGCGTTAGGTATGGCCGGGGTAAATACGGGGTTTCTGGGGAAAGCTGGTCGCGAATCACGTGAAGAACCTTTATGCTCGGGTTAACTTCGATGAAACTACTGCTGAACTTTGATATTGATCCGAGTCACTGGGTGGGCTTGTTAACGAGTTGTGAATTTTCTACCTGCCCTGACCCACGGGTCATGCCTAGGCCAACTCTATTCGACCCGGGCCGGGTCGGGCCGAGTCGGGGCGGGTTTCACAGATAGGTTTTGCAAGTCTATGGGTGGGAAGGCGTCGTCGCTGGAAAATGCCTGCAGGTCAAGAGGCGTTCGAGACCTCTCCAGAATCATAATATAGCCTTTTCCTGTTATTTCCCGTGGCCAATACGGCAAAAATTATTTTTGCACGTTCGTGCCTTGTGGTACTTGCGGTATATACAAAGTTGTCACACTCATTTCCAAGGTTAGTTTGTTTATGAGGACACCAATACGGAAAATCAATTCTACTGGTGATTAATGACCATCTGGGACGTAACTCCAGCATGTTATATGCTTTTCAGCCACTCAGGCTTTAGATTTTATGAAAAAAACAAGCATCATTTCAAGAGACATGCAAATTATCGGAATATTTACCACTGCATCGTGCCTGTGGGTGAAAGAGCCTGAACATAACAGCGGGTTAGAAACTGGGAACGAGATGTATCTCATCTTAAGTAGAATGGAAACTTTAAATCTCGCCTGACGATCAGAAGGGGTATGATCTAAAGGGCTTTCCCCTTTACCCTCGGGGGTCTGGGGTATGGGGGTGGAAATCCGGCGGAGTGGAGACGGTGACAAACTAATGTTCCCCACCCCCAATTTCCACATCCACGCCTCTCACATCCCCAATGAGGAGGATAGGATCCAAAGCATTGCAAGGGCCTATGGATAATCACCATGTCTAATATCTCGCCAAGGAATTCTCCAACCAGTTTGGGGCGAAGGCCCCTGTCGAATCTTTCCTTCTTGATTCAGCCTTTGAATGGAAGTGAGTCGCCTTATATGGTCCAAGGCACATCGATGGGAAACATTGACATTTGACTGTTAACTTGATCCCCTATCTTTGCTGAGTTAAATGGCTCCCGATGGTCTCGTTACGATACATGCCCTGCACGCAGGACACCTCACTCTTCCGGAGGCATTTTTTGTGACGCCACTTGATGACCGTACGTCACGAACAACAGTGCCATCATTATCATTTTTGATTCAACATAAAGACCCTGTCAGCTTCAAAACGACTCGGATTGTCTTCGATCTGGGTATTCGCCGTAACCTGTCAAACTATGCAAAACCTCTTTATGACCACGCCATGACCCGCCAGCCTCTGTCGGGCGACCCGGATACTGTCGCCTGTCTGGCAAAAGGCGGGCTGGCGCCAGATGATATCGACTTTGTCATCTTCAGTCACTTGCACTGGGATCATATCGGCACTCCATCGGACTATCCCGGATCCACATACGTGATTGGTCCCGGTGCAGCCACCCTGATTAACGGGACGCGAGAGCTGAGCAATGGCAGTCACAGCCACTTCGAGAAAGGAATCTTGGATTTCTCTCGCACGATCGAGCTGCCAAACACGGACTATCCCAGCACTCCGCCTCCTTTTGAAGACAATGCTGTCCTAGAGCCCGAGAGCAGTAAACGCTGTGAAATGTTTTCCAAACCCTGGCGCTCCAAGGGGCTCTTCCAGCACAGCATGGACATCTTTGGGGATGGGAGCTTATACATTATTTCTGCTCCGGGCCATCTCGATGGCCATATCAACCTCCTCTGCCGCAAGTCCGAGAAAGAGTACGTCTATCTTGCTGGCGATGCTTGCCACGACCCGCGTCTACTCTCAGGAGAAAAGCGCATCGCGACATGGAGCGACCCTGCTTATCCCAAGAGCATTTGCTGTATTCACAGCAACAAGGAGGTGGCGGAAAGAACCATAGCAACTATCAGGGCAATGATGGATCAGCCGGGTGAGCTCGGCAGTGTGGAGGTCATTTTTGCACACGACACGTCTTGGGATAGAGAAGCTAAGAGATTGGGGCGGTTTTTCCCCGGTTTTTTGTGATATTATCTATTCTATACATCTTCATAAACCCTGACGCAGGTGTCTACATACTTTTGAGATTAATTTTAAAATTCAATCTCAGATGCTGCTCTTCACACTGTAACATTCATGGGTTGTTCATTACCTCTTGTAGCAGTTCACCTAGGCAGGTTTTTTACATGAACTACTATATTGGTGCGAGGTGGGCGCCCCTTAGGACTATAGGACCTGTGGCATGTTTATTGGTTTTGTTTCTTTTCCTGTGCTGGTGTATTCTCAAGCAAATATATTGAACAAAATGCAAACACAGCCCTCTAATCATGAATCAAACTACGTCGATCCTTGGTGACCAGTGATTCTGGTACGATTGTCCTTTGTGCCCAGTTCAGATAGCCATCGCGCTTATCATTATTGCGCCATTTGCTGCACCAGGAAAGATTAGCAGGAAAGCGCAAAAAGAAATTCAAAAAACGGGGAAACACTTACTACCACCAATGCTCATCCCCCGGCTGTTCCTCGTAAAGATCACTAGCTTTGCCAGCTTGCAGCTTTTCCACGTAGTCTGGATTATAGAGCAAAGGTCGTCCAATGACCACCGCGTCAATAAGGCCTCGTGCGATCCAATCATCTGCCTCCGCCGGTGTGAATGCAGTATTTCCAAACAGGAGGGTATTGGCTAAAATGGGCCGTAAGTAGGCAATGGGATCCCACTCGACTCCGCGTGGTTTGCCATCGATCATTAGATCGTATGCGGCCCACCATCGCATCACTTGAACATAAGCCAGGCCAAGAGTATCCAGCTTTGCACAGAATGGACCATAAGTAGCCTTGGCCGCCTCCGCACACGGTCGACCTTGGGCATCCATTTCACCCATATCATTGTAGCCACCGCATGGTGCGATTTTGATTCCAATGCGTTGGTAGGGGAAATACTCATTGAGCTTGGCGAGACAAGCTAGAGAGAATCGCATTCGGTTCTCAATTGATCCCCCCCATTGATCCGTACGACGATTGCTGTGAGATTCGAGGAATTGCATGGGCAGATACCCATTTGCGTTGTGAATTTCCACTCCGTCGAACCCGGACTCCTTTGCAAGTCGAGCTGCATTTCCATAGACGGCAATTACATCGTCTGGGTTCTGTATGGGTGTCGGTTGCACGTAGCCGGGGCCACCTGGAACATTGCGGAACTTCCCACCTCTTGCGGCGACGGCTGACGGACCAGGGACGGGCTCGCCAGCTGCGCGCTGGACTCGCGTTCCAGGGTGGGCGACGCGACCGACGTGGTGCAGCTGGCAGAAAATCAATCCTCCGCTGTCATGAACGGCTTTGGTGACTTTCTTCCAACCTTCTACATGCTCTTGTGCGTAGATGCCTGGCATGAAGGTCCATTCAACGCCTTGGGGGCAGATCAACGCAGCCTCAGAAATCTGGAGAACCAAGTCAGAAACCATTTCTACGGCAAAATGCAAATATCAAAATTCCACCCAAGCGGATTAGTCGTGGGACTTGAATGAAGCAGAAGGTGGATATGCAAGGTGAGCGGGCGGCTTTCACTTACAATCAACCCTGTACCGGCGCGCTCAGCGTAGTAAGGGACATGAAGATTCTCTCGCGGAACAGCGTCGCGATTGCGGGTCAATGAGGCCATGACGACCCGATTCTTCAATGGAAGATCGCCTATGTTCAAGGGACTGAGCAAATGCCCAAATTCTTCTTGGTACGAGCCCATCTTGTCGGCACGGTTCCAACGTTGTGATGCGTGTGGTGCCTAGGGATGTCTGGCTTGTGAGAAGTCAGATATAGTGGTCTTTGGGCCTACTGGTAGGTGCAAGCCCTAGGTTGTCCCTAACAGTGTTTATGCATTTCCAAATGTAGCAGTGGTTTTTTATTTCCCCCAAGACGAGAACGTAGTGGGGCGTTGGGGATCTTTCCATTTTCTTCTCCAACCGCCACTTTCCCCAATCGGCGCATCCACTATTCAAGAAAATGAATTCCGTCTAGATGAAAAGCTAATTTCCCTTTTCGATTCCCGGTGTTTGCCCGGACACTATTTCACGGCATCCAGCAGTGTGATTCATGCATATTGGACAGAACTCAGCATGATCACTTCCATTGACTACCAAGCCCTTCAGGACTTCAGTGGATTGGCAGAAGTTCGCCAGTCCTGTGCCCTGAAGGCAAATGGCATCCGAATCACCAACATTCCCTCGTTGTGCTCGAAGTATTTGCAAATTGTGGACAACGCGTCTACCGTATGTTCACCTAAAAATATTCTGAGCTCTCTAGATCAGGGAATAACCACATTCTCTACGCCTTATTAGGGGTTGAAGTTATATAAAATGGATTTGGTGAATGAGGGCAAGTCTGCCTCCAGTGTGATCCTAGCACTTATGGAGTCAATGCACAAGATCTCCCAAGAAGTATTCAAAAACCTCAGCCATGCCTTGGAGCTGCCGTGGGAAAGGTATCTGGGAGAGATGCATGAATTCGCGGCACCGAGCAAAGACCACTTTCGCTTAGTAAATTCCGGGGATACTATCCCACAGGATTGGTCAACCTTGGTATGTCCAAAAACACTCCTTCTGACCGTTGGCGCAAATTACTGTCTATCCAGCTGCTAACGCGATCATTTCACAGACCATCGCTGTAAATACAGCTTCCCCAGAGACGGCGTTCGTCATATACGGCGCTGCCCTGTCCGTATTCTCAGAAAGTATCACTCCGATCCAGAGCAGCTTGGATATTAGGGCATGCTTAGGGATTGGTGAGTCATTTTCAAGGGCTGGGGACTGGCTTGTCTATTATGTCTGCCCGAATGATGATGTTTTCTACACACGGGCTGCTGGCGCATTGATGACTCCTCTCAGCAGTGAGGAATATGAATCGAGAAAGCGTGTAAGGGACTTGCAGTTTGTTTAATACGTATTAGCATCACTACCTGGGTATTTCTACGAGGTTTCAATGGCATATTGAATGTAGCAAGTGTCTGATCTTTGTGACTGGATGATCTATCTTTACCATCCGCTACATGTAAAGAGGCAGTGTAGCAGAAAGGATGATCACCTTCCGTGATGACAAGAGACTCAATATTTCTAGCTCCATGGTATTATCAGTCTACTGCGTCCTCTTATGGCAAGGCAGCAAACCACTTTTACCACATACATCGATAACAAATTATCGCCTCTATTGCCTCACGTTGCTACCCATTTGTCTCGAGATGTATGTGTTCCAAGGCTGCTTTGAAATACTAAATACCTGGATAGCCATATATTTAGGAAACATTACATGATACAATGTCAGTCTGTAATATCGTGGAAGTGTACTGAGAAATGAGAATTTGATAATAAACTTGGGCCTCCGCTATGGCATCATTTCAATGTTTCATCCACGGTTCTGATCGTCTTCCCTGCCTATTCGGGCGTGACATCCAGGGTCCGAGCTGAACGATTGGGTTTTTATGCAGGGCCCAGGATTGTAAAGTCTGGGGTAAGTAACACCTGGAGAAATCTGGTGTACGTGAGGGGAAAATAAACCGATATGCCGTTGAAGTAAGCCAGGGTCTCCATCCCCCCAACTGTGATATAGTCCTGGACAGGTATAAATTTGACGCTGTTCCCTGGTATGAATGCACAAATACTATTCCCTTTTCTGTGAATCAAGCCCTCAGTTGATTTTCATGCCTACGGGGATTATGGATTTGAGGATCCTGTTCTCCCTAACGCAGTATACCGATTCAATCCCAAGCAAAAGTCTCTACAAGCTATTTCACAGATGACCAGCGCGCCTTTCCAGTAAATCTACGTAAGTAAAAAGTGTCCTTGTTATAAAGTGAACCGCATTCCAAGTCCTCATCCCTTGAAGAATGATAGCCCACGCCCGTACTGCCTTTGGCCCAAGCAGATGTGGTGCAGAGTTGATTAACTCCGGATTTCCCTGCGGGTTGGATGATTCCACCTCACGTAACGTCTCCTTAAGGACGCCGAGCACAACCTGCTCGTCGGGTTCCAAACGACAGACCGGATCATTTGAAGTAGTCGCCCTTAAAAACTGGTTCAAGATAAAGGCGTAGTCCAAAGAGCACACTGCATGCATGACAGACCAGCTGGGGGCGCGACCGACAAAATAAACGCCCATCTGGACGGGTGGGCATAAAGCAGCAGTCTTTGGCCGGTGACTGGTCAGTATGATGTATAATAAATTTGATCAGAGGTCAACTGGTATCTACTTACGGCATGCCTTGCTGCGAGAGTTAGCATTGGACCGCGTTGCAGGTCAGGCTGGCTGATAAGCTTCTCGGCAATCTGAATGTGGCTTTGGTCTAGTAAGGAGCGCGCGGGGCCAATATCGGCAGCTAATCGGATATAAGCAAGATGAAAGAGTGCCTAGTCATGTTAGCCCTGTTTGAAGTGTTTGGAGAGCAATAAATGCCAATTCGCGTACAGTTGAATTGAAAGCGATTGGACCGTGCTTATCGAGCGGGTTGAGGGACGACTCTGCGTTTCGCTCCCAACCTTTTTGCCATTTCTTCAAAGCGTGTCCCAGCGATGCGGATATCTCAGATCCTAATTCACCGTTCAAGTTTCCCAAGCGAGTCGCCTGTTGTATGCAGAATATATGCTGCAAAAGCGCATGTATCATGATGTGAGTTCCTAATGACGAGCATGTAGGTGCCGGATTATTTGGCTTGAACAGGGCGGCAAAGAACTCTTGGAAAAGAGGGCATGGGTCTGATTTCTGGCTGGTCACGCGCCATGATTCAGCGTTTGTTGCCCTCCATTCTAGTTCCGTGCAAGGCAGTCTCAGGTTGACATCAGATATCATGATTGGTGACGGTAGGTTCAATAATATGCGATGAAGGTTAAAGAAAGAGAAGATGACCAATTTGGTTCTCCGGCTGCTTTCGAATCGTGCCCATTCCTCCCACGTAGTTGGACATAATGATGATTCATACAGCCCGTGTTGACGGATGAGCATGGAAAGTACACTTTGCGTTGAAATAGCTTGTCGCACCAATGGATGATGCCCACCTGCCCATGTGGCCATTGCCATAAGGAAGAAAAGGGCTTGCATGGTGTTTAATGCGGCATGACCTTTGTATGGGTCCGGCTGTTGTTGAGTCACATTCGATCTGTCGGTCTTTGAATATTCGTAATATCCGGTGCTTGCGCTTGAGGGGGTTGGAAAGATTTCCGCAGGGTCTGGGAATTCATCTGTCTGTTCAAGGGCCGACTCGCGTATCCGGATCTGCTCCAGTGCGATAGCCCTTGCGATGTGGAATAGCTTGATTCCCTGGTGCATCTCAAGGCAATAGTGGGCCCCTACAGCAGCCAAAGCCATAAACAGCTCCAAGGACATATGCCGCACCGATAGTGTGGGGAGGTGGAGTATAGGGAAGTGCGGATGGAATCCAGTGACAAATCCATGCAGGTAACGTGTGAAAGCATGGCGAGATGGCAGATTGTAATCGGCTGGTAGGACGGATTTGAACCGGGAGAGGTTTCCAGAAATCCATGTCCAGTCCTCCTGTGAGATTCGAAGGAAAGTAGCAGAATGTTGGCAAGGCTGCGCATTTTCACTTTGGGTGCGTTCCGTTTCAGGCTCGGGAGAAAACGATCCAAGGCGTGATAGCCTCCCTGGTAGAGCGGTTCTTGAATTCCCGTGCATCTCGCTGTTCACGTAGTCCTCCCCATGTCCAGTATTGTTTTCTCCCAGAGGCGAAAAAATCATAGAGTCATTGAGGGATAGCTCTGGATAAAAGGCAGGCTGTGAGTCGAAAAATGGAAGACTAACGCTGTCGAGGTAGTTGAGAGCAAAGGATGGGGGGTCCGGAATAGTCAATGGTGCTGGCGGGAGCGATGGTTCTCGCGTAGATATTTCGTGTGCCGTCTGAATATATCTGGGAATCAATGACGATGTGGGTGATTCTGGAATCTGCTGCCCGCAAAGCAAGGTGTCTTGAATTTCAGGGTGCTTGTCTGGTTGGGCATTAGACACTCTCCTGAGCCCGACCGGTGCAGACTTATCGAGTAATGGGACTAGAATGTATGAGACCAGGCACAAAGTCATAAAATAAACACAGCGAAAAGATTTACCGAAAGAATGATTCGAACCCGAGTCACCTGATGGTGTCAGAATGTCATTTGGAGTGTCATTGGGTAGCCTCTTGGTGTGGGAAAGCCTGATGTGTCGGTTCAAAAGATCCCTAATATGATAAGCTTGCTTCAAGGTCAAAGGCATTCTGATATTTACCTTCGACGGCATGCATAATCACACAAATGGCAGTGATGCGGCTTTTGATTGTAGTCTTAGAATGTCAGCGACACGAAAACTGTATATTGAAAGGAAGGCGGCTTCTCACGTATGCTCTGGTGTCGTTGCAGATGCTCTCGCCGGTTGAACTGACGCTGGCAAAGGTTGCACTTGAACCTTCGCGTCGAGGCATCTATGTTCTTTTTCGAAACTGAGGAATTCGGTGATGAAACCTGCTGCGACATGACAGGGAATGGAGAATCAGCAGCCTCGAGGATCATGTGTTTGTTCGAGGACGACGATATGTACAGGAGGCAAGATAATGTGATCTTCGCGACATTTCCCACATGCAAGTGAGAGCACTACGCCGAGAAATGCTAAGATACCAACGTTTGGACTTTGAAAAATGGACCACACAACGTCCATGTGGTCTATGGGGTGCATCCACTGAAAGGCGGGTGAGAAAAGGCGGGGTTCAAGACAACCCTGGCAACATGGTAAAAAACTGTGCTGTAGCAGTTTAGGTGATGTGAGATGAGGGTGGAAACTATGCCATGCTGGTGCAATGATTGGATGTGATGGTCCCAGGTGGACCATTCCATATTACGAGGTTTGGTTTTGGGGAAGAATTGGGGTATGGGGTTGAATGTACTTTAAACCCGGGTCCACTATGAAGAATCCCCATACTAATTTGTAGCCAGGACTCTCGGATATATGAACTTCATAACACCTAGGGACTTGATGGAAATGATTGGGGTATTATTACGCAGCTTCCCCTCACTCCCCTCAGTGAAAGAATGGGGCTACATAACCACAAAGCGCTAAATACAGCTTGGAAGGCCAGTAAAGGACGTTTGCCGTTATTTCAAGCTGCAACCCTGTATCACAAATTCCTCATCCCTGAAGCAAAAACAAAACAAGAAAATGTCGTTCGAATATACCAGCTTGGGATTCATTGGCCTCGGGGCCATGGGAAAACCGATGGCCGAACAGCTGGCCATCAAGCTTCCCGCGACAACGAAGATCATGCTTTACGATGTAATTGAGAGCAGTATGACGGAGCTGACGGAGAAATACCCCGGCAAAGTCATTGCAGGAAGCTCTCCTAAAGAAGTGGCTGAGAATTCGGTATGTCCCAACACCGCGATGGTTCCCCAAATCTCTGTAACACCTCACTTACTATTCCTAGCAACTCATTTTCTCAATGGTCCCTGAGGGTGCGCACGTCAAATCGGTCTATCTGGATGAAAAGACCGGAGTGTGTACTGCCGACCTTGGTGAACGTGTACTGGTCGACTGCTCGACCATCGACACTGCCACAAGCCTTGCCGTCAAAAACCATGTGAAGACTCATCATCCAAAGGCATCATTCTATGATGCACCTGTGAGCGGTGGTGTAATCGGAGCACAGAATGGATCTATCGCATTCTTCCTGGGCTGCGCAGAAACAGATCCTAATCTTGCTCGTCTCACGACACTGC
This sequence comes from Aspergillaceae sp. MA 6039, assembly GCA_003004485.1. Classification (NCBI taxonomy): domain Eukaryota; kingdom Fungi; phylum Ascomycota; class Eurotiomycetes; order Eurotiales; family Aspergillaceae; species Aspergillaceae sp. MA 6039. The sequence continues at coordinate 94,126 of PQMF01000017.1, read as the reverse complement.
TTGGATTGATGGGCAAACAAGTGATTTGCTGTGGAAAGCCATCTCTTGGCCTGTCTGCCAAGCTTTGCAATAACTATCTCTCTGGTTTAATTGCCATTGCCAACTCGGAGGCCTTGATCATGGGAATGAAAGCCGGTCTTGATCCCCGGGTTCTCTCCAGTGTATTCAGTGCTGGAACTGCCCAAAACACCATTTGCGATCAGTTCAACCCTTGCCCTGGTGTTGCACCGACAGCCCCTTCGACGAACGGTTATAAGGGAGGGTTTAAGGTGCAGCTTATGAAGAAAGACTTTTCTTTGGCAGTTGACTTGGCAAAGCAACAGGGAGTGGATCTGGTTCTTGGTGCTCAGGGTTTGAAAACATATGAAAATGCTTCAAATGATCCGAAGTGCAGAGACCTTGACTCAAGAGTAGTCTTCCGCCACCTCGGGGGTGATGAGGATTGGCCTTCAAAGTTCAACTAGGTGAATCAGGACACTCCAGTCATTCGCAGATTTAAACTTCTGTATATATCATTTCGACATTCCTTGCTTCATCTTGATGCCAATACTTGGATAGTTGGACCGTTGGACCGTTGCCGATATACACAAAAGTATATCCGCCAATATTTCTTTCCAGGACCAGCCAAAGAGATGCCCTTTGTAGACAGCATAAGCAGCAATAAATTCGGAATAAGTGAACCACCACATTTACGGGAAGGTGAGGCCGCCACCTAGACAAGTAAACCTAAGCTCATTTATCCATAGTTAGAATCCATGGATGCTAACAAGGCTCCTGCCTAACAATTAGGGCTCATAATACCGGTTGGAATAACCTTTTCCCCGTCCTATCTCGTAATAGAAAGCAATACTATTTAGGTGTCAGCCGACTTTTTAAAACTCCTCTCTTAATCCACACCACCTTTCGTTCTTGCTTCTATATGTATCACCTTGGAAGACAGCTTGGCGGAATGACTCGGAAAATCTCCGGGTATGCCCCAGCCCCGAGACCTCTGGAGCGACTTTGGGTCGGTTCCCCCTCATTTGCCTTCCCCAAAATGCCAAGGTATTTCCCCAGAATCCCCGGCCCCGCAAATCGTCTTCCCCAATTCGTATCAATCCATGGCCCTAAAAGGCTTTTGCGGGGGTCTGTGGCCCTTGGCGGAATTGGCAGTTGTAATGACTATTTAATTTCTACCTATGGCTACAATTCGCGACCGAACAATAAAGAACCTAGATACACTGGACCTGGCCAATGATATTCCGAGAAGCAGCCAACAACATCATGGCCGCACAACAAAGTATGAGGGCTGTCATCTTCAAGGGCATCGGAGAAGTCGCCTTGGAGGACCGGCCTATGCCTCAGATCCAAGATGATGGAGATGTGATTCTGAAAGTTACCGCCGCTGCGCTTTGTGGCAGTGACTTACACTGGTATCGCGGACATCAAAACATTCCCACCGGTTTTATTCCCGGGCATGAGTTTGTTGGCGAAATTTATGAACTAGGACCAGCAGTGAAAGGATTCAAACACGGGGACGTTGCTGTGGTATGTTCCCGAGCTAGAATTGTACGAGCAGACATATGATTCCGTAACTAACGTCAGCCAGGCTACTTTCTCAACTCAGTGCGGAGAATGCTTCTATTGCAAGAAAGGTCAAACCAGCCGATGTGCTAAAAGCTTCTTGTTCGGTACGGAAAGCTAATCGCCGCTGAGAACTCTGAAGTCAGACTGACCTGACTTGTTTGACCATAGGAAACAGCGCAGGAAACACGAGCATTGATGGCGGGCAAGCAGAATACGTTCGCGTTCCATATGCAAGCTCATCACTGATTCAGGCACCATCGTCTATTCCCCCGAATTTGCTTGTTCTCATGGCAGATATCTTTCCTACTGGATACTTTTGTGCTTCTCGATTTTTGAACACATTGTCAAAAGAAGAGGCCAGGTCAAGCGTCACGGCTGTAGTTGGATGCGGCCCAGTCGGAATTTGTTCTATTGCAACTGCACTGGCCCGATGTGATACGGTGTTCGCCATCGACATGGTGCCTGAGCGACTCGCAGAGGCCGAGCGACTGGGCGCAAAGCCGCTCTTGCTCACCGAGGACCCAGCCTCTGTAATTAAGGCCGCTACTGAAGGACGTGGTGCTGATATTGCTCTTGAAGTGGTGGGAACTCTGGATGCAATGCGGCTTTGCGTGGATATTGTACGTCCGTTTGGTTGTGTCAGTAGCGTGGGCGTTCAGACCGAAACGGTAGCACTTGAAGGCCCGGTCCTTTACGGTAAAAACTTGACTATTGCATGGGGCCGGTGTCCTGTGCGCGGAATTTTTGAAGAAGCACTGGAAGCACTGATAAATTTGCAAGGCCGTGTTGCATTCCTATGTGAGAAGACCATGGAGCTGGAAGAGGCAGCGGAGGCTTATCGCCTATTCAATGACCGGAAAGTCCACAAGGTTGTTTTGAAGCCATAGTCAACCACCACATAATATACTCCGTATGTTCATGTACTTACAATTGTCTGCGGATGATGCTTCTCTGTTGTACAGACTACCTAACCTCGCAGGGGTAGTTGCATTCGATAAGAAACGTTGGTAGACTACGACGGACTCATGGCCAACCAATTTTTTGACATATCAATGCCAGAGGGTCCATTTACCCGGCCTAGTGGGTAATTCCTTGTATTCTCCGCGTCCCTCATACCCCATTCCCGGGTCATACTCCCCAATTTCCCCAATTTTTCCTCAAATTCTACTTTGAGACCTGGAGAAGTAAATTACCTTGTGGGGGAATGCGGATGTTAGGGTTTCAAGTCTGACGTAGCCTTTGGGGATAATGTCCCCCGCGATCACTTATTTATAACTTAACGGACAGACAATATTTGGAATCAGACTTCACCATCTACATTGTTTCGTTCTGAAAATATCATTCCATTCAAAATGTCGACCGGATCGGAATTTGACAACCTCCATACTGAGATGTTCGAGCTTGGCATCCAGAATCGCCGAGAGGTAGTCGGAGATGTCTACGTGAACGCGGCACTGCAAAACGGATCCAGTGAATTCGCCTACCCTGGACAACAACTTGTGACTGAGTATGTATATCAGCTTGCCGAGGTGGCCAACTTCGTTTTGCTCATGAAATACTGACTTGAGGATGTAGATGGTGTTGGGGAAATGTTTGGTCCAGGCCTGGATTAGAGCGCAAGCAGCGCAGTCTCCTCAGTAAGTTAGAATTCATAGTAGGATACATGCAGTGAATACTAACACTTTCATAGATATCGGAATGCTGATTGCTCTGAAGAGCTGGCCTGAGCTAGGAGTCCATATCCGCGGGGCGCTTAACAATGGCCTGACAGAAGTCGAAATCCGGGAATCAATCCTCCATGCAACGATTTACTGTGGTGTTCCTGCTGGTGTGGAAGCCATGAAGGTTGCCGAGCGAACTATTAATGATATGGTTGCCAAGGGTGAGCACAAGCGACAACTGAGTGAGAAGTCACCGTTGGTTCGTTAGATCTACATATACCTAGTATATATCGGGTTTTGGGGTTCAGAAACTGGTTAAAGAAACCATGCATAGGTGTATTGATACAACCAATTCAATATGACTAGAAATCGCAATGACAAATAAAAGCGTCGGCAGCTAATTCTGCCTTGTTTCAAATACTGATTCTAGATTCTGGTCATGACGATCCTGCGCCGCTCTTCCGGCCTTCATCGTGTACTCAGCTCTTGTCAAAATTTGTAAACTCCTCCATCATCTCCTCAATGTCAAACATGCATGCTTCTTCAGAACCGATCTCTTCGTGGGTTTTCCCTAACGTAGAAAGTAGTTGGACATCTGCAGGACTAAAACAAGCCTGGGAACTCTGTCTTTCAAGCTCGCGCTCCGGCTCGGACTGCCATTTCCTTTTTCGATTCACACAGTTCGACCTCGATTCTTCAATGGAGTGCGCGTCAATGAAGTGATGAGAAGCCCTTTTATTGCCTTTGTCACCTAGACAGAACGGGCAAAATCCAGGGGCGACAAGCTTGTCTGTCTGAGTACATGAAGCCTTGAATGGCCCTATTTGGCAAGCCATTGAGGGGGAAACCAGTTTTACCATGGCGCCATGGCAGCAACAAGGTGATCCTGAGTAATCAATGATCAATGGCATGCTAGGGTTGTGTTTATTTATTGCAGTGCCTCGCCTTTTTTCTTCTCCTTTTTTTCCACAGGTTAACAGGACTTTGATGGTCTTCGTCAGTTCGCCCGTAGGGTCGCTAGGGGACCACGTGACCCTTTGTCCGTAAAGGTCTTCTTATATGTAGCCAGATCTCTGCCATCTTCATCTTCAGTCAATCAATAAAGCAATCATCTATCTATCTAGCATTCGCTGCTATCTTCTATCATCAATGTCCACAAACTTGAGGTCAGTATGTCTAACCTGAACTGAGTTTTTGAAGGTTGCTAATATATGTTGTGTTGAAAAATATTTTACCGCTGGCAGCAAAAAGGAAAAAGAAGTCATGAAGTTGAGACAGGCTATTTTGAGATTGTTGGGTTATGTACAAGAAATTCGAGATAGCCACATGGATCGACCCCACCTCCATCTTCAACCACACATGTGGGGCTGGCGAATCGACCCATAGATTTACGGATCCACAATGGTCTGGGCGTGGATCCCCGCCTGATGCCAAGATTGGCGTAAGTCTAATGGTACTACGATTGTACACCTTCAGATGATGTCAAAGACCTGATTACATGAGACTGATATATCTTTAGTTATCGGTTATCAAGACTAAGTCACTTTGCAGCGACAAATATCCAATCTGAAGGGAACCCATTGTCTTGACCCTTTTTATCATAATTTGAACAATAATTACTGACAAATTTCTGACAGTAGCAACTTGTGAGACTGATGGTTTATGCTTAAGCCTTGCTGCTGTAGCATTCTTAATGTTGACACAGTAATTTCACGAGTGCAGAGACAGGGACAAATCCTGGTCCACCTCTCCTCCTTCGAGTCGCACCTTGTTAATGGGTTGGAATACAAAGAAGACACGTAAAACACCGCCATTATCATTTTTACTGGTAACATTCCGCCACGCATGGGCCGTTCCTCGCTGGACGAAAACATCTCCCTTCTTCAGGGTCTTCGTTTCACCGGAGTCGCCCAGGACTAACTCTGTAGTTCCATCGACTATAACACCATAATCAAGGGTGACTGTCCGGTGCATTGGGACATGATGTCCCGCTGGCACTTCAATTATGGTGCAAGATGTGCCGTTAGGCGGGTTCAAGGGTGACGGATTCTGCAACGCGGATTTATATTGCTTGACATCCCGGTTGGCGTCAGTTTCCGGCGTGGCGGATGACGGTGGGGAAAGCCCTTGTACGGGAAATGTAGCGGTTGAATAGGCAAGACCATAGTTGGATGTAGGTTGCTTTCCCGGAGGGACTGGGAAACCAACATATGGTACGCGTTCATCAACACTTTTGTCAAAGACAGCCTTGCCGCTTTTGCCATCGTGGGCTGTGATTACTCGATTGAAATGACCAGAGTGGGAAGTCATCTTTGTTTTTTTTGGCTTGATCAATAATTGAATATGATGGTAAGAACTTTTGATATGGCTATCTACATTGCTGAATGGGTATTCTGTGATTCTTATACTTTGGAGGTGCTAAATCATCATTTAATCACCCAATATATTGGCATTGCATCAGCGTAGAAGCGCCATGGTTACCAGGCTTACTAGTTTACCCGTCAAAACTCCCGAGATCCCAAATACAGCCAATAAACAGAATTCCTTGTAATCATGATGTCAAAGATCATGTTTTCAATATCATCCATCTGTCGTCGTATTTCTCTTTTCCCTGGACGGGACTCTAATATTATAGATCTGATCATCCGGATTGTTATGGAACATACACCTAGTTCCCAGTTGAATGGAAAGGGGAAAAAAAACAAAGAAAAAAAAAGAAAAAAGAAAAAAGAAAAAGGTCTAGACAGCTATATCACAATGACAGATGGTGTCCATATCATGATGATGTATGGTTCAAAAATATAGAACTTTTAATGTGGTTATTTACATTGTTAACGGTTGTACTTTACACTTTAAGAGGTACTAAATCATCATTCAATCATCCAGCGTATTGGAATTATGGGGTATGTTTGGGATAAAGAAAGCCATGGTTACCTTGCTCATTAGCTCATCTGCCAAAACTCGGGGATTTCCATTTACAGTTAATGAATAGAACTGCTTGCAATCATGATGTCAAAGATTATAGTATCAAAGGTCATCTATCTGTCATTGTATTTCAGAATAATCGCCTACTCCTCAATTGAACGAAGAAAGAAAAGGCCTAGACAGCTGTATCATAATGACATGCTGGTTCCGATAACATGATGATTAAGTATCGTTTGAAAATATAGAACTTTAATGCGTATTGGCATTGCTATTTACGTTTTTGAGCCGAGTGCTCCGCAATTTTTATACTTTGGAGGCACCAAATCATCGTTAAATCATCTAGTACGTTTGAATCACATCAGCATAAGGAGAGCCATGGTTACGTTGCTCATTAGCTCACTTATCAGAACTCCAGCTTTATAAAAGATCCATGAATCCCATCTGCAAAACAATTGAACTAATACAACTTTAATTTTTCACAACAACCTATTTGCAGACTAACACCTTTGGTTGATCCACAATGTCTAACCAAAAACCTCTTGTCACAACCGACATCGGCAACTATACTGATACCGGCTATGCTGATCCGCACGAAACAATGAAAGCATTGACTTGGCAGGGCAAAAACCAGGTCAAAGTGGGTAAGTATCTGTTGTCGTCTGGTCATCTGGTATTGATGAAGAATGACTTGCTGAGATTACCTTGTCTTAAGTGGAGACCGGAAAGCCAACAATCGTTGATGATGAAGACGTTATCTTGAAGATAACAGGCAGTACTATTTGTGGTAGTGATCTCCATCTGTACCATTGTATGTCAACTTGTTGCCTTGTACATCTAGACTATAGATTACTAACATAATGTGCAGCGGCCATCCCGGACTTGCAGAAAGGCGATATTCTTGGCCATGAGTTCTGCGGCGTTGTTGAGAAAGTAGGACCGAAGGTCAAAAAGCGCAAGGTGGGTGAGAGAGCCGTGGCCTCTTTCCAGATTGCGTGTGGCGAGTGTTACTACTGCCAGAGAAAACTATCTTCAATGTGTGAAAAAACAAATGGCTGTCAGAGTGCAAGCGACCTCTACGGGCGTCGAACGTCAGGTCTGATTCTCCCTCGGCATAATGTTTTTTTATATCTGGCTAGAACTAATGTCAAAATCAGGCATGTTTGGATATTCACACTTCACCGGAGGATTTGCTGGTGGACAGGCGGAATTTGTCCGGGTCCCCTATGGGGACGTAAATCTCCTGCCTTTACCCGACGATGTTCCTGATGAACAAGGACTGTACTTGTCCGATGTAGTGGGCACTTCGTGGAATGCTGTCGTGGATACAGGTGTTAAAAAGGGAGACACAGTCGCTGTTTGGGGGGCAGGCCCTGTTGGACAAATGGCGGTTGAATTCGCCGTCCTAAACGGAGCGAGCCGAGTGATATTGATCGACGGAGGTGAGGGAAGGTGGCGACTAGACTTCCTGAAAGGAAAAATCCCGCAACTTGAGACCATCGACTACACAAGACTTCCAAGTGGAGAAACAGTCGTTTCCATGTTGAAAAGAATGTGCAATTGGCGTGGCCCTGACGTCGCCATTGAGTGTGCTGCTGGTGAGTACGCGAAAGGTTGGGGCCATGTCATTCAGCGGGCATTGGGCCTGGAGAACGATACGTCGGAGCTTCTGAACGAGATGATTACTTCAGTCAGAGGCTTCGGAACTTGTGGTGTGACTGGCGTATACACAGGATACGTACGCGATATACTCCCCCATGACAAAAATAATTGCTGACGCGTGTGCCTAGTGTAACCACTTCAACATCGGTTCCATTATGGAGACTGGTGTCCATTTACACGGAAATGGACAAGCCCCCGTGCAAAAGTACTGGCACGAACTATTGAGCCTCATTCAACAGGATAAGATTCATCCGTTGGATATGGTCACTCATCGCTTTGACCTTAAAGACATGGAGAAGGTGTACGAGTTATTCAACAAACGTGCAGAAGGTATGCAAAAGATCTTCGTCCAGACCAAATTCTCGGCGCCTAGGTCTCCTGCTTCACCCGCTTTGACCGTACTTTAACTTCGGCCTCGAAGTGTGCAAGATTATCTGCGGCCGCAGTTCCAGGACGACTGTTCTTAATTTTTCTTTGTTTATATATGCAAGAATGTAAAATCGATGATTGGTCTCGTTTTATTTGATCTTAAACTTCTTAAGCAAAAATCGTAACCTGTAGTTGCCTGGTATCTTTTTGTGGTGTACGAATACAACATTTGGGCAGGGGGCTCAGAAGCTGCAAGCTGGCCTACAAACCCTCAATTTCTCCAATTCCCAGAAGCCATCATTGGGTAGCCCACCTGTTTTTCGTATGCTCCATGGTTCCCGCTCAAAAAATCAAATACTAACAACAACTTGCCTAAGATGAACCCCTCTGCGATGACACCGTGGAATGCCCCGTGGCTTTTTTTGAACAAAGCAATTCAAAGCCAACAACACCTGATTCGTTATTTCGATATAGGTGTACACGCTTTCGCTGAACAGGACAGATCTGATTAAGTTGGAATCTACTAGAAAATTTTAGCCCAAGGAGCCCTCGACAGGACCCTATATGAAGTCTGCGGTTGCAAAGTCCGCTACGACGGCGGCTCCTAGGGGTCTGTTTGGTGCAAGCCTATCGGGACAGGAACCCTAATGCAAACCGCGCTATCCTGGGCTTTGGTCTAAATGCAAAACAGTTGCCATTTAATTTACCGGTGTCTCCGAATATAAGGGGCAAGGTCGACAGTGTTAAATTTTTCGTTTTATCGGAGAACTATGCGCCTGTATATTCGGCCCAGCTATCATGTTGATGTCAATTATATATACACGGGCATTGAAAGCCTCCCACGGAAACAATCTCACAGACTGGCGAACATATTTAAATAAATGAGAAAAGCAGTCAAAGGGAGCAATAACTTTTTACAATATAACTATTGGATGTCCTCGGAACGTGTATGCCATCCGTCATATTTGCGATTCACCCAGTCATTGTTTCGTTTCTAGGTATAATCCGTAGTATATGATTTAGCTCGGAACACAACAGAGTAGACAGCTTCACTTGGAGATCCATGAGTTCGGGCCGCGAGCCCAACGGTCCGGCTAAGCTTCCGAGGAAGCATCGAAGCTCGGTTTGCCGTTTGCGATCGGGAAGTGGGGCCATCGGAAAGTGAAATCATTTTTTGTCTTTTTTTTGTCTTTTCCCCAACCCTAATTGCTTGTAATTGGTCTCCTTGTACTACCTTGATTAGGTTTCAGCCAGAAGCTGTAGGCAGGCTTGTCCAGATACAATACAAGCGGTATATTTGCGCAGGACAATTTATAAAAATACATTGGGAAATATATCGACTTAGACCTAAAAAGGGAACGAGGGTAATCAAACTATACAAACAGTAAATAATTAAAAAAAGGGAGGCGCCGTGGTAATAACGGTTATTCTTCTTTAGCCCCCAGTAGCCCATTGCTAACTAGTTACTATAGAGACCTGGGCCATATGTGGAGCAGATAGGTCGGCCATTGAAGCCACCACGAACGGGGCTGCTAAGTCTCGATCGTACACACTGACATCGAATGTGAACTACGGCGGAGCTGGTCATCACATGCTACCCGACGGTCTACTGACAGGCGAGAAGATCCAGCTTGGCGAACGGGTCGAGTTCCGTGGTCGTGCTCTGGGGACCCGGGGGATGGTACATGCCTCCAAAAAGGGCTTCGGATCGATGGCATTGCAGGCGCCGGGCGCTGTAATAAAGATATCTGATCAGACCTTTTGTTTCTAAACTTTTGTTCATCGGGCTAATAGAGCAGCATTCTCAGGTAGCTAGCACGAGCACAGGAAGTATGATATTCATTTTTGATAGAAAATCCATTTTGCGCAATGGTATATGTATGGGACATCTAAAACGAGCGCGGAAATTCCTCAAGTCTCGCCGTTTAGCTTGCTGCCGGTAACCCAGGCGTCAGAAACTAAACAAGACAGGTATAGATAATAATCACATGGGTGGCCATTTTCTAATGAAAATTTTATAATTACACCAGCAAGAGAACTGGAGAGGAAGTGTGCCATGTCATGGAGTCGCGAATCATGCGATTAAGTTCCAGCCCTCCTTTTCGAATTTAAGTAGAATATACAGAGATAAGTTTGGAGTGAATACACTTAAAGAGTTGCTGACAGCTCCTGAAATGACCAGCAAATAAAGACCATAACGTAATTGAGAAAAGATTACTCCGTACTTATTCTCCTTTGTATCTATCCCATTAGCTCTCACATAATTGGATCCAGTCTCCACTGTCCTCAAGCCCATTCACGTCTGTCGATGTGTTGTTGATTTTCTTCGCTCTAGCTTGACGTGGTAAGCGCTCGGCGTCACAGCATTCGCCTTGCCCGTCTTCTTATCGACGTGGAACACGAGTTCGTCGATGGGTATAGCTTCATATGTGAGCTGGTCAATTGTGCCGGCCCAGTCTCCAACGTCATACATCCTAGAGAATAAATGACCTGTGACAGGCCCGGTAGGGTTAACCGTTTCCGCTTGGAAAGCAATCTGACCCGAATTTGCGACATCCTGGATGGTTGGAACAAGCCTGACCATGTTGGGATTCGCTGCTCGCACCGGAACATGAGGAATCAGGTCAACCAAAGTCGTAGTTAGGAGCTTCCCGATATCTGTACCGTTACTGATCCATTCAGAGATGACGAGACCGGGAGGCGACTTGGATGACGTGGGAACGGACAGGGTCAGGGTGGTGTTCAGGTTCTTGTCTTTTGGAGCGTATGTTCCCGCCAAGTTAGTGGCGGCTTCGCGCTGAGCCTGTGTCACCAGAGCGGGCATAATAGAATCTATCAGGAAGTCGGTGATTAATTGAACTGCTTGAGTGTGAACGCTCAGGGAGCTAGCGCCGAGGATAGTGAAGCCAAGGTCGAAGTCTGGCACAAGGACGAGGAGGCCACAATAATCTCCCGAATCCCCCAGCTTGGTATAGATGTCCGTGACCACGCCGGAGTCTTGATGCACATATCGATAGATTTCCCATGGACGACCGACGGCATAGCGCAGGTCGCCGGTGAAGGAGACCGGTTTCATCCAGCGGTTGGTCTTATCGGTTGGTAAGAGGGTTGAGTTAAGAATACTGGTACCAATCTTGGCCAGGTCATTAATGGTCGAGTAAATGCCACCGGATGGTGTGGTAATGGGAACATCGAGGAGCTCCACAGCTAAAGTTTTGGGGATAACAGTGCGAGCGATGACTGCAGGATCGGTGGGCGGCTTGGACAAGGTGTTCTTGAGGTCGAGGGGTTCGAAGATGGATTTGCGGTACAAGTCATCCATGGATATCCCTGTCAGCTTAGACAGCGCCCCGGCAAGGAGGAAGAAGCCACTGTCGGAGTAGAGTGGACTAGCGGCTGGCGAATACCTAGGTGGGTTGGAAGCGATACCTTGGGCGTATTCTTGAACACTGCAGTTGGCCAATGAGCCGGATACTAGGTACCTGGCACAGGGGTACTGGGTAATGGCCTCGGTGTAGTTAGGAGATGGCAGGCCCCAGGTACCCAGGACGGAGGGATTTGACAGAGCTGTTAACAGGAAGTCCGCACTGATTGGTATGCCCAGGCGTGGGATACCACCAATCTGTGCTGCGACATCGCCGATGGTAATTTTGTCCCACTGTATATTTTGCACAGCATCAAAGCTCGGAGCTGTCTTTTCAACGACCTCCTTAAAACCGGAGAAAATCTCGGACAAAGGGATGTTCCAGTCGTTTTCATTCAGCACGATCATGCCCGCATAGGTGGTGATGAGCTTGGAGATACTGGCAATACGGTAGATGGTGTCGGCATCAACGCTCTTTGCGCCCACGGTGCCGTTAAGGGTGGCAAGGGCTGTGTGGTGATACTGCAGGGACCTGGCGCCCTCGTCATGCAGCGAGAACATGCCCATGGAGAAGGTGGTGTTCTCGAGCAGAGACGAGGCCAATTTACCCATCCCACCGCCATTGAGGGTCTGATCCAACGTTGTCGTGACATTCTTCCAGCTAGCAGCTACCCAGCTGGAATTGCTACTGATGACCCTAGGAGCAGGATAAGACGGGCCTGGGAGACCGCCTAGGGCTGCAGGAATGCAATAGAGCGGAAGAAGTATGAGAGATGTTCTGAGGCCTTTCATGGTGTTCAAGAGCAGAGTTGGTCTTGCGGGATACACTCACTCCCGACAAGGCTGGCGTTCCTTGTATAATAAATATTCGGGGATCATTTAATGATGGGAGAAGTCGATACCTGATTCCGTGTTGCAGCAGAGCAACGGACACGACTCTGACACGAATCGGGCAGTGCTCCATGGACAATTCGGCTTGGCTTATACGAACTAACTTCTTTGGCCTATCATAAAGAGGCTCATCCGCAGGATCGCCAAGAAGAGCTCCATTATTGAATCAGCCAAGAGGCTTACAGGGTAGGTGACGCAGGGCAATACGAAGTATTCAACCAGACTCAGTCAGGCGGAATGTGCCGCTCGCCCCTGGAATAGAAAGCAACTCCTAATAAAACCCATCGGAGGGTAAGACTGCGGAGAGGATTGGCCAGAAAAGACCGGCCGTGAGGGATGGATCACCGCCCGGATGGAAGCACCATAGGGCCAACATTATTAGACACTCTCAAGTTATTTTGTGGCTTAGTGTAGCCATAATCTAAATCAGCACTAGCCTCCAGCCGTAGTCGGAGAGTGTCAAGTGGCAGAGGAATCAAATGACAACTACAGTAAGAGGCCAAAAGGCGGTGATAAAAGCAGAAACACGGCTGTAACTATGGCAATCTATAGCGAATAGACTGAATTCTAGTCCAAGGATTCTGCCGTCCTCAAAAATAACTAATTTGGGGTTATTACAATTTGCCCGCTATAGATTGCCGTACTGCGGGGACGGCACAAGGCAATTTCGAGTAACGTCGAAGATAGCTAGGGTATGGATTAAATTAAGGGGCCAGTACGTTATATGACAAGTGTTCCAAAAACGTCCGAAAGTAGTTAGCCCCGCTAGCTCAGTTGGTTGTCGGTCTCCCCCACGTGAATCTGTTTATGAGCATTACTAATATTATCTTAGAGAGCGCCAGACTTTTAATCTGGATGTCAGGAGTTCGAGCCTCCTGCGGGGCGGCGTTTTCTTTTTTCCTTTCCTGTTTCTCTGTTTTCTATCACTTCCTTCCAAGTAGTTCATCATATTGGGATCACATACCAAGAGGAGCAGAAACAAGAAGACAATACTCTACCACTGGGCACTATTTTTGTGGCGTGAATCATTCCTAAAAGTCGGAAGCTCTCGTGGGCGAAATAACAAGTGATAATAAAGCCATCTAATATAATAAATAAAAAGAAGTTTCTCGCGAAGTTTTTTAAGGTTTGCAATATGTTGCCATCTTGGTATACATAAGTAATATCTCCTCAGAATGCCACGACTAGCCCCGCTAGCTCAGTTGGTTGTTCGTCTTCCCCACCTGAGTTCTTTCTGGCCGTTGCTAATAATATCTTAGAGAGCGCCAGACTTTTAATCTGGATGTCAGGAGTTCGAGCCTCCTGCGGGGCGTTTCTTTTTTCTTTATTTTTTTTTATTTTTTAGGCTAATGACTTAGTGCATTAGCAGGGCTCTAGTAACCTTGCTCTTAATTCTTATTCAATGCTTATGACAGGTAGATATTGGAATGTTACAAACCCGGGCAACAAAGGTCAGAGAAATGGGTCATTCTGCAAGAAAACCATAACTTATACTATGTTTACTGAACAGACTCCTATTGATCTACTAACATGCAGCACCCGCTGCCACTCCACTATCATACAGAACCTGTGAACCATCACACAACGGAGCAGATCGAAGCTCTACGCACCGATAATTTCGCGGTTCTCGATGCCCATGGCTTTTCACTAGCGAGAATGACAGGGACCCCTTTGTTCAGAAGCTTTTGAAGCCTGGATACATAGCCCCACCACGGTACTTCGCATTGTCTAGAGAGACATAAGGCTGCCTGTGCCTGTGGGCACGGCGAAGGGTGAGCTCGTTGACCTTCAAAGGCGGACTGGGATTCCAAATTTCGAGATCGAGATTCTGGATATTGAAAATATTTTACGGAGTGCAGGTATCATGCCGTTGGAATGTGGTGGATAGTGTGCGCTGTGATATGAGTGGAAAGGAAGTCATTGTCAACCCTATAATCACAGAGGAATACGTGGTTCTGGGCCAGGTAGGTGACTACACAAACAGACTTCTGTGAGCCAGGTGATTCCGGTTCTGTGCTAATGGACCGCTGGGATCGCATCTGCGGTTTGCTTTACGGGTCCACGTCCACGTACGGCGGGATTGACTCGAATGTCTACGCTGGGCCCGCCATGACGATGTCAATGTGTACAAGAGACAGTCAAGATCAAGTCGCGACAATGATGGTCAGTCTGCAGTCTTGGTATTGTAGCTAGTTGCATGGCTTGGGACGTTTATTTCAACCATACTTTTGTGATTGTTTGTTTAAAAACAGAAGGAAAAAAAGAGTATCATTAGCTATATGGTCTATAGGAGTGTAGAACATACCACCACTATTTTGCAATTGTCATTTGGAACCATGTAAAGTCGTAGCTGTGGACGAAGAGCATCATGGTCACGATTCGGACTATGGCAAGGACGCAGGCACTGGAGAAACCTAAACGCGTTAATCAAAGGAAGAAGTATCGCAAAGGGCTTAGCTGGAGGAGAAAAGCAGTGAATCTGCTTCAAGCGCGTCTGCAAAGTCTAACGTGGGTAAGACCTAGAGACATCATTTCTAGTTATTTGACCCCTTCATCTCCTCTTCTGCTTCTGCTTTCATTATCCAATTCCCTTCTCCCTTCCAATTTACTCCGCAGGTCGTTTACGATATTGATGGCTTTTGTTGATACAAAAGATACCACTAGACTACCAAAATGACCATAGCCACTGTTAAGTGGTCATTACGAGTATTTCAAGTATCTGCCTATTCAACAGATATCCTCAAGGTGACGTCAATGCCTCGTTGGCACGAAATGCCTCAACGTGCAGGGAGGATGCTTCCTACTGCGCCTCAGCAATGAAACCCGACACTCACACTTCAGAAGAAGCATCGTCCTCTCCTATGCTCCCAGTCCCACCGTCCGACAAGCTGGCTCTTTCCAAAGAATTCCCACCCATCCACTTCACCAGCGTGCAGGACTTGAAGAAAAGGGTCGCTGCCTTGCGGGAGGAAGTGGAAAATGGTGGCCAATGTCAACACATCGCTTTCCATCAAATCGTCGAGGATCAGTTTGAAAGACTGCAGAAAAGCAGGGCTGATCTCGGACGTGGTTCGAAGACATCAAGACCTTGATCGTCAAGATCCCTGCTATGCCCCATGAAAAAGCCCACTTGGGATTTGAACGAGTTATGACACGGAAAGCAGTAGCAATGGGGCTCGACGATCTCGAGCTCAGCAGCATCGGTTCTACCTTATACAAGGGACAGCGGTCAGCGAAAGAACCGGATTCTTCATGGATGAATCAAATCGTTCGACCCCAGAAGGAGCAGTTCCCGCACTTTGTAATCGAGGCTGGGCTGTCAGAATCTCTGCCCCGCCTCAGGGCCGATGCCAAGTGGTGGGTAGAGCATTCGAAGGGGGAAGTGAACATTGTCTTGGTCATATGGATACGGCCGAAGAGAAAGATGGTAAGGATCGAGAAGTGGTGCCCTGGGCAGGCGCCACCAACTCGGTCGAGTAGCCGCCTTGCAGGGAGTAATGCATTCCCAACAATGGTGGTTGAAGTATCAATTGACCAGTTACGCACCCCGTCAGTGATATCAGGGGCGCCCTTGTACCTGGAGTTCCATAAAGTCATTGGCCGGCCAGCTGTCCCCTCGAACAAGACTTCGTCTTTAGCGTCCAGGACTTAGATAACTTTGTGACTAACATTTGGGTTGGCACCTAGACCCTCCCTCCTTTAATCGAACAGCACAGCGAGTTTTATATCTCTTCCTGTGGCCGAATTGGAGTTATCATCACTTCACTATGTTTTCTGCGCATGCTATGGCGGGCCGCAGCAGCCAAACTGAGATAAAAAAGAAAACTTGAATTTTTCGGACAGCAGAATCCTTACACCAAGATTTAGATTAATTAGTATACCGTAATTATTATATACTACATACTGAAGTCGTGGGATCGCCCCATGAGGGTCAAAGTCTTTAGTGTCTAGGCGAAGGCATCCTCTGCGGATTCAACGGAGGGAGTCGACGTTTATTTTTTTCTTCTGTATCTAATCCATCATGTACGCAACTACGAACAATCAGTCAGTCATTTCATGCTCAGTTCGCGGAGTTGCTTTTCTCTCGTTATTATTACTTCGGTCTCTGCCGCCTAGTCTTCATATTCTAGAACCATCTAGCAGCTTCCCAATCAATAATCCCACGATTTCATTCCCGTGGACCAAACTAAACACTATATGCATTCTCATGTTCTCCGCTGGGGATCTCACCAGCACTGAAGCCCCAATTTACATGGTCATCTGGAACAACGCCATTTCTTCTACGGCTTGGACGGAACATCTTCCTCAGTGTTGATTTGCGCTTCTTGTTCAACAAGCATATGCTGATTGACAGATAAAGTCTTGATATAGCCTTCATACCGTGATCATTCTCTTTCAACATTTACTTTGCCTATTATGGGGCCATTGAATTGGAAAGTATTGCAACAATACAGGGTCCCTGGTGTACATATAAAGGAGCAGAAGAGCCGCAAACAGCACTGGTTAAGCATCAGTACACTATCATGAATCCAAATGTGTGATGGACAACTCAAATTGGAGAGTAACTACACCACCGCCATAATTCCTATTCCCTTCCACACGGCATCTTCAACCCCTTGAATCGGATTTCTCGTGTCCTCAATCCATTGAATATCAAGCTTAAACCTCATAATATCCCCGTATAAAGTTTTGTCCCACACGTATTTTCCATAACTATCTCCACCTCCCGATCTCATCATCGCAGTCTCCTCACTGCTCATTTCAAACGCCTTATAACGATGTATCTCAGCTCGATCTTTTCCTTCCAAAATCGCGCGGTACTCCGGAGTACCCTGGTGCACGGTTATGACTAAGTAATGACTAAGCCCAGTCTTGGTGATGCGGGCTACCTATTATGACTACCTATTAAGGACTAGTTTACTGCCTTGTGGCCTTAGGTCTGTACAGTGTATTCTCGTTCGTCAGTAAGCAAGTAGACCCTAACAGCGAGGTTAAAGCTAGATCCAAACCGAGTACCTGCATATGCAGGTGGTAGAGCATATATCGCAGTGTATAGATATAATATAGAAGACTAGGCCGCAAAAATCGTGCAGGTAACCGTTGAGGCGTCAAAAAAACGTGATCGGCGACGTCATGTCCAGATCGCCTCACAATAGACCGATGCGGCAATTTGAATTTTTGTCTCTTTTTCTTTCTCTCTTTGTCTCTGCTACACACCAATCTCAATCACACTGGAATTGGCCATGGTCCCTTTACAACCAAATAATATCGACCTCCAAGCGCTGAGTGGGATTTGCGGGTGATTCTCTACTCCCTCTGGAAGCATGCATATAGAACGGCCACGCTAACTGGATACAATCAACAACAGCTCAGTCTCCATTGCCTGCTGGATCGTCGTTTTCTCTCCCCAGATCATTCAGAACTTCCGTCGCCGCTCAGCAGATGGCCTCTCGCTCCTTTTTCTCGTCGTCTGGCTAGCCGGCGATGTCTTCAATATCCTGGGCGCCGTACTACAGGGCGTTCTGCCCACGATGATCATGCTCGCGGTGTATTATACTCTGGCGGATATCGTGCTTCTGGGACAGTGCTTTTATTATCGCGGGTTTACGCTGCGCGATGAGCCATCGTTACCCTCTAGCCTGGCTGATGGCTCTCATCTCGAGCGTGGTGGTGAAGACGATAGTGGTAATGACCCGGAAGGAAATCCAACAGTAGCCGATGGGGGACAGAAAACAACGGAGCGCACGGCTTTGCTTTCGCAACAATCTACGGCAACCCAGGGCCACGGGGAGCATATTCAAGGTTCGTCATCAAAGAATCAAAGGAGACATCGGCCCGTGGACGCAACGCACTTGTCCCCAGCAACACCGTTCATCGAGCCACCAACCCCCAATGACGTGCAACCACCGCCATCAACCCAGAAAGTATCAGTCCTACAATCCTTCCTTTTCAATATCGGTGCCATTGCCCTGGTCTGCGTCGCTGGTGTACTCGGCTGGTACGCGAGCCCGGGCTCATCCAAAGACAAGACCCCCAAAACGCCTTCCGAGGAGAACGCAGCCCTTGCCTTCGACACACTGGGCCAGGTTTTCGGATACCTCTGCGCCGTGTTCTATCTCGGTTCCCGACTCCCGCAGCTCCTTCTGAACTACCGCCGCAAGTCGACAGAGGGTGTTTCGCTGCTGTTCTTCCTCTTCGCTTGTATCGGCAATTTGACGTATGTTCTGTCCATCCTGGCGTATTCGCCTGTCTGTGAGGGTGGATCATCTGGGAGGATGGGAAATTGTCGGCCCGGAGAGGCGGCCCGGTTGTATGGACGGTATATACTCGTGAATCTGTCGTGGTTGGTTGGGAGTTTCGGGACATTGCTGTTGGATTTGGTGATCTTCACGCAGTTTTTCCTGTATAAAGGTAGTAGTGCAGGGGCTTTAGCTGAGTGATTGGCTTATTGCCTTGGTTCGTTCTGGTGTTAATCGTAACAATATAAATAGGTTAAGGCCATAATCGGTATCTAAAGACAAATCCAGCCGAGAAATAAAAATACACGACACAACACCACGCATCCACGCAACAATGCAAGACCTGAACTCCGTCGATCCTGAATCCATCATTAAATCACGGTTTCGGCTCGACCTTACCCTGGCTAACTTCTCCCCAGTTCGTGCTCAACGAAGTCCCCTGGCTCTCATAGTAACTCTTCATCATA
The DNA here is from genome assembly GCA_003004485.1 of Aspergillaceae sp. MA 6039. Taxonomy (NCBI): domain Eukaryota; kingdom Fungi; phylum Ascomycota; class Eurotiomycetes; order Eurotiales; family Aspergillaceae; species Aspergillaceae sp. MA 6039. The sequence continues at coordinate 74,985 of PQMF01000017.1, read as the reverse complement.
GCCCGACGGGTGTCCGGGTCTGCACCCGCATACAGCTTCTTGAAAAAGGAATCAACGCCATCAGCGCCCTCTTCGTCGGAATCCGCGTCCTTGATATGATTTCCAGCATCGTCCTTCTTTTCTGATTTCGATTTCTGCTTCGTTGTAAGCTCCGATGCTACTTTATCCCAGTTTTTGGCGCCGTGGCGGGACGAGGTAGGATACGATGGGCCCGCTGCATCGGCGGCTGCTGGTTTAGGGTTGGGTGCTGTGGTGGCTGCGCGGTCCATGAGTTTGGTGGTGCTTGTGGCGGTTGATTCGAGGGCGTTCCATTTCTGGCCTGGGATCTGCTTGCGCAAGGTAATTTCAATTTTGGTGCTCATTACGGAGACTTTGGAGGCGGATGGATCGATGAGTGCGAACAAAGGGTCGAGGCTGAAGGCGTAGTCGGTGCCTGTGGGGAGGGGGAATTGAATGTTCATCTGTAATGGCAGTTAGTCATAATTTACATACTCTGAGAATGGAGACGATGATGAGAATGTCATACCGAGCCATCCTTAAGATCAGAGTCCACCTTGTCTTTGGCAATTCCTTTCACATAGAGCGTGACGACAACAGAGTCGTTTGATTGATACCATTCGTGCCGGACGTTGACAGGCGCAGGAGCAGCCGGAGCAGCACCTGAAGCAGCAACACCTCCTTGGCTATCCTGAGTCTTCGTATCATCCACAGCCTGAGGCTTCTTTTCACTTCCCGGGACGCTCTTTGACAGACCTCCCCCAGTCACCATTTTTCCAGCCTTGAGCTGCCCCAACTGCTCCTTGAGTTCCTTCTCAGTCGGAACCTGAACAGCATCCGGATACTCTTCCACAGAGACCTTGGCCCTTATATCCCCCTCCTCCAACTTATTCAACCGTCCCTGGACCTTGGCCATCCAAATCGGCAACTCCTGCTCATACCCATTCTTCGCAGACTTTGACGCCATGGCATCCCTAACCTCCTCTGACCGATCCTTGGTCTGCGTCCCATCACCACCACCACCACCACCTCTCGTTTTTTCCTTGATCGTCTCAAACACAAGCCGTGCATCCCCAAACCTCTCAAGCTGGTACAGTGCCACGCCCCGCCTCATCTGAGCCGCGAGGATGAGTTCGCGCCTCCCGCGCTCGCGCGCAAGCACCAAGGCGACTTCGGCATCGTGCAGTGCGGCCACGGACTTGGGGCCGCCGTCTGCAGGTTTCACACGCGAGTGGGCAGTCGAGCGCTTGATGTAATAGATCGGGGCGCGGGGGAGCTCCACGAGAGCTTGGGTGTAGTGTCGGATGGCGCTGAGGCAGTCGGAATTGGAGAGGGCTTGGTCGCCCTGTGCGGAGGCATTCATAGTCCTGGAGTTCTTTGGTTGCGTGATCTTGCTTGGCTGGTTTGGTTTGTTCGATTCGGAGGGGTTGTTGTGTACTGTGGTTGGGTATGACTCTGCGGTTAACGATGACCTGTGAACTCTGTAGCGGTGGATTTGGTAGTAAGCTCTGAGGACAGGTGCAGAAGTATAACATCAATTTATTTGACTAAATGTAAAAGCACTGTAAGCTTAAAGCCCTTTTGCAACGTGTCTGAAAGAGTGAAACTGTCCAGAAGACTTGTGATTCTACGACTTTCTCTACGCCGCGAACTCACGTGATTCTATCTGCCCGAAAGGGAAATCCAATGGAAATAGATATCATTGAGTTATTATCTACATTTTTATAGGTATTTATGAACAATGGTTTGAGATGCTAAGAAAACACAAAGGGAAATGGCCAGACAATCGCTCATATCAACTCCTCGTTGCCAAATTTCCGGCTGTACAGCCCCAAAGCACGGATTGGCCAGTAGAGCTTGTAGTTAGGATAGGAAATCATACTAGAAAATAAAATTAGCCAATATCACTTAGGCTCGTCTGGAGCGCAGCCAATACATACCATGACTGGTTAAAAACACCTTCAATAGCCTCCTGCAACCACTCTCCATTCGCCTGCTGTCGCGACATAAGCAGCTTCATGGCTTTACGAAGTGGCTCCGGGTCCGGATAATCCGCCTCCATCAGCGCGAGACTCGCCCAGGCAGTTTGCACCACTTGCGATTTTTCATGGTGGGTGTAGACGTGTCTCTCTGAACTGAGGTAGGACTCGCCCCATCCGCCATCTTCCTTCTGCTTGGAGAGAAGGAACTCGCACCCGCGACGGGAGAAGTCGCTGTTGTCGTAGGTTTCACCAATACTGGCAAGACTTTCCAGTGCGAACATAGCAGCATAGGTGAAGCATATACCCCAAGACCCGTACCAGCTTCCGTCAGGCCGTTGCACGCGCTTGATGTACCGAACCGCTTTTTCCTTCACAGCCTTGATCTCAGCGGCCCGGTAGTCGGGGTAGAACTTGCTGAACAATGACAAGGCGGTTACAGAAGCCGTTGTACACTCGGGGTAGTCGTAACCAATCATAATGCCTCCAAATACCTCGGCGGCGTTAAGCCACTCGATCTTCGGGGAGCCACGAGTCGTCTCGTATTCGGTGAAACCGCCAGACGGGTTCTGCATTAGCAGTAGACAATCCACGCTGTCTTTCAGGCGATCCACGGAGAGCAACTTGGGGTATCCATGCATTTCCTGCAGTTGAATGGTAGACCGTAAGCCTTCGGCCGTGCAGTCACTGACTGTATAACCCTGGGTCTTGGTGCTGAAGGGCCATGCGCCTCGTCGATGTTGCCGGTAACACTTGTCTTGATCGGGAACATTCTCCCGTATCTGGTGGTCGTCAAGGAATTCGAGAGCCTTCGTAAGCATCGGACGCCATTTGGGATCATCCGCGAAGCCAGCCACTACGATGGCCTGCGTAATAAAAGCAGTATCCCACACCTGGACGCCGTTGGTCCCATTCATCAGCATGCCCTCATTCTTCATCCACATGTAATCGTTTAACCGTTCCCGATGGCGGCGGACAGAATAGCTGTCCGGCCCGTCGTGGATATAGCATGCAATCATGTTCATTGGGTTGCTCACGGGACCCAGACCGGCATAATCGGTATTCTCATCTTCCATGCGGATCAGTTCCCAGGACCATTCCTCAGCACGCTTAACTATTGAAGCAACTCGCAAAAAGGGATTCCAGACATTGACCAGGAGTTGATTAAGTGTGTTCAACAGCCAAGTCTTTGGGTAGTAGTTATCCGCCTCATGAATCGAGTTGCGATGCGCGATGAAGTCGATGGAGTCATAAGGTTGAGTGTAGATCTCCTCACGAATCTGTTTTGTCAACGGAGTGAGCGGATGGACGAACTGCTTAGACCACAGATAGCCCATTGGCAAGAAGACCTGACGCATGTGAATCCACCAACGCCACGGGGCAAATGGCACCCAGTCGGGAAGAAGCCTACAACTGTCAGCAATACACTACGAATCTGAGCGGAGCAACATACCAGATCTCAGGGGGAACTGGGTTCACGCAGTCCCACTCCATGACACCGAGGATGCTCAGCCAGAACTTGGCCCAATGGGGTCCGTTGACGGCACCGCCAAGCTTATGCAGTAGCCCACGAGCCTTAATCATGCGAGGATCATCCTCATGAACACCGACCAGACGAAGGGTGACATAGTTCATACAGGTGCCAAAGACGGAGCTATGCGCTTCAATGTGCAGTCCCCAACCACCATCGACTGGATGCTGGCGAGCGAAGAGATACCGTATGATCTCTGTTGCGTACTCCGGAGGAATCGGAGTGTTCGTAACATAGTAAGTGATAATCAGACCCGGCAAAAGGAACATTGGACCGCCATACTCGCAAGCCCAATTTCCCGGGGGCAGCTGCAAGTGGGAGAAGAACTCCAGACCATTTTCGGCTGCTTTTAATGGAGACTTTGCAGTTGGTAGATCCGGGACTTCCTGAACAGCTAGGATTAGTACGCTTCGGGCTACTCTATAAACCTCAAAAGGATTGGGTATAAAAAGTACCATAGGAAGACCGAGAAAATACTTTTCAGCCTCGGATTGCGGCCATTTGTCATTCTCTTCGTCAGATTCCAAATAATGCCATGTTTGACGGCCACGGTCATCCAGCAATCGCCATCTCGAGTAGTCAGTCTGGGCGTCGCCGTTATCGTCCACCGTCAAATGGCCTTGAGCGGCAGTTCTCCACGGTCCGATATGGTTGGCCGCCATAGTCCCGATACCTGGAATTGGAGAATTCAGACTTAAAACGGGAGACTGGCACCCTGTGCGTAATCCCAATGAAGAACCTAATGGATATAGAAAACGGCAGCAAGGAAAAAGCCAATGCGCCTGGCGATGTTTACAGCTGAACTCCATTTTGCTACCTTGCGTGGTTGCTAGGCGGCGTGCTGAGTCATCAGGGGCTATCATCTTCAAGCACTTTGAATAAGAAAGGCAGCGCGTCGAACTGTAGCGTTTTATGGGAATCGTCAGGGCTGGAGGTTAGAGGATGCCATGCTGATATCAGTTGAGAATTCATTATGATATTGACTGCAGGGATGGTGCACTAGTTGGGATCTATATCTACGGCGCACAAAGAGAAGCAACTATATACATGCAGGTATAATCCATGGTCTTGCTGCATGATAGAAGTATACAAGAAGAGGATCATAAAACCATTGGCAGACCAAAATAGTGGCTGCGATTATGGCAGGTTCCCTGGTAGGGCTGTCATGGTCTCTTCACTTTATCTCTTCAACTTCTCACCTCACTAACTCACCACTCACCACTCACCTCTGCCATACGAACCAATATTGATAGCTACACGATAACGAAACATGGATTCCTCGGTTACCAATGATGAAAAGACCCCCCAAAATCAAGTTCAAGACTATATAGACACCACTCTAGCAGCTCTGCTCGACGAGCTCTCTTCCCCAAACGGCCGTCCAACAATCACATTGAAACGAAGGTCAAGGAAATCGCTCGTCTTTATCAACCCTAGCAATAAAGCCCTTGAGACGAATGAGACTGGGACGCACATTTCCTATACATGGCCTGGCAAAGATGCCCACGAGGCGTGGAGGTTTAGTATGGCCTACCGGTTCCTCTCCACCGTTCCTGCCATACGTATCTATGCTAACAACGGCTTGCTTGGATAGCGGTTTCTGTTCGGATCCTTGCGGCTGTCTCAGAGGCGGTTCATAGTGGGCTAGTGGTTTCCAAGAGGTATGAATAAATAAGATGGAAGGACAGCAGCCATGGATGGTTTACTGAGAGAACCTAAGAGATATATATTACAACGATCCGGTTTGTTTTGGCTCGCAGCGAGTGGTGGACATGGCTATCGATGATATTGCCCATACCGTTGGCGTGGATCGAGCTGCGTTGAACGTGGTACGACCGATTACACGAATTCAAGGAACAGGGTTGATATGAAGCTAGGAAGCAGCTGCAAAAGGGCTTGTCGCAGGGTGTTATCGTTTGATAATGTCCAATGAAGTAACAGACGCTCGATCTAGCACTAAGGTTGGCGAAATCATCTGCTTTAATATATTGACACTAACATGACACAGGATGTCCTCATCCCGAGAGTCGAAGATATTCAGGACATCGACATGTCGGAGGTTAAATGGGTGCTGATTATAGAGAAAGAGGTATGAACGCAGAATCCACCATATTGATTATGACATTTGTCACTAATTATACAAGGCCATCTACCGCAGACTTTCACGAAGCAATTACCATATGAGAGCTGCAGCAGGAAAAGGGATCCTCGTCACAGTAAGCTGACAAACCCCAAGCTCGATTCTAAGTTACAATAGTGACTATCTCTCTAGGGGAAAGGTTATCCAGATCTTTGCACGCGAGCCTTCGTCCGCTATCTCTTTGAGAGAAGCTCCCGTGGCCCATCTACTCCAAGCTTCTACGCTCTTGTCGACAACGACCCCGACGGCATGGCTATCCTGTCGACGTACAAGTTCGGCTCCGTAGCGCACGCACGTGAAAACGGGAGGCTCAATATCCCCGGGTTGCAACCTTTGGGGTTTAACACATCTGACATTGTGATAGGGGCGGATCCGCTGGGTGATGATGCCCTTCTTCTTTTGACTGCCAGAGATAGAAGAAAGATTGTCGCTATGCTGACGAATAGTCCTGTATGGGCAGTTGATGGGCCAGAACCGGAATGGCGCGCGGAACTGCAGCAGATGCTCATGTTGAACTTGAAGGCAGAGACAGAGATTCTATACCAACGGGATGGTGGATTGGAGGGTTGGATTGATCGGAATATGCTTAGTCGCATTGAAGAGACAAATATTGATTCTCATATTTGTCTATCCTGATTATCTGATTAGATTAGACATTTTTCATGTCAGAAGAATGAAGAATGAAATGGTTACCAACGGTATTCTATAAATTAAGAAAAGAAAGGCACCACAGATGCCAGCAAAGTCGATCAACGACAATGCGTAGTAGTCATCATCATGATCATGGACAACCCGACTTGCCAGTATGCGCCATGCAAAAGCAGACCGAACACACCAGGTATAAAATCACTGATCGAACCCCCAAATAGAATCCACCACTACAACCCCAAGCCCCTCCGAACCTCATCGCGAACCCTCTTCTCATACTCAGTTCTCCGTTCCCTCCACATCTTGGCGGCTTCGACATTTGCCGGACTTTCATCGTTCGGTTCAGCCAGCATACTCATGACGGAAATCAGGATCTTCTCGACGCTCTGGATGGGCGACCATCGTTCCGAGGCATGTTCGTAGTGATTCGGGTCGTCGCCGGGTGGGTGGAGGATAGATATGCAAACCGTACCGTTAGGGTAAACTAAAACAGCACACACACTCTCGCTGATTAGTATTGACTAAAACAGCAGCCCAAGTGTGTGCCAGCTACTACAAAGGGAACCGGCTGAGAAAGAGAAAGAAAGACCTACCATTCGGATGCCACACTCCCCCACCAACGAACTTCATCGTCGGAGGACTCAACGGATAATCCTTGGGAAACTTCATCTCGGCCGCGAACACCCCTCCTTCAAATGGTGTGCCCTCTGGGCCCTGGATTAATGCTTCCCAGTGGTACATATCATCTTCGGTAACCGGGCCCGCGGTGATACCGTCGGGTGGATTTGTGGAGAGGTTCTTGTATTCATGGAAGAGGCGTTTTTGGGCAACGGAGGACATGACGAATGAATAATTACTAGTAGAAATATAAAAGGGGAGACTGTTTGCAATGTTCCTGGCAGTTGTGAGAGTGGTCGGTTATGGTAGGACGGCAGGTTGTATGTGAAGGTCTTCTCGGAGAAGTTGATGTTCTGCGAAGATCCCGAGGCGGTGGGGTAGTAGGAGTAGGGTCAGGTATAACTTAAAGCACGACCACGGATTGAATATGGACTCGATTCTATAGACTAGTTCAGTGGTCGAGGATACAGCATGCTCAGAGCATTGATATTTAATTATATAAACAAAAGACTTATGGCTGGCCTACCAACGCCAGTTCATCTAGTATAGTACACCCTGTTTTATGACTTTCAAAACCAGTCAAAGCCATCTCCATCATCTCCACCATCATCGTCGCTTGCACTCCACGGGTCTTCTTTATCCTGGCCCCAGGAGTCTTGATGCTGCTCTTCAGCCCAGACATCCCCGTACGGACCAGTCTGGCCGGGAGGCGGTGGAGGCTGTTGGTCCATAGACGCCGGTGGTTGTTGCTCGGATGCTGCATCCTGCGCATTGGAATCACCACCCATACCTCGTTGCATAGCGTCATACCCAGCTATTGTGCCCGCCCCGGCGGCACCGGCGCCGACGCCCTCAGCCACACCACCGGCAGTTCCCGCTCTACCGGCAGCTCCAGCAGCTGTTTCACCTATCGCTCCAGCCTCTCCAGCAGCGGCACCACCAGTGGCAGCACCACCAGCAGCGGCATCCCCGCCCATCCCGGGGATCCACATAGGCATGAATCCAAAGCCACCACTGCCGCTATGGCGACTGAAGTAGTCGAAGTCAACGCTTACGGCGGATGCCAACATCACAGCACGCTGGTCAAGAGTCATCCCCGTGGCTGGAAGTTCCTCAGCGTTTATTGGGTCCTTGGCGGAATCCATGCGCAGCGCATAAACACCAGTATCTGTGAAAAGCTCGCGGCCAAAACCCGCAAAATCACGGTTGACAGATCCAATCAATCTGTTATCGGCCGATCGAAGAGCAAAATCCCACGATAGGAAAGGTTCATCAACGTATGCGAATTGGTTGAACTCGCCCCGTTCCTGACCAGACTGCCCGCTGCGAGTCAGCTGCATTTGCTGTGCCTGGGACAACCCGGACGCAGAAAGTGGAAGTTCCTGAGCACCCATATCCGTTGCTGGATCAGGGGAGTGGTGATAGGTAAAGAGATTGTACTTTCGTCGTAATGGAGCCCATTGTTGTTGCGTCTCACCGATAACGCGCATATCCTCAACCCCGAAGGGCGATACCCTGGCATTGGACTCACCGCTAGCCTGGACTAGCGACCCTGTTGAAGCTCCCTGAATAGCGTTTGAGGACGGGTGGGTGTCTTTGATGTTATTGAGAGGATCGTAGACTCGAATGTAGGAATTGATGTAGGAAAACGGACGGTGAAACTGGAACAAATTAGTTTGTATCGTGCTGGATGGTATCTTCCGGAATTCTTACCCGGAGCACTTCATTCTCATGCCGGTCAAAAACATGCGTCACGAAACTGCGATGCGTCCGGAACCATTGCCGGGCCATCATATTGGCCATGCCTTTCTCCTGCTCGGCCATATACCCTATATGGTTCCCATTCGCATCCATAATCACATATTTGTTCGCTTGTTCAAAGCCACTGTTCATCGAGAACATCCCTCGTCAGCGCAAGATACTTTCTCGCTGTCTTTTGAAGAATGCCCAACTTACATCATCACGTTCATCAACTCCAGCTGCCTTTGTACGACCAGTCCCGAATTGTTCAGTATCCCCGTCGCGGGATGCCTTTCCTTTAATACTGCATGTGGATCTTCCGGTATGTGAACGGGGGCTAGGAGGGTATTCAGCGAAGGATCATAGTTCGGGGTGTTTGGCTGCGACGCTTCGAGGTTCGACGATTCCGGCTGCTGTGGTTGCGCATCTTCCGTACCAGTACTTGGAATCCGTTCCGGTCTTCGTATGCTATTTCGCGGTCCTTGAGGAACGGGGCGACCTCTGGTGAACGAGCTGGTGAGTGCTCGACCGGGAGACCGAATGCACCGGATTGGTGGTGTTCGGAGTGCTGCACTCCACATGGTCAATCAAGAAGACTGCCAGTAATCAATAGGTATAAGTAGCAGGAAAATAGCTCAATCCGAGGGTCAGAGCCAAATGCGAAGGTGGTTGTCGAATGTACTCCGTAAGATGTATTCCGTTAGAGGAATGGCCGTGGCGGCTCTTTGGAAATAATGACGCCGGCCGCGGGGTTAACGGAGATAAAGAGCTAGCAGCAGCAGTACGAATATTCGAGGAGACGCCAGAACAAAAACACCTTAATTACTTATAGTACACACTTCGAGCAAGAAATTGGCGTCATTTCACGCATACAGAAGTATATACAATATTCACAGATACTGTAGTTGTGTAGGTACCTCTAGGATACATATCCGGCAGAGAACGCTAGCCCTTGTTAGACGCCTTTGGATTGCTGCAGGTAGATCAAACGATACAGTATCCTTATCAAACATTAGGGTATCCAACATCTTTTCCAAGCTGATACAGCCTCATACAAATCACAAAAGACCCTTGCGAGCGAGCTCAATCTTCCGCGCCGCTTCACCGGCCTTGTATCCTCCCTTTGAGATACAGACCGCACTTCCCTCCCCTAGTTCAACCTTCTCTTCGACATCTGGATGCGGACAGGGACAGTGATGCGGGAAATGTACGCAGGCGAGAGTTCCGGGGCATAGATATTTTGAGCAGTGTGCTGTAGTCGCGGAAAGATCTGTTAGCCACCACTCGTCTTCCCTCTCGTTTGTATAGGACCTGAGATAGGCCAATTAAGACAGATCCAATCTCACCATTCTCCCAGTTTTTCTGATACCAAGAAGGATCACTGGGCTCATCTTGTGCTGCTTGTTGCTGACGGCCCTGTCCTGGACCACCACCGCCACCAAACATTTGCTCGAAGAATTGAAATTGGGCCTGGACCGCGGAGGCCAGGAGGAATAGGGTCCAAAGGGTCTTAGTCCAATTAGGAAACATGGCAGTAATGTCAAAAACCGTCTGCTCTGCTAAGTGTCCAGAAACAGTGGATAGTCCGCAGGAACGATTAAGCCAGCTATCGCGACAGCACGTGACTCAGCCAAGATCGTCGGCGAAAAAGTTCCCTCTCCGGCTGTACGACGGCCTCACTTCGAGATCCAGACAATTCAACCGTCACAGCATCTGGACTTCCAAAGCATATCTACAATGTTCAGATCCACGCTATTGACGCCGTTGCGGGTGCTCGAGAGGCCTGCTACGCTTTCTCTCCGTTCCTCCTCCGCCCAATATCTTTCGTCTTCTCTCCCTCGACCCGTCTCCGCCCCGACATTAATATCCTCCCCCGCCCTCTCGAGACTCCTCCCCCTCTCTCACGTCCGACACGCCTCGCACGCTACCCAAGGTGCTGCGAACCGTCATTCCCGAGACCCCGCCGGCAAGCGTCTGGGCGCAAAACGCACCGGCGGCGAATACGTCGTCCCGGGATGCATTATCTACAAACAACGGGGGACGAAATGGTTTCCGGGCGAGAACTGCGATATTGGCCGAAACCACACCATCTTTGCCCGAGAGGCTGGTTATGTCCGGTACTATCTGGACCCGGAACGCCACCCAGACCGCAAGTATATCGGGGTCTGCTTCGAAAAGGAAGGAAAGCTTCCTACGCCGAGGAATGCACCGTCGCGGCGGAAGTTGAATCGGATCGCTGTACCACGTGTGACTGATGAGGAGGAGCCCGGTCAACCAGATCTACTCGTCTCGACGGGCGACAATGGGACGGTGGTTGCTAGTGTTGAGGCACAGAATGCGGAGTCCGGGCCTCAGCTGCGGCCTGGGTATATGTATCGTCATGCGAATTGGCAAATTGGTCGGGCGGCTGAAAAGGCTGGTATCACGGACAAGTCGTATGACCGCAAAAACCGATGGTTGGCGTGGAGGAAGAGGCAGGTTAAGGCTGATCGAGCTGCCCAGATGAAGAGTTTGAAGGGCAAGAAGGGCTCGAAGAAGGCCAAGAAAGGTGGTCGGTGATGTTAGCATTCATCTCGGTTCCCTATAACGATTTTTCTTTCAAGGATGTCTACTGTATATTATAGCAAGAGATCAAACAAATTACAAATTTCAATTGTACAATGCCTGGAGTATAGTACCAAATCTACTTCGCCAGTAGCTTGACACTCAAAGTAAACGCAGTGATTGATATCCAAGGAAATAAATGGGCTAAAAAGGGTATCCATTGTACATAAATGCGATTGAGATATCCATGGCCAAAAAATTCCCGACAGGATTCCACGCCAACTCTTAAAAAAAAAAGAAAAAGAAAAAGAACCAAAAAGTTATGCTTCAAATAATCTCCCCAAAATCAAACTCTGACAAACAAAATCATTGCCCACAACAGTCAGCTTAGGACTCAACCCAAGTTCTTGACCACTAATACAGCTCATAGAGTGTGACAGCTTGCGTTTCTTCGAGCCCGAGCTAGGATTTGACGCTCCGGAGCCCACAAATGCCCGTTTCACAGCATCTGGATCGTATCCGTGAACATAAATCCAATTCCAAGAGCAGCCAAATCCGGCCTCAGACTCCTGGTGCAGGAGGGACTTGGCAGATTTGAGATCATACACACGCTCCACCCTGGACGCACCGAGAGCATATGTGAGGAAGACGTAGGCTTTGCTTCTTTCTTCCTCCTTGCCGCGGTTCATCACCATGAGCACGGACTGCTCTCGTAAGAGGTTCGGTCTGCCGGCGATAGTCTGAGAGAACCGGGCATTGGTGGAGGGGGTGGGAGTGAGGATTCGGGACTTGGTAGCACCGTTGAGGTACATCGACTCGCCGGCAGGCAGCAGATATAGATCCCAATCTATGATGTGATCGTGCGCTAGACAGTCTTCGACCCACCGGCCGGAGAGACAGGGGAGGTTGAGGGCTAGGGCTTGCATGTACTTCACACGGCGGGAGTGCTTGTCCGCAATCACGCAGGCGAAACCAAACTCTTCGGCACCATTAGTCAAGCGGAGGTTGGGGCTGTTTTCGTCTGACTTTGGGACCTGTGATGGCTTTGTCGGCGTTGCAAGGGGCACACTAGATGGAATTTCAAAGAACTCGTCGAACCCCTCTATTATATGCCCCCCATTCTCCTTGATTAATTTGGTAAAGTGAGATTTGTCCTTTTCGTCCGCATAGGACACTGCGAATATCATCCCAGAGAAAAGACCACCCACGAAGCGGATACTCCGGGAAAGCCGGGTGCTTGGGGTATTTGGCGTGAAGTGCCTGTCGGGGGGCGTTTGAAGCCTGATATCCGAGACCTTCGTACCTTCATCGAACTCGAATGTTCGATCTTTAAGTTGGTTCCATAAAATGGTATCCAGGTAAATCCGTGATATAGGGACCTTGACCACGCTCTCTGGCCCTGGAAGGCCTCCATTAGGAAGACTCTTGCGCTGCTTGGGGCCCAGAATAACACTGGAGTAACCATATACATCAGTCATTGGGTCCCAACCATTGTTAGTGGAGTTTTTGAGATCCTCTTCACTGAGTTTATCGTCGAAACCTCGAACAATGTGTGCAACCCTGGGAACTGCAGGCATGTCCACCTTAACGGCATCACCAATCCGAAGCTCCAGCTTCTTCACGGTCGACATTGGTACTTCAGTCGGGTCACTGTCTTCAAACTGAACAACATACCGCGGCGTGAACGGGCCAGGCGGCTTTCCCAGGCATGTGGCAGGATAATATGCGCGTTTCGGGCCACTCCAAGGAGCAAGGACTTGGTTAGAGGCAATCTGTACACCGCCAGAGGAAGCCGGCCGACCAGCAGCAGGTTCCTGTTCTATTGAGACTGCCTCTGACGCCTGTGCGGGTGTGGGATGCTCAACCTTTTCTCTAGAGGTGGGACGTTGTTGATCGTCTTTATTGACAAGAGATGCAGGTGTGTCTTTGGGCCTTTGGATTTGAGACCACTGGTCTCGAGATTGGGAGAGATTAAACTTCCGAGGCCCTGGGCCACGATGTTGGCGCAGTGGCGAGGCGTCTACATCCCAGACGGAGGTCCTAGGTCGGCCACGAAGAGATGTGACGGCCTCTACGGGTTGCGCTTCCTGCTGGGGCGCCTCTAAGACTCCTTCCTGCTCTTGCATAGAAGGATGTCGTGGAGGCGTAGCAGGACGCACAGCATCAGCAGCATATGTATTCAGGTGTTGGTGCTGATCCCCCTTTTGGATCGGCTCTCCAGCCTGCATATGCGTGGATCGCGGAGGTGTCGCGTAACGCACAGGATCAGTAGCGTACATACCCTGGCGCTGGCCGTCATTTTTGCGCCTTTTCTTTCTAGGCGGATTTGGCGAGTCTGAGGTCATAGACCGATACTCTTTATCATCCTCGGTCAAAATATTAAAGAGTGGTTCAATATCGTTAGATTCAGGTGGAGGACCGTCAGCAGCAATCTCGGTCAGCGGCCTACGCTGCCTGCCACTGGGGCTGGACAGTATTTTCGAGCTTGGAGCCAATACTGGCCGCAACTGGTTGGCTCGGTCTTGGCCGGTTGGACGCATGAGAGGCAGATCATCATCTTCTTGCGCCATCGGGTCGCCATTTGTTTCATTATTTGATCCTCGAATTGGCATACGGTTGGGGCTGGTTTCCGGAATTGTGGTCCCTGGGACTACAACCTCAATGTTCTTGTGCTGCTGGTGGACTGGCGTTTCAACAACACGAGAAGGCATCGAAGACGATTTATCCCGAGGGTCTGGCCATGTTGCTTTCTCTCCATTTACCATGGCTGGCTGGCTGGCTGAGTTGCTAGACTGGGTTCGAACCGCATCAGGAGCCGACGAAATTTTAGGAAGCTCATTGGAAGACTCATTCGAGCTAACGGATGCAGAATGAGACCGCGTAGTAGTTTGATTGTTAGTAGAGGGCAAAGAGGGCGGATCGCGCTGAGACATGGAACGCGGTGGCGATGATCGAATAGGCGCTTTGGAAGGCGACAATGGAGCCTCTTCCATACCCGGGAGGACTCCTTGCTGTTGCGAAAGGGGGGCTGTATAATCATATTGGGATCGCGGTTTATCTTCTTGACGCTCTCCATCCTTTCGACTCTCGTTTCTCGATGGCGACTGCTGAGAATCTTTCACGATGTACGTCTGCGAAGATCGGCCTACCTCATTGACTCTTTCGTGCAAATCAGGGCTGTGGGAGGTCTGGTGAGGCTCCTCAACATGTATCTCTTCATCCGGAGACGGGCTGGCCCGTGAGAGGGCCTGCGAGAGCCGACGATGTGTGCTGGCCGTAGCAGCGAACGCCTGCGCAGAATCATCGTAGTTTTCTTTGTCCTCCTCTGCTGAAGAATTGGTTACCTGAGTTCGCGGCACGGGTTGACACGATTCGTCCTCTTGCTCCGTTTCCTCTTCACTGAGCGTCCCGTTGTGTGGCGGCAGACCAGGTTCTTGTTGCGCATCTAGGCCATCGCTTTGTCCCTGTATTTCTTGCTCGTTGGGTGGTCCATGGTGCTGCTTGCACGGTTGCTTCGAACCAGGTCGCGCTGGAGCAGATAGAGCGGCCAATTGCGGAGCCGACTCTTCATCAACCCTCTTTCGGCGCTTCATTCGTTCGACATAACTAGGTTCCTGCGATTCATCGTCGCTTCGATCATCTGTATAGATATGCTCCGCAGACCGAGTCATCCGCTTCTCTTGAGACTGCTTCATGGTGACATAGTTCATGTTCGACTCGGAGGAATTTTGAGGGAACGTAGCCGCTAAATTTGGAGATGAAAATGCCGTATGGATCGGGAAATGCTGAATAGGGAGATTCGGCGAGGGTCGATCAGACATCTGGTCTGAATGAAGGCGGTTCGCAACCGGCGACGACGGGATCTGTGTACCTTGAAAAACTTGGCTCAACTCCATTGTTCCACCATTTGACTTAACCTGCGAGAGAAGAGGGTTCCAGGAAATACTGGGAGACTCGTCATTCTGATCATCAATATGTCCCTGTCTTACCGCCGTGAGCGGAGTCTTGGGGATAAAGCGCTGCGATTCAGGGAAGAGATTCGGCTGAAACATGGCCGGAGGCGAAGATGGGTCGCCTCTGTCTTCTTCGTCTTCCTCCCCTTCCTCCAAGGGTCCATTGTCTCCAATAGTGTTGGCGTTATTGAGTTGCGAATATAGCCCGGCAAGCAGATCAACATGACCGCTTTCGCCATGGTGCAAAGTTCTCAGAGAATCCTCTTGATCATTCTGGTGGATAATCTCTTTGAACGCCGATTGGGACACAGGCTGAGTGTCTGAAGGCAGAGGTTCTGCGGGCCCCATCTTTTCGTTTGATTTTCCGGGTCGAGTACTGGCTTTTCTCGTATCTATCGGACTTGTAGTAACATGCGTGGCATCCTGGTCATTGACAGGGTTTCGAGAGGGATTCGACGGAGGGAGTTCCTGTCCAGCAGGGGAACGAATTTGATTTTCCCGGGGTTCGTCGCCTTGCGGAGGAGATCCTTGAAGAGGTTGAAGATAGTCTAATGCTGGCTGGGAATCATCCTGTCAAGAAAATTATGGTGGTGTTAGTGACCAGAAAAAGCAACGGGGTTGGATGCGTCGATGGATGTACGCCACCTTCCCTAGCGCGACGCGTTTGAGCTTCTCTATATCGAGGCTGCCTTGCGTCTCCATAGTTGTTTCTCCAATCAACATCAAAGCGTATACAAACCGATCAGGGCAATATTCATGGTGCCATCTGCTCCCGCCGTCATCCCAGTGTAAGAATTGACGTTGCCCTCCTGGCTTGAACCGCCGAACGCGAAAACGCGCGTAGCACGTGACTTTTACCTGAAGGGAGCAATTTTGCCTCTTTGGGAATAGCGCGCTAAAGGAGCGGAATGTCTGCTACTGTTGACTCTATTGCAGGAGATACTTGGTTATAGGCAGGAGAACCGACTGGAATGGAGTGGATTCATTGCTCATCATCATGAAATATTATATAATTACACACAGGGGAAGGGTAACCGGAATGCCAAAAGTCCCAAAAGTATACTATGTACAGGTGGAGTGTAGTGAAACGATAAGAAAGGAAAAGCAGAAATATTAGCCTAGTCCCGAGTTCGGTTTGGTACCCATCGCTTAATGGTGATATCCCGGACCTGATAGCGGCCAAGTAGAGCCCCGATGTCGTTCTGATCATGGTCGTCAGTTGCCGGTGGCGGTACTTCAACGTAACAGATCACCAAGCTCTTTCGCACCTGCGCCTGGACACGGTTGACGCAGTGCAGCCACCACCAGCTGCGTGCTTGTTTTTCGGCAGATCGTATTCTTCTGGCCTCGGTTTCAGACCAATAAGAATGATCGTATGAAGGGATGACCACGAGAGCGAACTCAGCATGGGAAAAAACTGGCCCGCGGTTGTACAGGAGATAGTCCACTCCGAACTTCACGCCGGAGCGCACAATCCATCCAAGAGATCGGTAGTGGTGGTACACAGCGTAGGAGACAAGGAAAGGATCATCTGGTTCCAGGTCTGTAGAGGTGCTCCGAGGAGGAAAATAGGAATGTCGGCGGAATAGGTCGAGAAGGGAAGATGTTGATATTACAGTGTTTTGGGCATGGTCATAGACCTGCAGGGCACCAAGCCCATAAACAAGGAAGAAAGCTTCTTCGTTGGACAGTTGGAGATGTTCCTCGTTCTTCAGCAAATGCTCACCGGCAGCCTTGGGCCCCTCGATGATCGGATCAGGTAGTTGTAAAATAGTGGAATCAGAGACAAATTCTTTTTCTTGCACAACCGGCGAGAACCGCACCACTTTGCCGCTATTTGAATGCTTCCTTCCGAAGGAAGCATCTAGTGCAGCTGTTTCCGGAATTTTTCCATTCGGATATTGAGCTTCAAGCTGCCTGGCTTCTCGCGCTTTTCGCAAAGAAAACTTTTCCGTCGTAGTGGCGGTTTCATTCTCATTACTAGCGCTATCCGCGGACGGGTCGGGCGATGCAGTGCCATCGTTTTTTGCGGCAGCCTCTGCCTGAAGTCGCTCCTCAACGGCCAGTTTCTCCATCCGTGCTCTTTCCAGCTTCAACTCACGTCGTTCAATTCTTCTTTCCCGCGTCGCATCTTCACTCGTCTTACCACCCAGCAAGCCTCTTCTCTTCTTTTCCCGTTCCAACCAACTAGGTTCACTCCGACTCAACGACCCCTTTCCAAAGAAACCCATCTCCCATAGCGCTCGAATCGTCTTGTCGTCCGTCACATGGACAGAAGACGTATGCGAGTCGAAGTAGGCAGAGTAGATCTCACGGTGCGGCGGAGCGATGAAGTAGGTCAAGTACGAAAGGACGATGCTGACGATAGAAAGGGGATTATGAGGGATCAAAGGAGGAAGTGGGTGGACGGTAAGAGGAAGAGGAAAGCGATGGATCTGTCTATAATTTGGTCTTGAAGGTCGAGGGCGACGAGCCTGACGCGCATTCTCTTGCACTGGTCCGGTATTGGACAAGGCGCTGTTCAACTCGGGAGCAGGCTCAGATACTGAAGGAGCTTGAGACGCCATGGCTAGCAAAACATAATTGACTTATTCCGTGAAAATTTGATTGTATTCTACAGAGTGACGAGTCAGCAAGACCCTTTTTCTCATCTAAAAGTTGTAGTGCGGATATTCTCCTCAGATACCGTTGTAGTCTATTAAAAAGCGATCATCGACAATGACTAGAAATCAAAGTGCCATTGCCTGAGCTTTAATATAATAGTTATCATCATAGGAGATATAGAAAGCAAGAAATTTCTAGGTTGAGCCAAAGCAGTCTGTGCTTACCAAAGGGATGACAATGATAGTGAGCTGTACGAATGCAAGATTATGCAGTTAGTATGTAATTCTCATCTGAATCCTTCTTGAGAGCCAATGGCCTTTGCTCATTAACAAATCTCTGCTGGCCATTCCACGTCTTCTCCTGCAGAAGGCTGTGTTGTTGAAGAAAAATCTGTTCGAATTTAGGAGAAAAGGCGGAACCTCGACGCACGTGACTAGTACAGGACACTAACCTAATAGAGAGTTTAATCACATGACATACAATTCCTCGGGGCCGCCCGAACCTTGCCCGCAAAAATTTCCTCCACGAGTTGAAGGTCAGGTACAGCAGACGACTTTGCATTCACATATTACAAAGATAGACCGTCAAGTGAGCTGCCATTTTCTAGTACCCTTCGCGCTCTGGCTGACTGTTTATTTTCACTTTCAGGATGCATCTTATGGTACTGTAGTTCTCTACGACGAAGAGCACCTATGGCGCATTAACGAAAGCAACAAGCTAATGTGAATGTCAGTACACTTTGGACAATGAGGGCAAGCGGGTGTACACCCTCAAGAAGGTCATGAATGGCGAGGTTACAAAATCTGCGCACCCGGCTCGATTCTCCCCTGATGACAAGTACTCGAGGTACGTTTTTCTTTCACCCTGGTCCTGAACGGAGGGAAATGATAGTTGTGAATGAGAGATAGGATACTAACGGGTGTTTTTGCTATAGGCACCGTGTCACCCTGAAGAAGCGATACGGACTCCTTTTGACGCAGCAGCCTGGTACAGTACCATGTTCGCGGTTTAAATATGACCGGAGGCTAATCCATATCCGCAGAGAAGGAAGTTGCTCAGCTGTAAATCGGTGATTCTTGACGGAGGGTTTCCGATGGGTTGAATACAAAAGGGTGTTTCTCGAATGATTTCCGGCGAATGGTGTTATGCTACGGTCTAGCTGATGAAAAGTACGCTTGGTTTAATTAATTTCGACTCTGGGACGTCGACATAGAATAGGCACACTCTTATACAAGGGTCAAATTTCCTGGTATGGCTCATATTCTTCTATAGTCTCGGTCCAACTCATTGTAGACTGTCTATACCCTATGAACTGTACAGAAGAAACGACAAACTTTTGTGTCCCAAACTCCAATCCAGACATCAATGCAAAAAGATGGCAAAAAAGTAAGAAGCGCATTATTACCGCTTCCGCGAGTTCACATTCCGACCAGCGCCTACCTTCAAGCGACCACCCTGTTTGTTCCTCTCGCCCGTCAAGATACCCGGCAGGTAATCTTCATCCATAAGGTCCCTCTCTTTTCGCTGTCGGCGAGACTGCTCTGCAGAGGCGCGAACGTACTCCTTTTGGTCAGGCGCAAGGATAAGCTCGCTACCCCATCCACCTTTGCCTGCACCGCCTTTCCATTTCCCATTAGAGCTACCGGCGACGGGCTTGGGGATACTGTAGCGGTTTCCGCGGGTGTTCCATTGCATATTCTTCTTGAGATGCATCGTGAATTGCCCATTGGCGTCAGTAGTGCAGGACACACGCGTAAGGGTATCTTTTCCACAGCGCGGACAGAACTGCTTGGTCATGTCCTTGGTGGTGAGGAAGCAAGCGTGGCAACGTTTGATGAACGACTTGAGATGGCGAATTCTCTGGAGTGTTGTGGTCGAAAGCAGATTCAGGTTCATCTGTAGAAGGACATTTTGGCACTGATGCTATCAGTATTTGTGTATTTAGACGAGGATGTGTGTGAGCATACCGCAAAGTCAGTGGTCATGGTTGCAACCTGCATCGTCTTTGGTTCCGGCACGGAAGACATCGACGCCGACTCGTCGCGAATTTGCCGCTTCTTCAAGTTGGAGGGGGTGATCCAGCCCCCGTCAGAGTCGGAACCCTCATCATGTTCATCATCAGCTTTTAGCGTAGCCTCAGCGTCCGCATCGGTTGCATCTGCTGCTGGCGTCTCTGCCTCCGACGGGGTGGTCACCTCCGGTTGTCCATTCTCCAGCGTAGTATTCTTCAGGCCCTCGGCGACAGCATCAACACCGTCGCCCTCAAGCTTGTTCTCGGCCTCCTCCTTCTTCTCCTCCTGTTTTACCGGAGGTCTCCCATTAACGCTTTTCTGTCCTGGCACACTCCGCAGTCGCCAATCACCGCCATTCCTCTCGCACTCGATCTCATACGCAAGAGCCAGCACCTCAATATCCGTTTTACTCAGCACAGTCCGGTCACCAGTCTTGCGGGCGAATTCGCTCAAGACATTCACACTGTTCGGGGTCGGCGATCGCTGCTTCAAGAACGGAAGATAAAGTGTCTCAACTCGGGCCCTGGCATCGGGATCGCGGATTTCACGCACGACAGCCGGGGTGGTGATGAGTTCTTCGGATCGGGCGAGGAGGGTGGAGAGGGGCGGAGTGTTTTTGAGGATGGGACCGGCGTCGAGAATGAGAGTATGAACCGGTTTGGGAGGGCTAGTAGCATTCACTGCGTCCGCCATTTTGTTTGACAGGTCGATGGAGACTCGATTAGATACTACAAGAAAAAGAAAGATTGATAGAGGGGACAATTCTTAGTCAGACCCACTTATCGAGTAGCATAATATTCTGCCACCGCCTTCTCTCCACTGGCTTCAACTAGTTGATTACTGCCAGATAGACAGAACCACACCTCTTCCAACTATTTCTATGTTCTCTGACTGTGTTTTCGAAAGACTGTCAGCTTAGGCCCATGGTGGCAGGCAAATTAGCCCCTCAACATCTAAATGATGCTGGAATCGACAACCACTTGATCAAAGAGGCGCTACTACACCAAAGTTTCGAAAAGAGCACTACCACTCATGTGCAAAAATGGACTCCAAAAACTTCAAAGGCACGTTGATGCTACTGGGGATCCCTGGGCTTTACTATAAAGTGGAATTGCTATGTCAATGAGACGTCAGGAACGAGTCTAGGGCTCGTGCCAGAGTATTCTTCGAAGCGACCGGAGATCATTATTATTGACGCATTATGCTAGACACTCTAAAGAGTTCAGTCATTTGATGTGATGTATAGTATGCTCCTTGGAGGATACGAAGGGCAAACAGGGCCATGGTGCCTTGGAAGGAGCCTGCAGAATACCTTTGGCCTGATCTTTGGTGATCTATGCCAGGCTGTTTTGGGTGAAACAGTTCCTCGCCTACCTAATGCACCAACAAAGAGAAAGGAGATACAGGGACGGTGCTTCGGTATAATAATATCAAGACTTGAAAGGCAAGGTTGACAAGCTGGCCTTCGCAATGGACGTAAGATTGAAAGGTATTATTGGTGTCATCTCATCTATTCAATAATACTGCTCTTGGTAGACCAACTACCAGAACAATTTAACGAATGAACAGTGTCGACTAAGAAATAGAGTGCGCGTGTCAGTAGCATGAATAGTACACAACGCATGGTCTCTATGTAAGCAAGGGGCCCTAACTTTGAGGGACGAAAGGATTAAAAGACCTGTTCTCTGGCTGTGTCCTCGATCCCGATATAGACCTTTCTTTTGCCCTGACACCACTCGCAAACAGGGACTGACACTAGAAGCTAATTCTTGGTCAACCACACTTGTCTCCGGAAGAAGGGTGTGCTGGGAACCATAGGGCCTTAGGGTTAGGACTTCCTGTATGAGCGTTATATCCCTTCCCTCGTGCGCCCTCTCGCATCCTCCCTTGCTTAACTTTGCCCTTTTCAATTACCTCTCCTGTGTTTGTCTGGCCCTGGGCTTCAACCTTACGGGTCGCTCATGGATTTCGACGTGACTCTGAGGGAGTACTCAGACATCCTAGCCAGGGTACGGGGTTCCCTTCCCCAGGCTTTGCCCCTATGGCCTCCTGTCTATACGATATAGAAACCCATGGGAATATATACAGGATGGGAGAGGTTTATATTTCTGTTCCCCTCCTCCATGCCTTTGATCGAAATCATTCTCTTATCATCCACGGTCAATTCTTGATATGCATGTTTCCGTGAACCTACATCGGTAATTACTTGGAATCCAGCACTTGAACAAAACTTTGGAGACACAAAATGCCAGACTCTCACACCCTTCAAACCCGCAGCACCTCGCAGCCCTACCTCACAGCGCGAGGTGCCCAGGGCATGGCTGTCAGCATTGTCTTCACAAGCCTGGCGACCTTCTTCGTCCTAGCCAGGCTCTATACCAGGATCTGGCTGATGAAGCGGCTGGAAGCGAATGATTGGGTGATTTTGACTGCACTGGTAAGCATGCTCCGGTTCCGAGAGGCCGTGGCGTGATATAGGCTTATAAGTTAATACGTCCCAGGCCTTCTCGTTTGTATTCATGGGCTTCTACATCGTCGAAGCCCTGAACGGGATGGGAATGCACGGCGCTGTCATTCCACCCATCATCCTCGAGAAACAATTGAAGGTATCAACCATCCAGCGCGCCGAAAACTGCCAAACGCAGTGGGAAGCTGACAAGAGCCAGGCCTTCTGGGTTACAATCCCCCTCTACAACACCGCTGTTCTCCTCGCCAAAGCCACTATCCTCATGCAATACTTCCGCGTCTTCCCAACGCGGCCCATGCGCATCGTCTCCTGGACCATGATCGCCATCCTCGCTACTTACGGCACCTGGTGCGTTATCAGCGCATTTCTTAACTGTATCCCCGTCGCCAAGTTCTGGGATCCGACTATTCCGGGGCATTGCCTGAGCTCGAAGGACCTCTGGTTCTCGAATGCCGGGATGCATATTGCCACTGACCTGGCAATTCTGGTGATTCCCGTCCCGGCGTTGGTGAAGTTGAATTTACCCGGGAGGCAGAAAATGGTGCTTATGGGGATCTTTGCACTGGGCGGGTTGTAAGTGTTTTCCTTCTCTTTTATCATTCTTGGGGCCATGTCATATGCTGATACTGATATATCCAGTGTATGCGTAACGAGCATCTGTCGCTTAGTCTCGATAAAGAAAATAGCAGACTCCTCTGACCCTACGTGTAAGTACTAATCATCTCCAACATTATCCCTCCACCCTAAGCAAATAGGCTTCTAATTTGGACTCCTAGACGACAACGTCGGCGCCGCCTCCTGGTCTGCGGTCGAATGCAATGTCGGCATTATTTGCGCCTGCCTACCCACCCTCCGTCCTCTAGTCTCTCGTATCCTCCCGCATTTTCTCTCTACCATCAGTGGTAGTCGCTCGCGCAGCGATGGCAATACAGCTCCCTCTTCTTCATTCCGTGGACAGGACTCGAACAGGCCTGGTCCGCGTGACGAGGAATATGGCTCGCCCACGGAGGAGGCGGAGAAAGTCTTGTCTTTACTTCGTGGCCATGGCATTAACGGTGAAAAGTTCAAAGAAGCTGTGGTCAATATGGAGGCTATGACGGATTCTTCTACATCATCGTCTCCCAGGAGGTAGGAATAGGGTCATTGGTGAAAGCCTGTTCTTGATTATGTTGATTTTGGAGTGTCACGCTCAATTCTTGTGTATTTTTGAGGGGTTTTCTTGTGGGAAAGTATACGTCTGTATTTATAGATGTCGTAAGTCAGTTACGAGTAATTTGACCATGATGATAAGCATACAGTCCTAGCAAGAATCAGGAGCCAAATATAAATATAGAAGAATGTATTCAAATATCTAAGCACAGTCCATAGCGGAAGTGTCATCGCACAGGTTCATTCTACTACACCATAAGTCATCGTTATCGAAGAACAGAAAAGGTGTTCAAACGTCGACAAACTCTTTGTCGATTTCTTCATAGTAGTCAAAGAAGCCCTTGTAGAGCTTGACTCCCAAGCCTGGGTCGAGACTACCCGTAGTTGCACGGATACTGTGCATGCTCCATTGCGGAATTCCAGCATCAATAGCCCTCATACCAATCTGTGCGCTGGTCATGGGTCCAATAGTACCACCACTACGTGAGTCGTTTCGAATCTGGAAAATCTGCAGAGCCGAGCCACACCGCTCAGCAACGCGACTCAGTATGGCATAACTGATGCTGTCTGTGGTCATGTGGCCGTTGGAATCGTTGGTGACTGCCACACCGACATTCAGACGTGGAGAGTGATTTTCCAAATAGACGCTGAGGAAGTTCGGATTGACAGCGTGGCAGACATCAGAAGAAACTAAGAAGCTGTTGGCCACAGTTTGCGCCAGCACGCTGGGACCATAGTGTGGCGAGAATTCCTCCGTGATGCGTTCCATGACACTGCCCATGAAATTCGACTTGGCACCTTGGCGCAGCAAACTGCCAATCTCCTCATCGTCAAACATACCGACCATCTTCACGCAGCCGGGGGAGGCATTGTCTGGGGAAGCAAGCAGGGCCTCTTGAGCGGCGTAGCAGCAGAGCTTATCATCGATGCGACCTGCAAAGATAAATTCCTTGTCCAAACCACCCAGCTGTGCATGCTGGCTATCGAACAGTTCTAGTTCCCAGTTAACTATTGAGCTGTAATCGGTCACACCGATTTCTCTGGAGATGGTTTTAACCAGCTTTTCTGGCTGTGTTGCAGCAAAAGTCCCGGCCTTGATTCCGCTGTCAGCGGGAGCTTCCTGTTGTTGTTGGAAGAGGTCTGAGTTATCGATTCCAATCACTGGGATCATCTGGGTCTCCTGGTTGAACGGCCCTTGCGATGGAGCCCCGAAATGCTGTGCCAGGGTAGGAATGCGTGCAATTGGCCAGTCGAGCTTGACCAACTTGCTCTCCACCTTGCCCGTGTTTGAATTGCGCACCAACACCCGACCGCCGATCGACAGATCACGGTCCAGCCAGGTCGGTCCCAAACCACCAGCGTATGGAGCCACAGCAAGCTGTTGGAACCCGGCCTTGTTCGGGAGCTTGGACACCGGCTTCAATTTGGCCGTCAAGGCATCCACGTGGCCTGCCACGATCGCCATACCATTGCCGGCCTTATATTCATTGCCAATGGCAAACGAAAGCAGGGAGCTGCTGTTACGTGTGCAGTAATATTTGCCACCACGCTTCAGCTTTCCCGTCCAGGCATCACGCTCGGGAAGGCGCTGGTATCCATTCTGGTCTAGTTGTTTGGCAAAAGAATCGACGGCATGGAAGATAGTAGGGTTGTCAGCCATGAAATCACAAAATGGCTGCGAATAGGCCTCTGGCTTAACAGTGCCGTGATCGGTGGTCAACGGAACTTGGAGAGCAGAGGCAGTAGCGAAGCGGCGAGGCATGCTGGAATCGAAGACGCTAGGAGTAGTTTTCTTGGTCATTGTGTGCAAAGTGACCTATGTATGGAAGAGTGGGCGATAGAAAATAGTAGTGACGAGTGATGGCAGCAATGAGGAAAGAGACAGAGTGGAAAGAGAGAGACAGAGGAAGAGGAAGGGAGGAAGGCGAGAGAGGTTCGCGATCAGCTGACGGGGGCTGGGGAAGCTGATAGCCGAATCGGGTTAGTGTGATGCACTGCTATATACTTACCGCATCGGGAAATGTAAACACTCTATATCAACAGTGACATCATTCAAATTCACATTGCATATTACTAATTCCCAGGGTAGCATACCAGTATTTACTTTCAGAGGCCCCAGATAATTCTTTCTCGATATCAGTCTCATACCTGTTATGCTGTTATTACTAGCATGAATACTAGCATGAGCTCCCACAACACAGAAAGCCATGATGCCTTCTCAATTAAATATTCAAAGATTATGAGAATTATCTTGTCGCATGCTTCTCACTCGAGCCAACTACTGGATTCCAATCCACCATTCCATCAACACAGTGATCTGTAATCTCAGGACCCACAGTAGAGACAATCTCGCATTGATCCCGAATAACAGCCATCCGCACCGAACCAGTTTGCCCACTAAACGGAACAGAAAAATGATTGATGCCGGCTATATGCGCGCGAAGCGTAGTCGGCTTGTGATCTCCAACCTGGACCGTGACAGCACTCGGCGCGGCCACCAGCACACTGAGAAATACCCGATCTTGAGAGATCTGACTGGGTTTTAGTTCCTTCTGACCCATGGTAGGATTGTTACCAGTTGTGCCATTGGAACTACCGGAAGTACTGGGGTTCAATCGGTACCAGTAGTTGATTTTTTCTGTGTGGGAAATCGGATACCTTATGTGGTTGGCCTTTTCCCCGGCTCGGGATATAGATTGGACATCGGTTCCATCCCATCCCTTGTATGTACTGATGTAGTGGGGGAGAAAGGTTCGCCATGCATCATGGGTGTGGGTGGAAACGTAGCGCGATGCTCCCTCAGGAATACCGGGTTCATGGATAGGTCCAATATAGTGAGACTCCCCGTAGTCATTCCAGCTGATGATCTGCGCCTGTCAGCTAGACAGCCAACTTCAACAGGAGAATAAATTATACCTGAACCAGAGCCGGCTGCAATTGCATAATCTGCTGCCAACGGTAGTGCCACAGATCATCACCACGCCATAGCCAATTTTTGTGCCACTGGGGAAGATTGGTATAGAACCACGGAGAAACGGGCATCATATATGGCTTCCCGGCAAGCGCTTTTATCCATGCTTTGTCGCTCGTGGTATCTTTATCGCCTGCTCCGACAGGCCAGGCATCCCAGCTGAAAGCCCCGTCGACGACATCTAGGGCGTCCGAAATCCCGTTAGGGCCAAGACTAGTCCATGTAGGAAGAAAGAAGCAGCCAGTTGCATCTTTTATGTGCGACCAGTCCCCTTTACTCTGGGTTCCCTCGAATGTCGATACTAGGGGTTTATCTTGGTAGTAAAACTGTGCAGAACTAGTCTTATAAGTGTTGACCATACCAATGACGCGATCTGCTGACCACGGCCCGCCAGTTGCATAATCGAAAGAAAGAAACATCGAAAAGTTCCCCAGCTTTTCTGCTGCTGAATAGGCCCTTTGAACTACCTGGTCCGTGTAGCTGTCTTGAGGGCCAACGTTCAATGCAAAGCCGTCTATATGAGCTTTCTGGGCTTCGACAATATCCGATTCCCATTGCTCAGGCGTTACTGCGGCGGCATTTCCAACCTGCTCCTAGTCAGTCTCCAGTACAGAAGGGTCCGCGATATACTCACAATGAAATGAGCAAACACATGCTTCGGGGAGTGAGCCTTTGCAACTGACACTGCAGAACATAAAAGCATTAAATATATGAAAATCATACTGAAATCGATCAAAACAAAACGATAGAAGGCTTTTCGACAAACAGAAGATCAAGAAATAAATTAAAATTTGAGCCCGGGCTTCCACATCAAATTCTCTTGATCTCAAGACCGTTGCGCTGGTCGAACGTGAAGGACCAACAGTATAGCAAACTATCAAAAGAACGACGAGCCTTGATCCCAAATAATTAAGGAATGGGTATGTAAAGCAATATCGGTGCTAACGGGGCCAAATACAACAACCGTATGGGTATCAAGATACAGAGAAGCAGAAAAGGAGCGACATGAAATCAAGAGAGCATAGGGCTATAGGGGACGCAGAGAACCAACTGGGAGAGCAGCCGTTGCAAGGCCAGAAAGTATTATTATCCGGGCGCACCCGATCAATATAACGGTGTACAGTCCTGGTCTCTGACCGGTATGACATGAAAGAGATATGTAGGGCACGAACCTGGGAAGGGTCGTTGATGTCTCTCTGTGGCATGGACACGCAGCACCAGGCTCTTGAGGCATCGCATTATCGGGACCAACACGTATCCAAGAATTTAGAAAGGATATGACAGGAGAAGGATCTAGTCATGGAAGATGAATCGAAAACTGCAGAGAATAAGACCCATAATATCGTCGCGCGAAGGAGACATGTCATTCCAATCCACCCTGTCACCCCTGCATATGGCATAACCTCGACACAGGAACGTCCCTGACGGTGCCAATACGCCTGCCAATTTGCCTGCCAATTTCCAAGTTAATCATTATCTTTCGTTCACCGGCATGACCTTTTTCTTCTTAAAGGAAGTCGAAGAAATGAGGGTTTGGTACATGGCACGTGACAGCCCTATTGGGACCCTGGGGGCATCGCGATTTTCATCCTCTCGCCTTCTACTACAAAGTGCATATTTGGTTTTCTGGAACTTGCAGCTTTGAATTCCGGTCAGAAGTCAATAAACTCGGTTTTCCATTAATTCTACTCGCCGGCTTAAAAGACCTGCTTTTGACGTCCTGATGCCGGACAACCTCACTGTGATGTCACATCTCCGAAGGGCACGCATCGGCCCTTTAAAAACAGGGAACGTCGCAGTCAAAGCGGACAGAACTTTCATTGATAATTTTTGTTAAGATCTAAGATATATATACTTGAAAATGGCGTTTTCTCAAGCTGCGAATGTCGTAGAGCACATTGCAGACCGCGGTGACAACGCTGATATCACCACCAATGTGTCCAACTACGCGAAGGGCAGTGCCGGACAAGAAACAAATGACTGGATCAAGGCAACCACTTGGCAGGGCAAAAAGAGCGTGAAGCTGGGTAGGTTGAGGTCGAGGTCATCTTCAGGTGTTGGAACTGACGTTGTGATTGGCAGTTGAGATGCCCAAGCCGAGGGTTATCGATGCAGACGACGTCATTGTAAAAGTGACGGGTAGTACGATCTGTGGAAGTGACCTCCACCTCTACCATGGTACTTGGTGATACCTGTCCCTGCGAACGGATTCCGGGTAGACTGACCGTATTGTTCGCTAGGTGTGATTCCCCAGATGCAGAAAGGCGACGTTTTGGGCCACGAATTCTGCGGAGTCGTCGAAAGCGTTGGACCTGGAGCAAAGAAGTGGAAAGCAGGCGATCGTGTCGTGGCATCATTTGTCATTGCATGTGGCAGTTGCCCGAGTTGTCAAAATAAAAAAACATCCCAGTGCGAGCGGACCAACGATGACGCTCTTGAAAACATGCTGTATGGGAACCGGACATCCGGTACGCACTCAAATTTCCAATAATGGCCTCACCGGCTGAATTTAACTGACATAAAACCAGGGTTCTTTGGGTATAGCCACTTGACCGGCGGTTTTGCCGGAGGTCAAGCGGAGTATGTGCGCGTTCCCCACGCGGACATGAACCTGCTCGGGCTTCCAAGTGATGTTCCCGATGAGAAGGGGCTTTACCTCTCAGATGTGTTGTCAACCTCGTGGCATTGCGTCGTTGACACGGGCATTCACAAGGACGATGTCGTTGCCGTGTGGGGAGCGGGACCTATCGGCCAGATGGTTGTGGATTTCGCTTTCTATCATGGCGCCAGCAGAGTCATTCTCATCGACGGCGGAGATGCATCCTGGAGACTGGATTATGTCAAGTCCAAGATACCCCAAACCGAGACAGTCGATTTCACTAAACTGGCCAAAGACGAGTCTATCACCTCCCGGCTCAAGAAGATGGTGCACAATGGACCGGATGTTGCACTTGACTGTACCTCCGGCGAATATGCCAAGGGATGGGCGCATTACTTCGAAACACTTCTCGGGATTGAGACGGATACCTCGGAGATGCTGAACGAGATGATCACTGCGGTGCGACCATTTGGAAGGATTGGAATCACGGGTGTATATGCCGGATACGTGAGTTTAATTCCCTCCGTCTATTCTATATTGGAATGTTCTGCTGCTAACCACTTTTATATAGACGAACCATTTCAACATCGGCGCCCTCATGCAGACCGGGGTTCGGTTGATCGGAAACGGACAAGCTCCCGTTCACATATACTGGGAACACTTGCTCGATCTCGTCCGACAGAACGAGATCAAACCGTTGCGGATGTTGACGCACCGGATCCTAATAGATGATATGGAAAAGCTCTATCCTATGTTTGAAAAACGAGAGAACGGTATCCAGAAGGTGTTTGTCGCGACCAAGTTCTCATCAACGCCGTGCCCTGGCTCGCCGGGGTTGGTTAGGTTGTGAGCTGGGATGGTTCGTCTATTTGGATCTGAATGTCATGGTTGAAACGTGGCAGCGGCAAAATGTAGTTTAATATCGAGTCATTTCACTTTACATGCCTTGTAATATAACAAATCCTGCCCCTATGCAATACACGTGTCTCAAGCGATCGCATAACTCTGCTAGCGTGCTGGGATCTTCCGATGCAACAAGAGATCCTTGTGACCCTCATCCCCCGAGCCTTGGACGCGATACATATGCGCGATGATCTTCTAGATCTATATGACCATGATATACATTTAAGAGCAAAAGATCCTGGTTCCTAAAGCCGGTAGGTGCACTCTGTATTGGGCCCGGTTTTCAAAGCTATGCTTCGTTTCCAGGTATATACCCTGTCCGGGTAATAACACTGAAAATATATTCTGATATGGTAGCCTAAGTTAGTCCTACACAGCAAGTCTCGCCACCATGACAACAACGTAGCTGAACTCTGACATATAACTGGCCGTGACATAGCGTGCAGCTTGGCCAATAATGACTGTTACCTGTACTACTCAACTGTGACGTGGGTGGTGGGTTGGACTGAGCCTGGCATCCCACCCTACTATATTAATGCCTTATATGGGTTCACCTTGAGGTCTACTCTATAAGAGTAATACCTGTAAGGGGTGATATCTTATGGAGCATATCCATGCACGCATGAAATATATTTACTCTGGAATACAACTTACGCGGGGTAGTGCCCTATTATGAGTATATTACCCTTGCTACGAGACCCAACGGCAACCTACACCCACGGAACCAGTTACCAGAAACTTGCCCTACCCTACCCTACCTCGTCCCGTCGGACCGGATTTCGCCCGTCACAAGTCCGTTTATCGGCATTTGGTCAGTACATTAGTCCGGAGTAGATCCGGGCCATACTCTGTACGTAGTAGACGACACATATAAATGCCTTCCGATGATTGGCTGGCTGAGAAGCAGCGTCTAAGCCCACCCGGAAAGATCTGGAGACGGTGAGTAATGGGTTGGAAACAGGATGGAATACTAATCCGGCCTCGCGTGGTTCAGGACGGATATGGGTTGCCCGATGCGGAAAGGTCGGATCAGATAAGATCATATGATGGAATGGAAGACGATGCCGAGGAGTATTAGTCTCTCTCTCTCTCTCTTTTTTCTTTTTTCCTTTTTTTCTTTTGCCTGTTTTGCCATAATCCTTAGCAATTTTTGAGTTTGCTGGGATAGACAGAAAAAGCTGCAATGATATGCAATAATGCCTGTATGTCTTCAGTCGCACGGATATAGCATACAGAGGACAGCTTTAGCTGAATGTCGATGGTCACAAGAGTCTTGCCCCTGTCGCGTCAGTGGACCCTAGTTTCGTAATCGAAAAAGCCTTGCTAAAAGGCAATAAAATACTCCATAAAGCCTTAAAAGTACTCCAGAGTACGGAATAGACTGCGGAGTTCCTTTTTCTCAGCCGGCTGGTTCGTGTCTAATTCCGGCGCGGTGACCGCGCGAGAAAATTTAACACCCCCGTGGACTGGTGGGTATAGCTCCAAGGATGAGGTTTGTGAGAAGATTATACAGGCCTGAGCCATGGAGCTCAATTGTAGACTTCTCTGTAAACTCTACTCTTACAGGGTCACTAGTACTTCTATACTCTGGGTATTATTGTATCGGACTATCCTCCACAGAAGCTGTAGCTTACACCGCTACACGTTGCACTGATACCGCCAGAGCAGCCAGAGCAGCTCCGGACTACTACTCTGCACTAGTATTTAGCACTCCAAGCAACCAGGGAACAGCCCTAGAAGCCCCATTGATTGATAACTCTACCCCCCTCCAATCAGTACCCGGAGCGAGAGCCCCCACCCACCCTCCGAAATCGGTGATGAGCCGCACGATAATCTAATCTGATCCTGACTTCCCCCTCGACCTCGCTTCTTCCTCGGATCCTTTCTTCCACCTCCTCGCGTTTTTATATTTGCTGCTCCCCTCGTCCTGGCTGGACTTCTTACTGGAAGTCCCTCTTGAAGTTGACCAGCTTCTTTCACTGCGTCGTCCCTGACCACTGTTCGTTGGTTTAATTTCCCCCATATTCTTCTTCCACCCCCATCCCTCGCTTACCGGTTCGAATGAGCGCACTTCCGCTCTTCCGACCGCAAGCGATAGCAGTGACGGACGCCCAGTCAGCTCTCCCACCGCCACCACAACGTCTGTTAAAGATGACCACTGACCCGACTCTAGTTCTTCTCGTATCGTGAGAAGCCAATTTGACACGTAGGAAAATTAAAATTAAAAAGAAAGAAAAAAGAAGGGAAATGGCAACGCCGCTGGCTCCCGCGGGAACGCCAGCTCCCTCCGTGGCTCCTCTGATTCCCGCGTTGGCTGCCAAACCTAACCTCTCGCCGGCCTCGCCAGCCCCTACTACACCTGGCTCTATTACTTCGAAAGAATGGGTGATCCCTCCACGTCCTAAGCCGGGTCGCAAGCCTGCCACCGATACTCCGCCGACCAAGCGAAAGGCTCAGAATCGTGCGGCCCAGAGGGCATTCCGCGAGCGACGGGCAGCTCGGGTCAACGAACTCGAGGACCAGATCAAACAGATTGAGGACGAGCATGATATGCACGTGGCTACGTTCAAGGAACAGATCACAAATCTCTCTCAGGAGGTGGAACAATGTCGAAACGAGATGTCCTGGTGGCGCGACCGCTGCCATGGCCTGGAGAAGGAAGTGTCGGTGGAAAAGAGTGCCAAGGAAGCGTTGGTGAAGGAATTCCGGTCGTCATTTGCGGGTAGGAATGCGAGCAGCAGCTCAGACGCGGTGCCTCTACCCCCGCGTGAATCATCCCGTAAGACCTCCAACAAACGTCGAGTAAATGAAGCCTCGTCGAACCGCAGCGGAAGCCACCAGCACCACGAAGGGGCCCATGAAGAGGTTTCCATGGGCTGTGGCAGCTGCTCGACGTCTCACTGCCAGTGTGTCGAGGATGCGTTTGCCATGTCCGGCGTGGAGACCCAGAAGTCCAAGCGTTCCGAACCCGAGATCAAACCGGAGCCCGAAGAGATGGAAATCGACTTTACTTCTCAGTTTGCTGCCGCCCCCCAACCTCAGGAGGACCACAGTTCACCATCGATCTCCTCCCCCGTCGATCCCTGTGGGTTTTGTCAGGACGGCACTCCTTGCATCTGCGCCGAGATGGCCGCCCAGGAGGACGAGCGCCGACGTCGAGACACCTTTGAGAACAATCGCCTGGCCCCGATCCAGAATCTGTCGCAGTTCACCCCACCGCCATCTGACGGGGATGTCCGGTCGGAAGTGACGCTTCCGTCGATCAGCGAAGCCACCAACTCCTGCGCGAACGGCCCGGGGACATGCGCACAATGTCTCTCCGATCCACGAAGTACCCTTTTCTGCAAGACTCTGGCCGCAGCCCGATCCAGCAGTGGCAGCGGGAACGGAAGTTCTTCCCGAGGCGGAGCAGCCGGCGGTGGCGGATGTTGCGGAGGCAAAGGTGCAGATGGCGGATGTTGTCAGTCGCGCAACCCTCCTACTACTATTACCACCACAAGCAACAGCAGTAACAACCACAGCAAACCGGCACCGAGCGGGATCAGCAAGCCGACGCTGAACTCCCGGCAGTCCCCGTCCTTGACGCTCTCGTGTGCGGACGCTTTTACCACCCTCTCCCGACACCCCAAGTTCTCGCGCGCCAGTGACGAGCTCTCCTCGTGGCTGCCCAAGCTGCACATGCTCCCGAACCCGCGGGATCTGGAATTAGCAGACAAGTCGAATGCGGATGCACGGGCCGCCATGGAAGTTGAAGCCGCCAGCGTGATGGGTGTGCTGCGGTATTTCGACCGACGGTTCGCGGATAAATAAGCCGATTTGTTACGATTTTCTCTTTTTTCATTTGTTTTCTATTTTTATTTATGATACCCAAACTTGACTCACGTTTGTCTGAGTTTGTACTATTATTTTTTTGGTGGATGACGAGACACATACAAGGAAACTCAATACCAGTTCCCCAGTGTTTGTCTGTCTGTCCTGGATGGACATAATTCATACATCTGGCATGGGGCTTGAATCTCTTGATGTGATATGACCACGGCATGGCATGGCGTGGATGTTATGGAGGGCATGGAGGGCGGATGGATGAGTCAATGCCCTGCACTTTGCAACGATCTAAATGATGGATGGCGTTTTGGGATTGATTTTACGGTTCCAAAAAAGAATTTTTTTCATATTATCGGGTTCGATTTTAAGTTACCAACGTGTGCAATTGCAATTGCAGTTTTCAGTCCCCATTCCATTTTATTCTCATTCCATGCGCATTGAGGCCCTCCCCTCCACAAAAAGAACATTCATGACTCAATCCCAGTCAATACTTCCGTGGTCATATCATCATAATCGCATATCGCGTCGCCTTGAATAGACATGGACATCTATAGCCGAACGTGGACGGAACGTGGACGAGCGTGGATGTGTAGCTGCAAACGCTAACTAGAGCAGAGATGTATTCCGAAAAGGCTCAGTCAGATAAAACAAAGTGCATGCGTCAATCGTGTCGTAAACATGCTTGAATAGATCAAATCAAATCAAATCAAACCAAATCAGGTATATACAACGAGCGAGAGCAGAGGTATTTCAACAACGGTCATCTGCATATTGAACACCGTTACTCTGTCTTCGGCTTTCCCTGAGACTGCAGGACAGCTCAGAATTTCCCTCCACTGACCATCACTTCCTCATCACCGCTTCCGCCCGCAGCACCCAGGATGCCCGCGCCCCAGATACCAGCAATACCCCACATACCGATGCGCCAGCCGCGGTAGAGACCACGGATGCCTTGGCCCTGACGCTTGCGCTGTAGGACGGGTTTCCCGAGAAGTTCCTGTGCGCGCTCGCTCTCTGGCGGCGGGCCACTGACGCCCTCCTCGTAGACGACGCCCCACATGGTCCCGATGACGCCGCGGTAGGTCTGCGGGGTGGGCACGATGGTCACGATAGCTTCTGGGGACTGCTGGTTGGTGGCGGAGGAGGAACCCGAGGGATGTTGCGGGGCGATGCCTGTGGTCTGTTGACGGAGACTTGGGGAGGTGTAACTGGCGATCTGGGCCCGACGAAGCACGGTTTCGAGAGGGAAGCGGATGGCGAGTTCGAGGCCGGAGCCGACGAAGGTGAAGAGGCTCCACAGAGAGGGGTTAATGACGGGGTCAATGGAGAGGTATGACTTTAGGAAGAGAGGGGTAGTGGTGAGAATGAAGTTGGGCAGACTCGAGTGCAGGATGGTGATGGGCACCAGGTGCGGCGGGACGGTCGAGTTGGGGGTGGGGAGGAGACGAATGGCACGGAGGAGGGATCGAGGGCCATGCGTGGCCGGGGTGAGGATGAGGAATGTGCGTGCCGTGTCGATGGGCGACAGGATGAGGGCTGAGAGGGATGAGGAAATGAACGACAACACCATGGTTGCCATAGGCGAGGTGGACGCCAGAATATCGGCCGTCATAGACGACGCAATCTCCTCCTCTGGCAAGCCCACAATCGCGGAGAGAAGACTGCGGATAAAGGTGTTCAAGGTGGGTAACAACAGCGAGTAGATGAAAGTGGCATTCGACGCCTTCCAGAGCGAAGTCGGACCACTGGTCGCCCATAACTGCGACAGCACCTCCATCAACGAAGCCGGATTCTTAATCGACAGATCATGTTGAGGTGCTGCCGTCGACGAGGGAATGTAACCACTTCGATCGGTAATCTCATATCGAGAGCGTCTTGACCGGGGGGGATCGGACGCCGACGCCGGAGGAGCCGACGTGAAGTACGTGCTCTCATCGTCGGACGATGGAGCCTCGTCATAGTAATCATCCCCCTCAGCCCTGTACGAGCTGCTATCTCGTCGGGGAACCGAGCGAGCCGCAGACCGGTCGTTTTCCTCCTGGGGATCGGGCATCACGTAGGCCTGTAGGATGGTTTTGGCAACGTCGAAGGGCTGAGCGGTCAACACACTGGTGTACCGCCAGACCCCCCGGTTCAAAGCATCCCGAACCCAGTCCGACGCCGACGACGACGAATCCAAATAGTCCGAATAATCCAAATCCGGCAGCAAATCGCGGGCAGAGTTGGAGAAGACCTGGGCCGATGTCGAGGCGGGGAGGTCGGAGGAGGGCGTGTTGACGGAGGTATTGGGACTGGACTCGAGGGCGAACGAGGGAGGGATGTAGTAGGGACGGAGGGGGTTGATGCCTTCACGGGAGGCCATTTTCGCGTCTTCTGTTCGTCTGTTCAGTTCTTCTGGGCTGTACTCCGTCCTGTTCACGGGTCTGGCTTGAGGGATGTTGACCGGCGGCGGTGGAAATGATGGAATGAAGTCCGCTCGGGTTTTCCGTTTCTCCCTCCTCCAATAGGATCCGTTGCGTTTAGCCGCGATTATTTCACCTCCGGATCACCCACTTGCTACTTCCTGCACCACGGACCGCTGATTCCAGTGTTGTTGAATCCTTGATATTGTCAGCATGTCTTTCTGGCGTGAAGCCGGTCTTCAGCTGCGTCGTCTTCCTCGAAGTACATCCTCCTGGACTGCTCTGGGCCAGTCCCGGCGGTTCCTGTGTGACTCGATTCCCCGGCCACAACAGCAGCAGCAGATCTTGCGCAAGTCCCCCTCGAGCAGTGTTCAATGGTCGGCAACGAGACGGAATAATTTTGCAGGGGGGTTAGGGAGGTCAAGGTCGACGTCGATGCGGTCGTTTTCTGCGACAGCCAGGACGCAGCATGGGCAGCTGACGCCCCCAAAGCCGGGCGAGGAGTGAGTTATAAATATATGGTTGGGGTTGGTTACCGGGCTGGTACTAACGGGGCGAAACAGGATCAATGTCACCTTCGTTGACAAAGATGGCGAGAGATTTCATTTCCAGGTAGCGGAGGGGGATAATTTGCTGGACATTGCCCAAGCCAACGACCTGGAGATGGAAGGTGCGCATACTGCATAAGCCCCAATCTGGTGAAGCGATGGAAGCAAAGTTGACGTGAATAGGTGCCTGCGGGGGCTCTTGTGCCTGCTCAACATGCCATGTTATTATCGAAGACCCTGCGATGTTCGACAAGATGGAGGAACCGTCCGACGACGAGAACGACATGCTGGATCTGGCTTTCGGGTTGCAAGAGACGTCTCGCCTGGGGTGTCAGGTCCCCATGAGCAAAGACCTGGATGGGATGGTGGTACGATTGCCGTCGATGACGAGGAATTTGCAGGCCAGTGATTTCGAGCAGAAGTGATTGATGTATAGTGTGGGATACCTACGAAGAACGAAGCAACCAAAAAAAAAGAGATGTCAACTTTTTGATACTTATGTACAGAGTCAATGTACGAATACGAATAGATAGAAAATGGATCCTCCCTCCTTAACGCCTAGTATGCCGTAGCCATAGCCAACGATTAAGAACGATATAAACATAGAGGAAAAACATGATCACGCCTCCTCGATATTCAACGGCTTCCCTTTTCCACTGATCAATTCCAGGAACCCCTGTCGACTGACTTCGTTCGCGGCCTTCTCGCGCTCCGCAATGCCAACCGTGCCCTTCTTCCGTTCCTGCTTGACGGCTTCTTCACCGCGGACCTGCGCAGCCCGGACGGCATTGAACAGCTTGACCACACCGCGCTGTGCGGTCTTGCGCAGACGCTTTTCCTCCTCGGTCACTGGACCGGCCTGGCCACGTTCAATACCCATGACGTCGCGAACCCGGCCTCTATCCAGCTCTTCCTTCCGCTCTGCCTTGAGCTTAGCCCGCGCTTGTCTGTCCAGCTTCTCATCCGCAAAGTCCGTCGAGGTCTGCGCGGCTGTCTTACTGCGCGAGAGGACGGGGTCCGCGCGAGCGGACGTGGGCAGTTTGGTCGAGAGAATCTTGGAGATGGAGGTTGAGAATGCGGAGGGGTCGTTACGTTTAGGGACGGCTCGTTTGTTCGATTGAACGGAATGGCCATCGTCGCTGGCATCGTCTTCATCGGGAGAAGCCTCTGACCCGGATTCCTGGCTCTCGTCGCCGTCGCTGTCGTCCTCTTCTTCGTCCTCTTCGTCTTCGTCCTGTTTCTTGGGCTTCTTCTCCGCCGTTGCTTTCTGGTTCTGCCCTAACGTCTTCGCCTTCGTCTGCGGCTTCTCATCCTCCCCGTCTGAGTCACCCAGACTCACTCCCTGAAACTCACTGGGTTCATCATCGTCGTCGTCCTCGGAGCTGCTGTGGTAGTCGCGCTGCTTTCTGAATTTCTTGCTGGGCCGGGCTGTTTTGCCATGCATGCCCTCAAGGACCTTGCGCTTCTTGGCCACTGCGGGAGCCATCTCGATACCCAAATATCGGAAGATAGAATAAAAATTGAAAAAGACAAAAAATATCGAACTGAAGTCGAATGAATTTGTTGCGCAGAACTTTTAGGCGGGCAGAATAGCGGCCTCCGATTGGCCAGCGGCTCTCCGCGTGGATATCGCTTCGAGTGGCCTTTTGGCTTCATCTTCTTCACGACAACAACGGCAGACATCGCGGTTTACCATATCAGCCTTGAATCAGTCTAGAATAACCCTCAGATTGACTGCCAGACGCAACTATGGTTCTTCAGGATCTGGGGCGGCGGATTAACTCCGCCGTCAATGACTTGACCCGGTCGAACAATCTGGACGAAAAGGTGCGTCTATAGCTGGATACCCCAGGGTGATGAACGGCAGCTAATCCAACTAGGCCTTCGATGAAATGATCAAAGAAATATGCGCTGCGCTACTATCCGCCGACGTCAACGTTCGTCTCGTGCAGTCGCTGCGCAAGTCCATCAAATCCAGCGTGAACTTCGCCTCTCTCCCCCCCGCCGTGAACAAGAAACGTATGATCCAAAAGGCCGTTTTCGATGAATTAGTCGCCCTGGTTGACCCGCATGCTGAACCTTTCCGTGCCAAGAAGGGCCGCTCGAATGTGATCATGTTCGTTGGTTTGCAGGGTGCCGGTAAGACGACGACCTGTACCAAATTGGCCCGACACTACCAGATGCGCGGGTTCAAGACGGCGTTGGTGTGTGCGGATACGTTCCGAGCTGGTGCCTTCGACCAACTGAAGCAAAACGCCACTAAGGCAAAAATTCCTTACTACGGTAGCCTGACGCAGACAGACCCCGCGGTCGTGGCAGCGGAAGGAGTGGCCAAGTTCAAGAAGGACCGGTTTGAGATCATCATTGTCGATACTAGTGGTCGGCACCGGCAGGAGGAGGAGCTGTTCGCTGAGATGACGCAGATCCAGACAGCCGTGACTCCCGACCAGACCCTGCTCGTGCTGGACAGCACTATCGGTCAGGCGGCGGAAGCGCAGTCGGCTGCGTTCAAGGCCACTGCAGACTTCGGAGCCATCATTATCACCAAGACAGACGGTCATGCAGCGGGAGGAGGCGCCATCTCGGCCGTTGCCGCGACCAACACGCCTATCATCTACCTAGGTACCGGCGAGCACTTGATGGATCTGGAGCGGTTCGAGCCGAAAGCCTTCGTCCAGAAGCTCCTGGGGATGGGTGATGTAGCAGGCCTAGTGGAACACGTCCAGGCCGTAACGAAAGACTCCGCCTCCGCGAAAGAAACCTACAAGCACATCGCGGAGGGTATCTACACAATCCGTGACTTCCGCGAGAACATCACCTCGATCATGAAAATGGGGCCCCTCTCCAAGCTCTCCGGCATGATCCCGGGTCTCTCGAACCTCACCGCAGGTCTCGACGACGAAGACGGCTCGCTCAAACTCCGTCGCATGGTCTACATCTTCGATAGCATGACGACGGCTGAACTTGACTCGGACGGGAAGTGCTTCGTCGAGCAGCCCTCGCGCATGGTCCGCATCGCTTGCGGCAGCGGCACCACCGTTCGCGAGGTCGAGGACGTCCTTTCGCAGCACCGCATGATGGCGGGCATGGCCAAGCGTGTCGGCGGCCAGAAGAAGCAGATGCAGCGCGCACAGAACATGCTCAAGGGCGGGAATAAGGAGCAGCAGATGGCAGCTATGCAGAAACGTATGGCGTCGATGGGTGGTGCCGGTGCTGGTGGCGGAGGTGGGTTACCGGGTATGCCTGGCATGCCGGGCATGGGTGATATGTCCAAGATGATGCAGATGTTGCAGGGACAAGGCGGCGGCGGTGGCGGCGGTGGTGGTTTGCCTGGTCTGGGAGGAATGGATTTGCAGAGCATGATGAGCCAGATGAGTGGGTTGATGGGTGGTGGTGGAGGAGGAGGAGGAGGAGGGCGAGGGAGACGGTGATTTCTCGTCTATTCTCTTCTGTTAATACGTCTTCGTCCTTTTCTGGTCTACATTTATCTGGCTTGCAGCATGGGATGGCGTTGGGCGTGCTGTTTTCATTCAAACAATAGCAATTTCTCAAAATACATTACAAATTATCCTCAATATTAATCAGTATAGTCCCAGCTAGTCAATCCTCAATCTCTCCAACCCCCGATAATATCCGTCCACAACCCAATCCCTCACCACACCTATGCCTTCCTCCAGTTTCCCTCCAGTTTTCTCAATGACAGCGTCCCATCCGTCCGTCTGGCGCTCATCACGCGTCACCTTCCCCGGCGGGAGAACCGGATGTTTCGCCGCGATACCCCGTCCCTGAGCCTGAGCGTCGGGTAATGGCACCGCAAGTCTGTATTCCCAGGCCACATTGCCATCGACATACAGCGTGTACGTGAGCACGGAGGCGGGGATACGCACAGGAGTCCCCGACAGAGTATCAACAGGTTCGTCGACGAGGTGGATATTAATCAACCCGTACTTGGCATTACCATCAGGGATGTATTTCACCGTGACGTCTTCCGCGTCTGACTGCCAGTAAGTCCTGACCGGAAGATAGAACATACTTAGCGGCCCGACGCTGAACTCATGGAGGCCCTCGCCGGCGGTATTCGGCAATGTTTCGTCCGCGGACAAATGTAGGTCTGGGTCTGGGAAACGGATGGCCCCGAATTCATGGCGATCGCCGCTGAGCAGGACAATGCGTACGCCTAGCTCGCGCTCTGCGCGCCACATGGCCTCGAACACGAGGCGACGCTCGTGCAGGAACCCGCCCCATGTATCCGTCGTGCCGACGTGCCAGTTCTTCGTGAAGGGAACGCTGGAGGCGACGATCTTCCAGCGGACCTCGGCTGGCTCCGGGCGCGCGAGGTACGCCAGAAGGGAGTGTAGTTGTGCGGAACCAAGGATGGTGGAGTTTGGTTGCGTTGGCTCGGAGCGGTAGGTGCGAGTGTCGAGCATGAAGAACGACGCCGGGCCGTGGATGAAGGAGAAGTAGGTTGTGTTCTCGGGGCTAGCGAAGGGCGTTAGAGGGATGGGTGGGTTGACGCTGACATGGTAGTGGGCGTAGGGCTCTGCAGCGGCGGGATAGGGCGCTGTGGTGTTGCCGTGTGACCAGTCGTTTTCGATCTCGTGGTCGTCTAGCGTGTGAAGCCAGGGGATGTCGATTGCCGGGCTCTCCGGTGTGTTGGTCCACGACGGAGAGGAGTATACCCGGCGGTACTCGCTGCGATAGTGCGCAATGGAAGACCCAAAGCGCATGGGAACGTCAACGTAGATAAAGTCTCCGAGGAACAGCATGAAAGCTGGTCGTAGAAGAGATGGCAATTGCGAGACTGTCTCGGACATCTGCTCCAGGCCTGGGTATCGCAAAGCGTGCGACAATGGATTATATGGGAAGTTCGATTTCATGCAGCTCGAAGTCAAGAACGTGAGGTTATGCGCGGATTTTGAGCCTGGCATTGGGGCCGTAGAGAAGGTTCCGGTCCGGTTGTTGGACAGCGCATAGCGGTATTGCGACGACGGTTCCAAACCTTCGAGGACAATAGACGTAGTGAAATCAGTTGTGTTGTCGAGCTTATAGATCATGCCCTCCTCGACCCATTTCAAATGATCATCCTGTTCCGTTACTTCTTGGTAGTAAACGGTCAAAGGCAGTTGAGCAGGATCGGGCTCTCGGACAAGCAAACTCGCCGTCGTTGGCGACACATAGCCAATTCGTGACAGCGCCATGTCCTCACCAGTGTAGAGCACCAAGCCGCGGAAGATAAGATCCAAGGTAAAAAGCGACAATACGATGTTGATAAGGGCCGTGAGGCGTGACGACACAGGCAATTTGGTGGACGGAATACCAGTCAACAGCGTTTTCAAGGGGGAGTCAGTATTACTCGCAGCAGGTCCCCTGGCATGTTCTACATCAATTATCAGCATTCACTGTATATCGACGCAGCCTAGAGATATATCTTACTGCCATCTTTGCCTTTGCGATCTTCACCGGACGGCGCGGAAGACGAACTCTGCTGGAAGAGAGACAACCACGACGAGAGATAGACAGCCAAAGAGGTGAATACAACTAGTGGGAAAGGTCTGCCAGGAA
This sequence comes from Aspergillaceae sp. MA 6039, assembly GCA_003004485.1. NCBI lineage: Eukaryota > Fungi > Ascomycota > Eurotiomycetes > Eurotiales > Aspergillaceae > Aspergillaceae sp. MA 6039. The sequence goes on along the minus strand of PQMF01000017.1, from coordinate 32,793 downwards.
TCTGAGGCTCAATCAGCATCTAGTCAGTCTCAATTGAGGCTTCGAACTGTACCCATCGCAGGAATATAAAGGCTGCGAATCTGAGCAGCAATGAACTAATAGCGGCAGTTATCCGTGGCAGTGACATGATGGCTAACAGGAACCATTTCAGTAGTTGGATCTTCTATAACTCTTTCTTTTCCACTCTTCCTTCTTTTTTTCTGGAGTGGTTGTTGTAAAGAACTCCGGTATTCTGGTTGAGGCGGTGATGACGACATTTATACAAGAAAGAGTGTATGCCTCAGGCCACAATGCAGGGCCCAGCAAATAAACAGCACTCAATTAACAGCCAGACTATCTTGGAGTATTATGCATTGTACAGCGGAGGTTTTCATGAAAGTCGTAGACCACCTCCTAGTGATTGCCGTGCAGCAGCAACCACCGTCTTCATTTGCATACTGAACGACATCACTGCCGCCCATTCCCACGGTCTCTCACGATCCCCCGGCAAGGAATTGTAATACTCCCAGCCCATCACGCCGCCAAAGTCAGGAAACTGCTCCACCAGCAATGCTAGGATGATTCCCATCTGCTCCAGCGGCACGAAACCTTGCGCTCCATTTCCCGGGTTCGTCAACAACCCATACACCACCCGCTGCGGGGACCAACCCTGCGAGATGATGGCCGCATACATACGCGGGTCATCGGCCGGGCCCCAATTATTGTAGAATTGCGTGTTGTACCAGCTGATCTTGGCACCGCGAGCCGCCTCCAGCTGTCGATAGTCGAAGCCAGAGAGGTTGCCGACTCCCAAGAGTGCCGCAGCGACGGGCGCAAGGGTGATGATGAACCCGTCTCCCAGATCCGACTTCAGTCGGTCAATGAGTCGTATAATGCCTTCCAAGGACATGGACTCTTCAACGTCGAGATCCACCCCATCCAATTGATGTCGCCGGAGCATCGCCAGCAGGGGTCCGTAGTACCGCTCAAACTGCTCTTGATTGCCATCCAACCGGACGAATGTGCCCACTCCAGCACCCCCGAGCATCGCCGCGATCTTAACGCCATGCTCCTTCATGACGGGCACTTCAGCCCATAGGGGATCATACATGGTGTCGTCCGGTGGGTCGTCGTTGAGTGTGATATGGCTCGGGTCCTCATTGATGTGAAAAGCCGCAATCATGACGTGAGTGACGCCTGTATGGTTCTGAACCAGCGGCAGCATCGAGACATACTGGCCCCGGTCTGGACAGAGGGTTTGATGGTAGTGAACGATCCGGGGCTGTCCCGGTCGTCCAGGAATGGGGGGCATTATGATTGCAGTTGGCAGACACTCAGGGATGGCAATGGTTTATCCAGTCGTGATTCAATATTCAGGGGAGCAGTTGAAATCATATATCAATACATAAATATTGAAACTGAATAGAAGGAATCATCACCTTCTGAGAGCAAAAACGAAGCTGAATCCAGTCATGTGTGGAGGATGACTCAGCACTGAAAGACACCACCTGGTTTCAACAGCTTCACCTTTCATAGGAATTGCAGTCGCTCGATCGCCACTAAGCTAGAATCTGGTATATCTTACTTTCAAGTATGGGTATGGGAAGCTTCGAAAGGCAATGGTTGAATGCAGTCAGAATCGGATAAAAGCAGACCCTACCATCTTTATATCTAGTCCTTTCCAACCATGGTGACAGCTTGTGTTGACATAAATAAATAACTGAAATTCTCGTTATGAGTGCTAAAAGTGGCCATGGACTTTTTCGTAGTCAGGGGGATCTTTTGGTCTACATTATTCGACAGCTTTGTACTTAGCTGCAATTGGCCGATATTCTTCTGGAGGAATATATCGATCTTATTCGCATGGCAGCTCAAGGAAGAGTTTGCCCATCCCACACAATACAAATACGAATCCTCTTTGGCTCTTCATCAGCTCGGTTCCTGCGTCTCCCGGACTAACTGACTGTCAACTGGAGGGAGAAAAACAGCACACTCACATGCTTCGTGTGCAATCAGCCACATAGGCAGCACCTGCATGTGGCGCATACGGAAAATCAACTCATCAATCGCATGCTGAAGGGTTAATACCCGTCTCTGACGACTAACTACGGTCTCTAATGCGCGGCACCATCGTTACATTCTGGGAAGTACCGGTGAACCTCCCCAGGTGGTCTATCTAGAAGTGAAAGTCACCAAACCCAACGGGATCGTGGTATTGCCTGAACCCGTACCCACAGTCAAGAATGTTGAAGCTTTCTCGGATGGGGAAAGAATAATGTAGTGGGTCGCATTGTAGCTTCTCTTATGGATTTTTGCCGTGGATTCAGAACGGGTCTATCACTATACTGTGACATGTTGTATTACCCTCGTCGAGTGGCATTTAAAAGCAGAAAGTAGTTGCAACCCAGGCGGCCTCATGTCCTGCTAACTGTGACAACATATACCTTTAAATTGCACCGGACAGGCTTATAGGGCCTTTCTTCGCGAAACTCATTCGCCAACATGCCGGAGGGGACCAAGGGGTGGGCCATAGACTTGGTAGCCGGGATATCAGCGCTGCCGGTTTTATTGATTTCGGGAGGTTTGGTTTACAAGACACCAGATCTGCTGGAAGCGGAGTCTCAAAGGGTAGACTCAATCGGATTCCTGTCTTGTACACTGAATGTTGGGAGGAAAACCGTTTGTTCGAGACCCTTGCCGGTTATGTTTATGCTAAAGATAGACAGTAAACTCCCCCCTCCTCTCTTCTGTATATTTATGTTTGCCAGCCAGCTCGCTCTATTATTCAGCTCGTGGGGACTACATGAACAGGGCATAGCTATAGCAGGGTTGCAGAGCCTAATCCTCAACCGAGAGCATTACATTCAAAGTACAGAACTATGCACTATGCAGGTGGACGATCCTCCAATTCTCCCTCATAGAAAATAAACATCTGATATATACTTGCATTGCTACTAGCTATCAAATGATTTGATCATGGCATGCGAGTGGCTGCGAGCTTAAGACAAGAAGAATTTAAAGAAATACACCAATGGAAGCAATAAATTTCCGAAATCCTCGACTGACCGAAGAGGCGACAGCAGTATATATTGCAATTCAACCACGTATCGTTCTGTTCCCCTTTCCTAAGTCTTCAGGCAAGGGCTAGTTTAAGAGCATTTTCCTTCGGGCTGGTCGGGTGTTTGCTAGATGCGTATATATTAGCTTTCAATTAGGCCATGTGTTCTGCTTTTAGTATACAACATACCACGCACAGTCCCGATTCACAAACCCCCAAGCTTCCATCTTGCTGGCATGGCGCACCAGAAGGGAGCTAATCAGCTGTTAGCATTTGCTGGGTGCGTATTGTATACTGGTTGTGGCCATATCGAACCGCGGATGCATAAGCAGCTCCGACCAGAGCGAAGGTGGCAATCAAGGAGTATCGCATATTGGAAATGGTTTTCAGGTGTATTAAAAAAGGATTGTTCTTGAGATCTTGTTTCGAGTAGTCGTGGGTTGGTATGGCTTTCTCGCTGGGGATACAGGATCAATTTATAGCTTTGGTCCTCCGTGGTTCAACAGCTTTTAGGGCTTGAGCAAACATCCATGTCTCCCGTACCCCCGAAGCATTCCGATAGGAAGTAACAACGCAATTGACCCATTCTCATGACTGATAGATACGTATTTTTCGGTTTTTGGTCGCATTATGTCTTCCTTTAATGTACGTAAGACAACCAAGATGTGATACCGCGAGTATGGAGACTTTTGGGCCTAATTGCGGTATCGCCGCTATTTTTAGCCTGCAATAGACCGTATGAACTTGCCCTATTCACACAGACACGAACTGTCAGACCCTAGTTCCCATAGTTGTATGAGGAACCTTCCAGTTGAACAATTCGTGATGCTCCTCTATCCAATGACCACCATTTCGTACTCCCACAGTTTCACAATAACAACGCCTAAAAACAGCAGCAGCATAAACAGCCCATGGCAGCTCAGGGCAAAGTAGGTTTCTGGTCAAGAGAGAGATGGAGTCTAGGCACGAGAACCAATAGTCTCTCTTTGACAGGTACGCGAAGCCAGCCGGCGTCCAGCTATACTATCGACACTCTCCTTGTCAGCTTTTACTGGGGCACTGTCAATCAATCTGTCCAGAACCTCACGGAATGCCTGTACGACGCTGGAGTTACTTGGCAAGATGACTGATAGGCTCTGTTTAACGGCACGGAGGCATCCTACCCGACTCCGTCTTACTTGCGTCAATCTCACCACACCCGAGGCCGCGAAGAAGTAACTATCTTGGCCCAGCGCGGGATCTGCTAACTATGATATATGCGTGCGCGAGTAGAGTTACACAAGGCACCGTCTGCTATTCGACATGCAAGTCAGATACAATTGAGTTTCTTAGCTTTCACTCGTCCACCTATCGGTAGCAAATCTTCTGTCTCTCTATACTTATGCAGCATAGTAGTATGAACAGAAGCTTGGCTCACTTTGTGAGTTTCAGAAAAAGAAAAACATACAGCAGCCGGGATTTGCTGGTGGTCATCCGCCCAACTACTAACTAGCGGATAAAAAAAAGCGCCAGCGAGCTGAAAATCAAGACAGAGAATGAAAGAGCAATCGAGCTCATGAAGCGTCTGAGGCCAAGTTGCACTGTCTCCACAAGCGCGACTTTGGAACCACTGTGACGATTGACGACAGCGACCTTGAAAATCGATTGTACCCATGTACATATCTGGGAATCTGTTTTCAACTCCGGGATGAGAAATGCAAACCTCAACACCCTCATACTCGAATGTAAACTGGCGTACCATGTTCTCAGTTTTGCACTGTCGAGGCTGGGGATCTCTATATTAGCGCAGTTCCCAATGAGAATATGTAGTCGACCTGGACTGCTTTTCCGACACTTACACGCATAATTCGATGGTCTCCCATGAGAGCCGGCTTATTTGTTGAGTCTAGGGGTGTACCCTTAACACTAAAGTATAAGAAGCGGAACGGACGTGCGGGCCCGGCCTCATACATAGTTTTGAATCCCGCAAGTGTGCAGTCCTGGCATACGCGCTTGACCTCAGCGAAGTCAAAGCTGTTTGTTCGAAATGGTGTCACAGCCACAGTCCTACATGCGTCCGCCCAATACACACCAATTGATATTCGGTTTCACAAGAGCAAACCGTTGTCAATGCTCACCGGATACATGCAGCTGCCCCTGCAAGCTCGGCTTTCACGTCACCTGTGTATTCGGCATAGTCACTGATGACCATACTTTTGAGTTTTGAGGAGTTGATGCCTTTTTCGACTTGCACGGGCTTCCGAGCAAGTGCGATGATTTCTGTCCCGACAAGGCCAGTGGTGCTGGCAACAATGAGTTTCATTTGGACAATATATATGTTGTTGGTCGGTGCGAGACGGGAAGTACTGGTTTTACCGGATCTTCCTGGGACCACAGATTACATCTCCAATGGCCTTATACCTTATATACATGAGGCAACGAGAACAAGGGAAATATCGGTTTGCTGTGAGATGTTGATTTAGCCGGGGCGGCGTTGGGTAGCCCCAACTCCGCCTGTGGTTGAAAAGCCACCGGCTTTCGACGTCATCCCTGCCTTCAGCTCCGGCCCTGACATACCACGAACACCGTGTCTCAATTCCAAAGGAGCGACGAGCAAAGGAACACGCAGTTATGCCTCCGGAGCGCACCCCGGCAGGTGTCCAACTGTAGGGACTGGCATATATCCACCTATCAGGCTTCCTTGAGCTTCACAGCCACTTCATATTGAAGGACTCTCCTTCTTCTGCGTAGGCTTGTCTAAACTGCTCTAAGGCGAAAAACAGATGCGTCAGAAGGTCCAAAGATGAAGGCTGCAGGAGATGCTATCGCCTGAAGAAGACCTACCTGCCGGGTAACAGCATCCGGGCGCAGAAAGCACAGAAAAATACTTGCCTGCAATTAGGGCCCCTAAATAGCCGCCAGAAAGCTGCAAACCCAGGGTTCGTTACATACTCTGTAACCAGTTATGGACTAGTCGTGGCCTGCGTACGCCCTAATTTATGTTAGTTGTGCATCAAAATATTATATAATACATAGGATTTCAGGCCGCCAGACGTTCCGCACTTCCGCGCGCTTAGTCATTATTTTACCCCACGAATTCCTGGATCGACGCGGGGAAGCGGGGGTGCGAAATGTCAAAGCCTAACCTGACACCTTCACGACAACACTGTGGACGGTTCAGAGGCGGAGAAATGTCGTTTATGTAATGAGGAGTATTTCAAGAGCCTGTCATCATGTACGTCGCCAGGATAAAACTATTCACCCCACACGGAATGATGCCGAAAGATCGGGGTTGTACGATGGTCCGGGTTTCCTGCAGTCCACCCTTTCCATTTGGCGAGACGGCCATGAGTCTACATTCTGCAGGGAAAAGGAAGGGCGAGGTTACGTATGGATGAGTAGAAATGTCTGCACTAAACCCTCGACATTAGATGGATTCCTCGAGCTAACCTGCGCAATTACCCAAACTAGTATCGCGGAGTTCTGGCTTTTGTCCCCGCAATGTTTGTTTTGCATTAACTATAGAGTACTGCGCTTGTTTTCCGATGGATTTGTAATAGAGACCCGTGAATTGTGTCTCTGGACTTGCGCCTATATAACAGCCCATGACTGTTGCTACGAGAAAGGATCAAGAAAAATCAGTCCATATCCTTCTTTGCTCCCAAACAATGGACCATGCACGCTTGTTGGTTTATGCTGCCGTGGCCATCCTTTGGACTTTGATCCTTCGTTATAGCCAGCTCAGGAGACAACCGGCAGAAACAAAAAGGCCACCTAGCCCCCAAACCGGTATGAAGTCGGCAAATAAATTATTGCACCTTCTTGTTCTTTTTGAGCTGATAAACATACTATGCAGCGTTGCCTTTCCTGGGTCATGTCAACCAAATTCCTCCGTATCACTCGTGGCTAAAATTCAAGACCTGGACCGATAGTCTAGGTCCAATCGTTCGGTTCCGCATTTTTGGACGGGAAAACATCGTGGTCTCCACCGAGAAGATAGCCAATGACTTATTACGAGAACGAGGGTCGCTATACTCTTCTCGAGAACACTTGGCCATGGCCTCGGATTTCCTGTCTGACAACCTCCGTCCATTGCTAATGGGTTATACCGGTTTGTCTCTGTCCCGTCAAGCCTCGTGAAAGGTAGAAAACTAATCAATGTGTTCTTCTTGCAGACCGGTGGCGTCGCGGGCGCAAACTTATGCACCGTCTCACAATGACAGGCGCAGCGAATTCGTATCAACCCATGCAGTCATTGGAGTCCAAACGGATGCTGTACGATCTTATCAGAACCCCGAGTCAATACGAGTTATGGTTTGAACGTTATGCTGGTGGTCTTGTCTTCCGCCTAGGCTATGGCAAGGCTATCAACACAGGTGAAGAGGAACATGTGCGGAAGGCCCTGCACGTTGTTCATACAGTGGAGCGAGTCGCCTCTCCAGGGTCTTACTTGGTTGATTCGTTGACTTTGTTAAAGTACCTTCCGGAGTGGCTGGCGCCGTTCAAAAAAGAAGGTCGGCTTTTGCACGACGCTGAACTGAGCTTTTTCCGCACACTCGTGAGCGACGTACGGGCTGAGATCGACGCTGGAATTGCAGGCCCATCATTTGTTCGCTCATGGTTAGAGGATAAGAAATCTTATCGGCTGACAGATGACGAAGCAGCTTATGTGATTGGGACATTGTTTGAAGCCGGCAGTGGGACTACAGCTTCTGCCCTGATGTCTTTCGTTCTTGTTTTGGTTCTTTTCCCTCAGTGGCAGCAGGCCATGTGGGATGAGCTTGATGAAGTTGTAGGAGACCGAATGCCGGAGTTTGAGGACGTTCCAAATCTTCCAATGTGCCGAGCTGTCATCAAGGAGGTTCTTCGATGGAGGCCGGTTACTGCTGGCGGTGAGTTTTAGTGACGTTTCTCTAGCCAGATACCTGATATTATCTTTTTACCCCTCTCCAATGATTTTGCTAAGACATTCACGATGCCGTGCTAGGCGTGCCGCATCAACTGACCCAAGACGATCTATATAACGGCTATTTTCTTCCGAAGGGCACCAGTGTTCACGCAAACCAATGGTAAGTGTTGTCGGACGACTTCTATCATTGTACTATCGTCGTTACAGGACAAGTCACTGATCAGCCGATCAAGGGCTATTCATCGCGATCCCGAGTTATACCCGGACCCTGAGAAGTTCAACCCCGACCGATGGCTGAACGCAAGCTATCCAACGTATAAGGAACCTTTGACAACATATCCATCACTACAGAATTTCTCGGCTTTTGGCTTCGGGCGACGGATCTGCCCAGGTATGAACATCGCTGAGCGGTCTCTATATATTGTTCCCCCACGAGTCGCGTGGGCATGCCGCATTACCAAAGCAAAGGACAACGATGGTAATGATATTACACCGCCATTATATGATTATACCTCTGGGTTCAACACTCAACCGAAATCGTTTCCATTCCATTTGGAAGCTAGGTCAGAGAAGAGAAGACTAGCTGTTGAGGAAGCATGGATGGAGGCGCAGGCAAGTGATCCATTGGCTTGGACTGCGGATTATAAACTCGGACACTCCCTTGGCGAGTAGTCTCAATTTCAGGATAGCTAATCTTTCAAATCTATGAAAAATGAAATTTACCTTGTGAACCCTATAAAGTGCCACGATAGTCTTCTAGGTTCATTCACATCATGTATCGGTTAGATAAAATGCGTTAATTCTACAGATTCTCCTAAATTAAATGTTCTGTAATCTGGCAGAGCTGATACGAAGCCAGATATGCTGAGCATGCACACAGTCAATTTTCTGCCATGAGGGTGCACTCAAACATTGCATGCCGTAGCTGCTAGCCGCGAGAGCAATGGTGCTTAGGATTTTTGTCACCAGGTGCATTCTAACAATCCATTTTTTTGACGAAGTACAGGACCCTCGGTAGATAGTTGCATAGCTAAACTCATGGCTACCAAACTTGGAGCAGGATATCGCAGACGAGATGATAGGGGGAATAACATTGATGACCAGAACACTGCAAGCTGCACCTGAAGCAATATGAATGCCTCTTACCCATCCACAAGGACACTTTTTGCTTTCCAAGTTCCCAAGTCCATAAAATTTTGTATCTGTTGGCCCACTATCCAACTTGATCCCATCATCTGGAGAACCAGTTCGGCGATAACGGATTAATTGCCTGAATTGCCACTGGCATTGTTTGGGCCCTGATGGTGTCTGATTCCCTGGGGAGCTCAGTTGGCTACATCCGATGAGCTAGATGATTGGTTTGCTGGTCTTTTCGGTACATAATTGTGTGGAATTAAAAAGGAATGTGGGTGGACGGAAGTTTGTTGTAATCCTTATGTAGCAGAGGAATAATGCCCAAGAAGCTGAAGATGCTATAAAGATGCACACCACTCGTACTTGCTGAAGTTTACGCAACTCTTTATGATGATTGAATTGAAGGATGGATTAAAGAAGCGCATTAAAATAAAAATATAGCTATAAAAGCAACCTACACCCAGTTCCCTGTCTGCCAAATGCTTGAAGGTAGCGAGCCTATAATTATATGCACCCTTAGTGCCGTAACACGGTTCTGGAAGAGATGGCTCCTTGAGAAGATTCAATGGCCCACGGAAGCGGTTCAGCTCGGCGGTCGCCCTTTTCAATAGCCAAAAGCCTTGCCATGGCATTCTCAAATTCAGGGTCTCCGGGCCATCCTTCGCCAGTGATCTCCTGGTATGCGTGCTTCATTTCCCCATAGCGACGCAACCAAGACCCGACAAATCCCTCTACTTTCGTCCCATGTGGGAGCCAAAAGCCAAGTCGCGGCTGTCCCGAAAGGTCACCAGCTGGTATGGCCTCCTGGGAATTGGTACTAATTTCCAGGCGTCGTCTGAGCAGGCCATTGAATTGGGCTTCGTCGGGTTTACCAAGGAGATGAAAAGTCATCCAACGTTGAACCACGAGTTCCCAATTCGTACATGTTCGAGAGATCACAACAGCCAGCCACCAGATTGCGGACTCAAATTTCCTGTCTGGGACAAGTGTGCCGCGATCTAGACAATCATGTCCAAGCGCGAAACAATCAAGCACGGCAATTATAGTCTTCACGGACGCAGAGTACGCTGGGGTTCCTGCCAATTCCATGGGGGCATAGAGACACTCGATTTGCACCAAGCCTTGGTTGATGAGGTCCTCCATAACCAAAAAGAGCCGCTCCTGAACTATAAATCGGAAGGCCAACCCATTTACCGTCTCTACCATTGCCTCGTCCCTTCGCTGCCGGGTAGTCCACTTCATAAACCAATTTTCCGTGAACCTCATGTCGTCAGGGTCGGGTAAGTCAGCATCAATTAAACTGATTTCTTGCTCTATCATGGCACAAGCAGCTTCGTATTGGGCGGAGCTCAGAGCCACACCAGCGGACTGTGGAGGTTGGGGGATGCTGGGGGAGGTGATCACACGCCTCGCACGTCGAGGGGCGTTCGAAAATGATACGTCCATGTATTCATGACAAATTACGTCTTTCATGAGTGTCGTTCTTTTTGAGGTTGAGAGCAATTGAGGGTTTGAATGGACTGGAGTCTTCGCTAACTGAACTTTGATGGAATTTCCATGTTTTACCAAGGTCCAGTTCTCTTCTGGGTCTTGCATCAGACCGAACGTCCTCACAAATGACGAACCAAAAGCCGAATTTCTGAATCGTCCAGGGATTGATCTTCGTTCAGAATAGCTTTTCTCGTTTTTCGTCGCTGATGTGTGGACGTCACCCTTTCCTCTCCCAGACGCTTGAAATGCCTGCAAAAAGCTGCCCGAGTAACAGCATTTGACGACAATATTGATCTGTACATCGGGGTGCAGCAAGCAACATGCACTTGCCAGTGATTCTGATGTTAGGAGGGAGCCCCCAAGATATATTCCACTTGGTGCCCCATGCCCAATTAGGATGATCGAGACCACATCCCCTGGCCCCGTGGTCCGCGTACAGCGAGCAACCCATTCCATCACCTTGGTGACGGCATTTGGCGCTTCATGCTGCCTCAACTGTGTCCACCACCGCGTCCGATGTTCAAAATCCCACCTTGTGTATATGGCTATTCCCCCCCCTGAGTCCCCATCTTCGCCGTCTGGAATCTCCCATCGACGCCCGAATTTTATGTCATTGTATGACGTGCTTGCAAAGTACTGATCCAAGTCGAAACAGTTAAGGAATGTTCCATAAACTGCTTGCTCCCGGAGCGCGGTAGTAAATCCCAAAAAGTCGCCAAACAGCCAAGAGCTTGTCACGTCGGTCACACCACATACCACAAGGTGGTTCGTGGATGGATGGCTCCCGGGCTGCGATACTGGTTCAACATCTGTGCGCTTCCTGCGCAACCCCGCGGAACTCGCCATTCTATTATGAGGAGCGTTGTTAGGGACAACCTAGGGCTTGTTCCTACCAGTAGGCCAAAAGACCACTATATCTGGCTTCTCACAAGCCAGACATCCCTAGGCACCTCATATAGTAGCGCACTGTTAGGTGCTCCCTAACAAGCGTGCAAAGAGAAATAGTAATGATGGTGGTACTTGTGTAATGCTGTCTACTCTAGTATAGTTCAAGAGAGCTGCAAGTTCGCCAAACTTTATTGGATGTCGCAACAAAATCCACTGCCAAGACGCTGATAAACAACTTGCTGCAAGAATGATGAGGAATGAGTAGAGATATGATTCGTCGTCCGTTGAAGAAACTAGCTACGTAGTGGGGATAGTGGAGGAAGGAGTTGTCGGAACGGAGAGCCGCCGGCCCGCATAAACGAAAGCCCTAACCCTAGTACTATGCAATGGTTCTGCTTCTTCTTCATCATCATGTAAGACTGATGTGGCTTGGTTTGTAACAGAAAAGCAGCAAGAGCATACATATGAAGTATGAAATGATGATGAATGAATATCAGTGAATATAAAAATGATGATAGGGTGAATTTGTTTTTCCGCCCTGGAAGGGTTCTTTATTCTCTTCGTCTTTTTGTTTTTTTTGTCTCATTTTCAACTTTCAGGACATTTCTGACCTCCAAAATGGACACCCCGCGTGAAAACGACAACGTCCCCAAGCCTTGCTTCGACAACGCGCGAAAGCTTAGATCGGACGACGGGCCGTTAACAAAGCATAGCATTCTTAACATATTCCTGGTAGAATTAAGCCAAGTAGAGGAGGAAAAGACTCTGAATTTTGAGGGGGTCGACGGAACGGTTGCAGGGGAGGTCATCAGAGAACTCGATCGACTTGAACGTATCTCAAGGCGGACCACGTACAACTCGCTCTTTAAAACGCTGCGAATAGTGATCATGCTCCACAAGTTGCATGGGGCCCATTTGCCTTGGCTGGTCGATGCGATCAAGATGTATCCCCAGCCGTTGGCATTTCAAGAGAGAGAGAAGTTACGGATCATGGCGGCTCCCTGTCAGTACTCAGTAGTTCCATTCTCTTTTTTTCAATAACCGATACATACTGACTTTAACAGTGTGCGATGGGTTTCTAGCACCCTACGTTTCGACTAGGAAGGAACCGGATGCCTGCATCTTGCCGGAGGGAATGAAGAATCCAACCCTAGTCGTCGAATCCGGGTGGTCGGAATCCCGCCCAGAACTGCATCAGGATCGTGACATTTGGTTGACGGGGGGAGCTGCGACGACCGAGGTTGTGTTAATTTTGAAGTGGTCCAAATTGACCGGAAGAAAGGTGAAGGGAGACATTGAAGTCTGGCACCTTGACGCTGCCGGAATCCCGCGCCTCCTCCAACAAGAGGTAAGAAAATAAAAGCCAACCCAGTAATAAATATATTTTAGGGTGCGGCCTAACAGTGCGCTACTATATCATGTGCCTACGGATGTCTGGCTTGTGAGAAGCCAGATATAGTGGTCTTCTGGCTTACTGGTGGGTGCAAGCCCTAGGTTGTCCCTAACAATATAACCTGGCTGATTTTCAAGCGATAGGTGATATTCCCGAAGCCTCCTGCCATAATCGCTGCCGCCCAGACTATCCACATAACAAAGAAGCATCTATTTGGAGCAGTCTGGCCTACAAACCAGGACGGTTCGGCTGTCGTGGCGTTAAGTGTCGACCGTCTTCGCGAGATTGCAGACGAGTACATCCGAGATGGAGGCTATGGCCCAGCCTAGTCAAATCTTCCCACTAGTCATCGCCGACCTACTTACTTCCTTCATTCTTCGCTCTTTACAACTTAATATTCAACCCTCTTTCACATGAAGCATGTTAACGCAAGCGTTGGTCAGTGTGGAGCTTACAGGGGGGCTCCTTTCTTCTTTCCACAGGATCTCTATAGTCCTCTAATGCTGTTTGTGGTTCTCTAATGGTGCTTGTCCATATTTTACAATACTTCTGTAGAACAGTGCAATCATTTGATGTTGAACCTTTCTCTTTACTTTCGCTAGCACCACTGACAGGCTCAAGGAACATAAAGCCTTAGCAAACAAAACTCGTCCAGTGGTACCATAAATATTCTCCATGGCAGAAGCATAGCTATTACTCCAGGGATTTTAGCCAGCCCCAACCCAGCGGTCCTGCCCACCAAACAGTAGGATAAATCCCTGAACAAAATCCTTCGTTGCCTTTGGAACTTCCACAGCTTTAGGAAGGTACATTGGGTTTTGAGCACAATAATGGAGAAGGAAAAGAATGCCTTGTAAATCGGTTATCCCTTTACTTTCATTGGACCTGCTGCTGATAGCACCGCATTTTGCATTTAGAAGGAGTGCCGGCTTCAAAACCCTCACATTTCCGACCGTGATAACTTCAGTTTGTTGGTTGAAAGTCTCCTGAAACAAGAGTGGAGGAGTGAGAATCTCGATCTCTACAGGGCTAGCTCCTGTATTGTTAGGGACAGCCTAGGGCTTGTTCCTACCAGTAGGCCAAAAGACCACTATATCTGGCTTCTCACAAACCAGACATCCCTAGGCACCTTATATAGAAGCGCACTGTTAGGTGGCTAGGCCATTCCCTAACATGTATACCTGGTGTGGTTTGTTCTTGCTTCAACCTCAAAATATTGGGAGGATCGAAGCAGCTGCCTCGCGGCGATAGTTCCCCCTCGTGGAACAACGAAGTCAATATCCTCAGTTGTTCTAAGCGAGCCGAGGGCAACATATGCACTTCCTCCGACGAGGGCGTATTTCTCGCAATGAGCAAGGGTATCTCCAAGTGCCATTGCAGCTGCGCGTATTTCTGCTGTGCTATGAGTGAGGCTTGGAGGAGACATCTTCACCTTTCAATCAGAGAATGAAGCACGTTTTAGACAAAGGAAATAGCGAATGGGTTGAGGTGACAGAGTACTTCGTATGAAGAAGAGGATCAGCTTATAGACCGCGGTGGTTACGGTTCGGGGTCGTTGTCGAGTACAGAGTACTCCGCACACAGGTGACCTGACCTTTCACATGACCTGTATACCTGTCAAAGAAAAGGTGGCGTGACCTGTGTACACACGCCGGCCGTCGACGATTAGGAACAAAATTCTGGTGAAACTGCTGGGAGGAACTAGCTCATGTACTCTGTAAGTTCTCTGGATTCTATTTTCACTGTCTGACCCAGTGACCAGTTCAGCCTGAGCTTACAAAATCATCCAAGTGTTAACTAGTACCAGCCACACATCAACAGATAAAACCCATTCTGCTTCGAGCGATTTCCAGTGAGAGAACACACATGTACACCATATTAACTCTACTTTGGGAAACATTTTCGCAGAGCAGTCATAAGAACCATGGAAGATAAGCTCAATAACTGTGTTTGCGCGGCCGAGTGTCGCAAGGACATGAGATACAAGTCTTGCCAAGTGCCTCACGACCACCGAGTTCCCTATGTTATTTGGTTCGAAGACGCTCTAAGCCACTTTGGTGTTCCTACAGTGGTGTTTGACCTGTACCTCCTTGTGGAAGACATTGATAGAGCAGCCAAGCTGCTTATTGAGGCTGGGTGGGTCGTTGATATGGAAAGCCCCCATAAAATTGGGAACGCAGAGGTGCAATTTCCACAGCAGGGGCTAATGTCCCCTGACAGACGGACAAAGACTGTTATTCTGCCTGCTGCAGACTGGAAATTTCCCTGCCTGACTTACCCCTCGAACAATCGATGTTGGCGGCAAGACCACCATGCAAATTGTCGTTTCCAACACTTTCAGGTCTTCTTGATGCACTCATTGAGAGCTGGTTGGACTGTCCTACTGATGATGCCATGTTATTGATTCATTTGGCCTGCCAAATATCATATCTTTACGCGTACGCCCCGTCCCTGAAGGAGCGATCATTTTGCAAACAAGTGGAGTATGAACATCACCAGTTCCACTTTGATGTTCTTTCTGAAATGGATTCAGGTACTCTGCCTTTCAGACGCCACCAACGTGCTATTCGAGATGCAATGTTAAAGGGGCAATACAACTTCAAGAGTGCTCGGCACCTCGTGATGATAAACTTCTTTTTTATATCAAAAAAGATGCTCCGTCTTAACGACAACATTCAAAGTATCTATTCGGGAAAGCATTTTTCCTCAACATCCAAGTTCTTGTCGACTTGCCTTTTTTCTCGCCTAATACCATTTCCTGCGGGCGACCTTTTTAATAACCGTCCTTCTGAATCTGAATTGCTCTTCTTTCCTTGCTCAAGCTCCTGGCATCACAATGCCAGTCAACCGTATTGCTGTTCGCAATGTTCGCATATGTAGTGGTACTACTGGGGCTAGTTTAGGTGGGATGCAACAAAATGGGTCTATTACTGAAGCTGTGTCCCTCTGGATCCTGAATCGTATTCTGCTTATTGCAACTAAGCCATTCAATGTGAGAAAAGGGACTTCAGGACATATTACCTTACCAACAAGCAACCTTCTGGAGCCTCGCACATATGATGTGTATTGTGATGGCAAGGACCCACAGGATATATGACAGGCGGTTTGATTAACTAGGATAGGCATATAGGCCCTGTTGAACTTAGCAACAGACCCTGGGTGCATCGAATTGTTTCACATAGTATGTGGGTGTGAGAATGCTTTTCAATATTGATTGCGTGCACAAGATGGAGGATGCATGATAAATGGTGCATTCAAGTTGAATGCACCTGCTGGTGATTGGATAGGCTTTCAGAGTGCCCACATATTTCCCCTTGAGAAGGGAAGCATTTGAGGAGAATTTCAGAAGATGGATTACTAATATGGATGATACAACCTCGAAGATCATGATATTCACAACTGCTTTGATAACTACCTATTTCTGTGAATCCACATGTGAGTACCTCCATAGAATACTTTGGTATTTTATCTACTAATGCTTTATCCAAAGGATAGCTACAAGAGTACTGTATTCAAGCACGATTTTCTGACCTTGATGGCAGGACCCTGAATCCCCTGTGTCGCAACCCAGATGACCCTCACTGTGTATCTGATGGGTTACTTAGGTGGCGTCTCCAGCAATCAGTGCTTGCAAATATGCGGGAGCTGGAGCGCCTATCTTTGAACATGACTTCCCACCGGGAACAGACATGATAGTGATCCGGGAAGTCCTTATGCGCAAGAAAGACTCGAAATGGAGTTTACGTCAAGGTTGCGTTCACATGAAACTGAAAGGTACTGCAAATCTGATGAACCAGGCGCACTAAAAAGAAGTGGAGAGAGGGACAACAGGGTATGGTATTCAGACACCTAGCCAGCTGTTTTAAAGATACGGAAAATTACAAGAAGGCTTATCTGGTTTATTCTTAAGGCGTGGGAATAGAAAACAGTGACCAACTTGCTGATAATTCGTGAAGTGTGTGGTGTATAGAGTGTTTCCCTGTCTCCGCGTGGTAGTGTTCGAAGGAAAATCCCTGGTCCACCTTGGAACTAAGACTACTATGTCTCGTCAGTAGTTAATGGAATGGTTATCTTGCCGTTGCTCAGCTGAAACCGCAGAGGTGTTCCTCTCGCGTCCCTGATTCCATATGCCCCAACGCAATATACTTCTGGAGAGGAGTCTAAAAGTGCTTCGAGAGCTGTCTGAAGCACACAGCGCCAGAAACTGGAGCCGGCCGTGATGCTAATGCTAACGAATCGGCAAGCCATTTAGGATTGGTGCCTAAATTTGTGATGTGAGGACTTCGTGGCATTCATCTACGCGAACGATTATTGCTGAGGGATTTCTTCTCGGCTAACCCGAAAATCAAGCGCTATAATTGCCGCACTAAACCCCACAGAAGCTTTCAAGAAGAGCTTGACAGGGGCCTGTCATTGATAATTTCCCGATAGCTATCGGTGTGAATGGCAGCAACAAATCCCTCATGGTATCTAACGCAATGGGGCAGACAAGACGATACACGTGGTGCTCTCTGCTTATCTTGCGGCTTTTACTTGCCCTATCTTGAACCGGTGGAGGAGCCAGTCTCTATCACAAAGTCCGAATTTTACTGTCGATGGCATTTCTTGCATGTGCTAAACATAGCCCCAATGGCATCGAAAGGGACGGGTTCAAGCCTATAAGAAGGACCAATTGGCCGGCTTCTCTACACGCCCAACAAAAGGTCTCATCATCTGGTCGATTGGTCGAATTTCGTTTGGTCAGCGTCGACGGTCCCTACAAGGCTGCTCGCTGCGATTTCCTTTATCCATTTGTTCCCTTTTCCGGCAGTCCTCTTTTGTTCGTGTCTCACTAGGCCCTCGTGCGATCTCCTTGTGTGTCTGGCCACTCATGCATCATGAAGAGCCAAGCGTCCAGTTTGCCCTTCAGCCCGACGACCATGGAACAAGTCCATCCCAAGGTGAGCAACATGGCGTCAGCATGTCTCAGCGCACCATCTCCTTTGGCCCCGGTGAGCGTGGCCCTTCCAGCGATCGCCTATCTCAACGCAGCCGACGAGAATCCCAGAGCGGGCCATCGGTCTCTCGCTCGCGGTCCCGCGGCCGTGCTCAATCCGCTGCCTCCAATATCCCAATCGAGTTTCATCGGATGAGCTTTCAGATCTCCGAGCCCGAGGTGCACGAGAATTTTGAGGATGATCTGAAGAACGCCAAAGGAGCAAAGGAGGAGAGAAATCAGGACACTCGTTCGTTCGAGAGTCTGGATTTCCATCATCAGTCTGTCGACACTATCTATCAACAGCTAGGCAGCGCCACCGGTGGGCTCTCTCCAGCAGAGGCCTCTGCTCGCCTCGCTCGCAACGGAAAAAATGAGCTGCCGCATATCTCACCAAACTACGTCACGAAGATACTGAAGTACATCTTTGGAGGATTCTGTTCTATTCTTTGGGTTGGTGTGATCATATTCTTTATCTGCTGGCGCCCCTTGGGCAACCCGGACCCAGCACCTTATAATTTGGGGCTCGCGGTTCTGGTCATGATTAGTATATTCTTGCAGGCAGCTTTCTCCGCCTTTCAAGACTGGTCAACCGCTCGTACCATGAAGGCCGTTCTGGACTTGGTCCCGACCAACACACTGGTCATCCGCTCCGAAGAGGCCAAGAGGATTTCGGCGACAGAATTGGTTGTGGGAGACGTTGTGAAGATTAGTGTCGGAGACAAGGTCCCTGCCGATCTTCGCCTTCTGGCCACGTCTGGTGATACGCGGTTTGATCGCTCCATGCTGACGGGCGAATCGGAGGAAGTCGACGGTGCTACGGAGATGACAGACAGCAATTTCCTCGAAACCCGCAATATCGCGTTGATGGGTTCCATGATCACCAATGGAAATGCAACTGGAATCGTCGTCTTGACAGGGAAGGACACCGTGATAGGGCATATCACGGTGTCATCCTCTTCGGTCAAAGACCAACCTACCCTCATCCAGCGGGAAATCAACCGATTTGTCATGATCATCGTCGGCTTGACGATTTTCCTGGCACTCCTTCTGCTTCTCACCTGGGTTGGCTGGCTTCGAGTTGATCACTACGAATTCATGAACGTGGTCGGCATGCTCGACGATGTGATGGGCTGTGTCGTTTCATTCATTCCCGAGGGCATGCCTGTGGGCGTTGCCCTCACGCTTATGATGATCGCGCGACGCATGAAGAACAGCAATATTCTTCCCAAGGGCCTGTCTACTGTGGAAACCCTCGGGTGCGTTAATGTCATTTGCTCTGACAAAACAGGAACCTTGACCGAGAACCGGATGACCGTGACGACCGTGGCATTTGTGGATCAAAGTATGCCATCCAAGACAGCCAGTTCTGCCGCGAAGGATGGAACCCTCAAGCCTCTCGTGGAGCTTCAAATGGCTTCTGTGCTTTGCAATGATGCTGTTCTCGATCCTTTGACCATCAAAAATCCGGTCCAAGAATGGAAAGTCCTCGGGAATCCAACTGATGGCGCAGTCCTCAAATTTGCCGAACAAGCCCAACCGGGTTTGGTCAAGGATTTGAATGATACATACCCACGGGTCTTCAGCATCCCATTCAACTCCAAGAACAAATGGATGCTCACTATGCACAAAACCGATCAAACCACGTCAAGCAACCCCAGCTACCTGCTCTTGATGAAGGGCGCGTGCGACATCTTATTGCCGCATTGCAGCTCTTATTGGTCCTGTGCGAGCAATAGCGTCCAGCCGCTCGACGACGCAGCTAAGCAGCAGCTTGCGGCAGCCCAGGAAAATATGTCTCGAAAAGCCCAGCGAGTCATTGTTCTCTGCCAGCGGTCTTACACCCCTACCCAGTCTGTCGGTACGAATGCTTTTGGAGATGAGGTCCAGAGCCGCGGAATCGCTGATCTCACCCTGATTGGCATGTTCGGTATCATTGATCCCCCTCGCGAAGAGGCAGCGGCAACAGTGGCATCATGTCGGCGTGCGGGTGTTCGGTTCTTCGTGGTCACTGGTGATCTTGGCCTCACTGGCGCGGCTATCGCCCGTGGCATTGGAATCTTTACAGGAACGGCTGAGCCAGACACTTTTGAGACGGTTGTGCAGAAGCGAGTTTTGAATAGTTCCACGACCCAATTATCCGCAATGGCTGGTTCCGAGTGGTCCCAAACTAGTTTGCTTCTGGAGGGTCCATGGATCTCACAGCTGACTGAGGAGGACTGGGACGTGGTGTGCGGATACCAAGAAATTGTGTTCGGCCGCACTATGCCGGATCAAAAACTTCGCATTGTCAATGAATTCCGAGCCCGTGACTGTGTTGTTGCGGTTACTGGTGACGGCGTAAACGATGCACCCGCAATGCGTGCCGCAGACGTGGGCGTTGCAGTGGTCACTGGCAGTGATGTGGCACTCGAAGCTGCCGACCTGATTTTGATGGACAAGTTTGATTCGATAATCGAAGCCATCCGCCTGGGGCGTCTGGTATTCCAGAACCTTCAGAAGGTCATCAGCTACCTTCTTCCGGCGGGATCGTGGTCTGAAATTTGGCCTGTGATCCTCAACCTCTTCCTTGGAGTCCCTCTGCCACTGTCGACGTTCCTCATGATTATCATTTGTGTCTTTACGGATCTCTTCTGCTCGCTCACTTTGATCATGGAACAAGAGGAATTCAACTTGCTTGATCTTCCGCCCCGCAACCACAAAAAGGATCATTTGATCAATCTCAAGGTCTACATCCAAAGCTATCTTTTTGTGGGTGTCATGGAAACCATTTGTGCGCACTCAATGTACTTTCTCTATTATTGGAGACATGCCGGCATTCCAGTCAGCTCGCTTTTCCTGGCATTCGAGAAGTACTCCGATGGGTTCTATGGCTACACGGAAGCCGAACTCACCGAATTCAACGTCAAAGGCCAAAGCGTCTATTTCATCTGCTTGCTTATTATCCAATGGGGCAACATTCTCAGTGTGCGTAACAAGCGCCTGTCCATTCTGCAGGCGGATCCTATCCGCAAGCAACGCCGCAATCCATGGCTTTTGGCTGGCTTCGTGGCCAGTCTCGCCGTGGGCATTTTCGTCACGGAGGAGCCAGGCCTCCAGAGCATCTTCGGTACCGGTTCTGCGCCTCTGGAATTTTGGTTCCTACCCATCCCGCTTGCGCTCGGGATCCTTGCCATGGATGAGATCCGCAAGCTGTCGGTTCGTCTTTGGCCGAAGGGACTTACCGCAAAGATTGCCTGGTAGTCCATCATCGTGAGAGGGGATTCAGTAGCAGGTGCAATACTTTGGATAAAGAGGTAGATTGATAGGCTCCTGGAAGTGGATGTTGTGAGCTGGAAAAATAATTCATAAAATACGGTCTTTGGTGGGCTCTGTTTTTTCTCCATTATGACATTCTTGTATGCACTATTTTGGCTACTCGCGTGATTCCTGGGAAAACTTCCTCGCTGATGCATATATGTGCAAATAGTGTGACATAAGCGGATACTTGAAATATATATATAGACCTTGTATTTTTGCTATTTGTTTTCTTGGATCCATCTGCTACCCTCCATCGCTCAAAATCTGGACGTGACCCCAGAAAGGGAGAAGGACAACGCAAAGCTCTAGAGAGCAGCAGCACCCCATCTTGCGCCATTTCTTATCAGAAGGGGTCGCATAACCTTGTTGTATACAGTGCAACGAATCACTTGCATGGGTTCATTTTCTCCGACTCATGGGGTTTTGTATGGTCCTTCAAGATCAAGGTGGGGAGGTTTTATGTCATGCTTCCCACTTGAAAGACATCTTGATGGCTTTTGTGAACACAATATACCGCTAGACTGCAAAAAGACCATGGCCACTTTAAGTGGTCATTATGGGTATTTCAAGTATCTGCCTATTCAACACCTTTTCTGTGGCTGAGGAGCGAGCACAAGCCACCGATCGACACGATCAACACGATAGAGTTCGGCAAAATGGGACCGCGGCAAAACAAATACGTTTATTCCTACTTCAGACACTCGTACCAAAACCGAATATATTGGTTCAAGCAGCTTGGACCGGATGATTTACTCGACGAGGTCAAGAACTGCATTCTTATTAAACAACGCGAAACTGAAGAAGATAGTACTGTGAATATAATAATCGAGCACCACAGAAACAAGGATCAGGTGTTGAAAATCAGTGATAGCTTTCTCCATCATTAGAGCATGCTCCGGAACCTTTACTAGCGAGCCAGGCTTCAGTTTGCTGTCTGGGAGTTCAGACTTCTTTTGGACAGGGCTTACATTGACCCGCAGTGTTTGTGCATGCCGGTTGATATTGATAGATTTTCAGAATGAACCAGTCCCATATTGGATCTCTTAAAGTGCCTTTCCCTTCATATTAGAGATGTAAATCAGATTTTGAGGGGAATGTTCTACTGCAGGGAGTTGAATGGGATCAAGACATAACATGATAAGTTCTGTATCTTTAACAAAATGGTGATGGCTTCATTAACTTGGTCTTTTTCAAGGCTTGTGGTCATGATAGTTAGATGTGGAGAGAATACTACCAGCATCTTCAATCTGATTGCAGCTTCTGGTCTTTGGAGAGACTATGATATCAACTGTCTGCAAGAGTTTTATCTAGGTCATTTGCACCAGCAATCCTCACAAACAATGCATGACTGCCAAGGCTCCCCCAGAATGAATGGATATCTGGAACCAAGCCAAAATGCATTCAGGCTATGGCTCTCCCCAGCTTTAGTCATGATTATTGGCAATTTCATGCACATCTCGCTGGGTGGGAAAGACAATTTAATGGCATTGAGAGGTCGTTCCGCGAAATGGAACAGCAACCTGTAGACAGACCTAACGTCGAGCCATATAGTGAACACGAGGCTCTGGAGGTACCGATTGAATGTAATAGTCCAAGCTGTGGGTCCTCTAATAGCTTGGCTGGGGTAACGATGCAATCCGTCCTTCCTGGTGCCAGGAAGCAGACTATGGGTCGAGTGTCATAGGGCCGGTGTAAGATAATTAAGATCCCTTTGACATACTGAGAATAAAGGCACAGACTCATAGTATTCACTTTATCAATAAAAGAATTCTTTAGTATCAATGAGGAGAGGAATGGTCTATACCATCGGACCGGCGATCCACGTTGCCACTGGTTCCTCTTCGGCGCCACATATTGGAATATGACCTTAAAACACTACGAGTTTCTATATCTCGTCATTGCTCCTCAGCTTGAGTCGTACAAGCAGCATCAAGGAGATCATCGAGACCATGAGAGCGTACGATGGCGTTAAGGCTTCTATCTTGAAATTTTTGAAGAAGCCGGATGGTCGGGTCCTCTGCCAGAAGAATGCCTCAATACATTCAAGAACGTTTGGGAGACATTGGAGCCGGTGAGAGGAGATATTCTCTAAGGCGGCAGAGTACGCTGGCAGGCATGTTAAGGTTAAGTGAATAGTGTAAGACAATAAACTTGACTTAGCAATAGCATTGAAGCCATGCAAGCACGCGTATTTAGAGATTATGGATATAGGAATTCTTGATTCATATTGCAACAATCGCGAGCATGATATATTCAGTTTCTGCTCATAGTATTTGGACCGCCCCTTGGTGATGCTAGGCTCGACACAGCGCACAGGACTTGTATAAGGGTCTACTGTTCTTCCCTGTGTCCTAATTGTCCCGACGTTGCTTTACTACGAGTAGTCTCAACACCGTCTAGGCCATGCTTCGTAGACAAGAGACCTTGGGAGGCTCCATCATTTCACCGTCGTAACAGAGACGCCCTAGAATACCACGCTGCAATAGCCACCACCCCTGCAACAGCTGCAAAGGACCATATATTCTGCCACATGACCTCATGGACCCTCAACCAGTCAAGCTTTCGCACGAGAGCCTTGAAATCTCCTGTATCATTCCCAGATGGAAATGGCTCCCGCGGACACTCAACTCCCAGGAAATTGCACAGCGGCTCCCAGCCATCCTTGACATGATACTCCAGCAAGCGGTCTGAAGGCACCGTGGCGCGGATATCATTGTAGTGCTCTACAAAGACCTTCCTTCCATTCGATTTGAAGTCGCCTCCTGCGAAACAGAACCACGTCTTGTAGAACATGGACGCATATAGCCGCGCTGCGGGGGATATCAGGGACGTGATGTATAGCCCGGGGTCATAATATCGCCAGTCGATGGTGCGGAGGATTGACCTGGATCAGCATTAACCTCATCGACCTTAAGCTCAGGAACCAAATGGCATGCACAGACTCAAACCATGAATCAACATTCCGGTTAGTCAGGATCACCTTGGCTTCGGGGTATGTCTCAATCAATTCTCGGGGAAAAAGCACGGCCGGAAAGTCAGTCACTGCCTATGACATGGCTATATTAGTCAATAGTTACGCTGCATAGGTCCTTGCATGGACTGACTTGACAGTGCCCTAGCAATTGATCCCATTCCTCTCGCCCAAAAGGACACGCTTTGTGGTCCAGCTTCGCATCCAACGCACACAGCCACATAGCATTGTCCGGAGGATTGTTCAGGGCGCTATCCATATGGTATACATGATCTAACCCCAGCATACTCAATGCCGTGCACACGGATTTAGTACCCGTCCTACCCAGGCCCAAGACGAGACAGCGCATGGGCACGATGCGGGTGCATTCCCTGCGGTCGATGTATGTCGGTTGGTCCGCTAAATCCATGGCGAAGCACTGAGTCCACGATGTAGATTCCTATGCCCTGAATGGTTCTGTCTGAGACATCATACAGGATGTACCTACTATATAAGTTTCCGTTAACCACACACCGCATCGCCGGGGTCCACAATCCCTAGACCCGCACCTTGCTTCATTTCTTGCACGCAGTCAATCACCATCGCCCACACGCTGACTCCCCCGCCACCGGGAATAAGGTTCCCCAGTTCATCGCATCTCCCCTCACCGACTTTCAGCTCTTCGGCGATCCGGAAGCCCAGCTTCAGGTATACGTCCCGAGCGTGCGAATTGCTCGCTACCAGAAACACGGCGTGGCCATCATTTAGTGCTCTTTGGATGAATCGGCCAACGAGCTGCCCGGTGACAGGAGGGCCCCGATACACCGGATCGCGGCCGATTAGCGCAAGTGTCCAGTGGGGTCTGTTGCGCAGATGCCGGTATTTCGCTCCCTCAGATAGGGCCTCCAGATCGGCTAGGCTGCTGGATGAAAATGGCTGCTCTTTACCGTTGCCATGTTCGTTTTGCCCGTGGAGACCCTCAGCCGGCGGGAGCATGTCATCGAATGTCAGCCGCAAAAAGCAAAGCCAGCGCACAGGGATGTATGTAGGCCGGCTCACCATACAGAAACAGCTCCATCTACGTGGAGTCTTGTCATAACGGCTCCCTCGCATTGTAGTGACGAAACGAGATCGTAGAACCACCTTCTTGATTGTTCGAAGTCGATAATGGTCGAATTCGACAAGTTATATGTGTCGAGTTGAAGGTATCGGCCCAGAGGGTCGTGTTGGAGAGCCCGAGCCAGGATGTCGACTGTGTACTCCAGATCATAGTGGATTGCAGCGTCACTCATTGTCAACTTTTCATGGAACTTCCATTTCACTGGGCCGTGTCGAGAGACGGGGCGCTTTCAGATCTATATATACGTCACCTGTATGGTTTGTAAGGGACTGGCACCATGCACACATAGTCAATCTGCCAGCAGAACTGCCGATGTTGATGTAATACCGTACCATGAAACCCGGATAATTCCTGACTATCCCTACTGTCCGAAAGGGCCCGCTCGATTTTAACATCATCACACGCAAGCAAGTCAACAGCCGACATGTTCGTCATTGGCACAGGCCTCTCTGGCCTGTCAAGCGCTCTTTGGGCAACCGGCCTGCCAGACACCTTAGATCTGATTATGAGCGATCCTAAAGGAATATGGCCATATATTGAACAGCATTAAGCAGCACTGAATAGCCGCAGACCCAATTGCTCGATGTTGCCCTACATCAACGTTCTAGTGCACCGACCTCTCGTGAGCATGTTCAGTTCTACACTAGTCTTTCTATGGAGGAGAGAAGCGGTGCCTGGGTGATTAGTCATTTGGGTACCTGATCTGAAGAATTAGACCTGTGTTCGAATTATACGAACTATCTGCTTTGAATGGCGCTGTCATTATCCCGCACACAGGAGACGATCAGATGACAAGGCTAGAGAAATTCTTCAAGTGCTCTTTCTAGAGAGAAAGGTGGTTCAGGCATACCTTGAAGAGATAGCACTCCGTGGGGGCGGCATTCATTGTGTGACGCAGGATATCCCACGGCAATGGAGATAAGGCGTATGAACGTGTAGTTATTTACATTACGCTACGGTAAAACCTCGCTATAACCAGCCCTGTTTTAGCGAGATACCCGCTACTACGAGAAGAACACATTTCCTGAATTATTTCACATACAATTCCCACTATACAGGTCTAGTGGGGCATATCCAACCAGAAAGCTTCCATGCCAGTATGGTCATACTACTGGAGTACGTAGTAGATATGTATTCGGCTTGTATTCATACCTATATTCCTGCCTATACCCCTGTATTCTGCTTGTACGCGATCGTTTCTAATATCCTGCTATATTTTTATTTTTTCAGTACGTCTGCCATAAACTGTAGAATGAAGTACTAAGATAGTAGATATCCTGTTTTATATATATATTTGCTGTTGTGATGACAATGGCACATTGACTAGACCCAACAATGTTAAGGGTTATATAAGAATCCTTTCTTACATGGGCCTTGTTCTCTTGGATTATGAAGTAAATAGGCATGAATATGAGTTTTCAGTTAAAATATGTCCATAAATTGCTAACATGGTACTATTTGGGCGCAAATATAAGGTATCCTCACCATAGCAATAACCTCACCTTCACGAGAACATTGGGCTCCCTCCTTTATCTCGTAATAGCGAGGTTTTACAATACGCAGCATTTGAAGTACCTCAAGCCTGCCATGCTCTATGTCTCTGATCGATCCGATCAGACACACGGGCTTGCCATGGGATCTTCAGTCCTTTGGGGGAATCACCCGCGTGCAGCATGGTGAAGTATGGTGAGAGGAATATTGATGATGGATTAGAATTGTCCTAAAAAATTACCAGACAGTTTACTAATCCCCCACCAATTGCCCTGTGGCTCTCAGTGTCTCAACTGTTTAGATTCCCTTCCTCCTTTTGACCAATTCGGTGACTCACAGTTAGATTCCTATTCCTCTACCCTCATGGCTCATGACTACTGGATTGGCATTAGGAACAAGATAATCTAATATTTCCTCTGCATAAAGCACTTTTCGTGTATATTAAAGTCTTTAAGCGAGAAGCCACTGCATAACTGGTTGCAAACAAAGGTGTATGTCCCTCAGGGCAAAACACATCTAAGAACAGAAGTAAAATACAAGTCACCCTTTCAAGGGACGTCCACTGGCTTCCGCGTCGATTTATTATTAGCCTTGGAGGCTTCAGAGTGGCAATAACCACGGCCCGTAGAGGCGAAAAGCACAATGTCCAAGCGACGCACTATCCAATATTGGATCGATGCAGGCAATTGACCTGAATCTTGTCACTTCCATGACAGCCATCCGAATTCCAGCCTTAAGAGGGGTTCGAGTGAGGCTTCAGGACACCAACACCTGGATATACCCCGTTGATTGGGCTTCCATGTGCGCTGAAGCTTCCATTCGCTGATTGGCCTGCGTTTGGCGATGGCTTGGTAAAACTCGTGGTATTGCAGTTGAAATACCCATCATTTGTAAAGAAAGGAGAGATGATTCCTTTGACAAAGCTGGAAAACAAGTCAAAGTTGTCTGCGATTGTCGGCTGGACCTGGTCGGGAACAATATCGAAAATGTTCTCCAGCAGGAAGCAGCCCAGCTGTGGAACTGTCTTGGAGCTGAGATCCAACTCCAATGGAACAAAGTTGTTCAATCCCTGGTTACCGCCAAGCTCGCGAGGCTCGAGCAGGAAAACGTCCACTGCTTCGATTAACGTGGATACCAGAGTGAAAGCGTCTCCACGTCGAAACCAGCCCTTGGGAAAGGTCTCGTTCAGGAAGAAAGGCGCAACGTTGTCGTAGTTAGCATTGTTTTGGTCGGTACCATTCGCGAGCCCTTCAAAGACAAAGACTCGTGCCGCATGGGACACTGGATTCTGCGTTAGCTGTGGGCCGAAATTTGCTGGTGGATAATAAAGTATTGGCCATACCTGCAAACCACTTGACGCCTGCAAAGAACTCGGGGTTTGTGGCCCTCGAATTATCATACCGGAGGGACTATGGCGTCCGAGATGTCAGTAATTCACTAGCAGCGTAAAAGTGAGCCAATAACCACGTACCCTATCTTGAGCTTGCGTCTGAGCTCCGAATTGCCCACCGTTCTTGTTGGCAATGTCCACATACTCGTTCCATCGCTGCAGTATGAAGTTGGCATTGTTACCAAAGTATGTGTCTTCACGAGTGATGCTGCCGTCAATTTCAAACACTCCGTGTTTGTCGAGGCCTAATGCAGGGCCTATGGTGTTGGGCACTCGATCATCAGCGCCGCCAATCGAGTACTTTCCAGTGATCAAGTCACCGCCTGCCATCAGGCCAAGAGCCGACAAAAAGACGGACAAGGAATAGTCAAAGCCGTATCCAATCTGGACTCCGTTGGCGGCCTCGGCAAATGATGTGATCTAAACAAGTCAAACACTGCTAACAAGTATAGAGGTTGGTGTCTCTTACCCCATCTCTGGAAAGGTATCCATGGTTGGCGAGTGTATTTAGGGTTGGGCAAATCCCGCGGACGTCGGTAGGACCAGGCGGCTGAAATTGGTGGTCTGGATCATCGCCTGGGATTGCTCTGAGGTCGATAACCTGCGGTACGGGGATATCCAGATTCTGGAGTGGACCGGTGAGTTTTTGAAGGACACCACCCACTTGACCGAATATTAGTCTATTGTCCTGTTGCCATCGTGTAGAGAGAGTTTTGACTTACCCAGGCCACCGCCTAGGGGTAGATCTAGAAGACCACCCAGAGACGCATCAGAGTCTCTTGCATAGTTGTGAGAGGCGAACAGCTCTTCTGCAGCCTTGGGGTCTGCCTTCACTGCATCGTAGGCAGCTTCATCCTTCTTGTTCAGGAGCCCGGCGCGCTTCAGAAGGGAAAATGGGCATGCGGCAGCCGCAGCTGACCCTGCCTGAAGAGCCACAGCTAAGAGGATGACGGGCTTCATTTCCAAATCTCTGTTTCCTTTCTAGTATGCCCTTTAACAGCCAAGGACAACAGGTATTTATAATGCTAGAGCCCATTACATCCTTACTACTTTGGCAACAATCACATCTTCATGAAGCGAAAGCACGATAGGGATCTACCTGGGGGTCCAGCGAGATGAGCCCGGTTTTTATTTTTTATTTTTTTATTTTTTTTCTCCGTCTGGCTTCCATTAGCTTTCTTAAGGCTACAAATGGAAAGAGGGATACACTATGACTGGCTTATTTTCGATCCAACGATTGCGATTGGCTATAATAGATATTGAATATCAGTGTGATGAGATGACGCGAAATAGGAAGATAATATAATCATCATGGATCGCCACAGATGATAGTTTTCATCAATAGATGTGCTTGAGAATCTCAGATCTAGCGTAACGATAAGTTGTTGATACCTCGAGCAATTAAGGGCCTCCGTGCGCTCTTTGACATATTTTGGTATCCTAGAACAGCAGCCATTGACTAGGGATTGAGAGGAACTTGGCCTTGATTGAAAATGCTACTTTGCTATTGGAGGATAGAAGTGGCATCCAAGCCCTAAGCCAGAAAGCCGGATATGAATGATCGGCAATGTACTTACCCCACAGGCGGGCGGCGCACCCAAGCGAGCGGTGCACCCAAACGAGTGGCACTTTTAATAATTTTAATATCTCAACTCAACCACCAGTAGACATAAAGAATAAATCTATAGGACAGAGGTTAATACACTACTAGAAAAAGGCGCATTGTTTTCTGAGCATTTGCCTGTAGCTTTTTGTAGCTTTAAATGGTTGAATATTGGAAAATACGAAAAATACAGTAATAATTTATATTACTTGCAGAATCATTGATCTGTAAGTAGCTTTCCACTCAGTACATAGATTAATTACTACAGTACTATATACTAGATTTTAGTGGTTGAGATATCGAGATTATAAACCATTTTATATGAGATGCGCCGCTGGCTAGTAGGGTGACCCGCTCGCTTGGGTGCGCCGCCCGCCTGTGGAGTACGGAGTACGGAGTACGTGAGTTAACTATAATTTCGTATTTTAATAGACCAACCAGAGCACGCTAAATGTTAATGCACTGAGGATAGGTGATATCATGATCCTCACCCATATCAAAAGAAAAAAAGCAGGAAAACCTGTTTAATTGTATCGTGCAACAAACTGTAATCCGGCGTGATCGGGACCTGCATACCACGTATACTCCTATAGCAGTCATCTAGACAAACCGGGACGTTGAGGTTAAGTTAAAGCTGACTAGCTTCCCCAATCAGGCCACGGTACACAAATCACTAGCCCTTTTTATTTGCTACGGATGAGTGGTAATAGGGGGGATATCTCTGGCCAATTGGTCATCTGAGCATGTACCACGGAGTAGTCTTACGGAGTAAATCTGAGTACCAGGATACCGATACGAACCAGCAGGCCAAAAGCCGACCATTGATTTTCAGGGACATAGCGCAAGTCAGTCAACGATAACCTGGATCCCACTTCGGGCCCTAAAATCCTTGTCTTCTTTAAACTCCTCGTTCTCGTATAAGGGTGGGGCATAGTTCTAAACTACTCCATATGCTGCAACGTCGCATATAACCGACACTGCACGCTCACCCTGAGAATACCTCCGTCACACCGTGCACAGATCTTACTAGAACAAGTAAAAAAGGTATGCATGAAGATATCATAAGAGAAAGCCCCCTACTCCGGCACAATATACTAATAGGAAAGAGACGCCAAAAAGATAAAAGGTATTTAAAAGGCAGTGATTCTGCAAACACCTGACTAAATTTGAGTTTGAATTTAGATTATGATAACCGTACACCCGTCAACCTGTTCACAAGATTCAAAAGAAAAAAAACAAACTTTAGTAACTCGGGATCGCAGTAAAACTCGACGAATCCGGAAAAGTATGCTCCATACTGTCCGAACCCAAATCCTAATTTGGCAAGGCCTTTGACGTTGCAGTTTTGTACGTGGTATTTACCATAAAATTCACAAATTCATGCACATTCTTTGATAAACTGGCAATTGGAAACTCGATAAGTATAGTTTAGTGGGTGGCAGACCAGGCATCATTTTGATATCCAGATGTGACAGGGACCTCTTATCGATGCGGAGGGGCCGCAGTTTGTGAGAGATGGGCTCGTCTATTCAAGTGGGTTCCGATGGAGCGATTGGGTATAAGGTAAGGTTATGGGGCGTAGATTCTCGGATCAGAGCGAGCCTCTGTATTTAAGCACCAGGGGCAAAAGCTTCCTTTTGTGCCCGAGATATTACTACGTCCACTCGCAATTCCCGAAGGAGGCGGATCAGCAAACTACTTTCCTGGACAATACGAGATACAAAGGCACTTCTCGGACCCACTATACGTATAAGTTGCAATCATGCAATCGTATTGCGACATCGAAGCTTGTACCTCGAACGGGCGACGCACCGTATCAAAACGCTAAACAATGGAGTAATAGCCTTATGCTGACATCGGACTAGTTCAGTGTAGCCAGGATCAGCCATGACTGTTGCAACAGGCATTGCTTTCCACCAGTTTCTGGTCTAGTTTATGCTGACCCTCGGCCAGATCTCATCCCACTCAGGGACATCGCTGCCCGGTAATCGGGAGTGAATCTGGTGGCCCTCGTCGCCTCCTCGCACGTGTACATGGCGATTGTCCATTTCTCAGCGCGCGACCTGACTCAAGTCCGGCATCAACAAGTAAATTTTTAGTGTCTTTACATGTACTCCATCATGATCATATGTCACACCATCCTCCTCCGTCAGTTCGTCCTCGATGGAAGCACTTTCTTGTTTCGCGTGGCCTTGCTCACCCACTGATCACCTGCCACACGCAACTAGAACTACTTAGTAGACGTAGACCACTGGCTGGCCAAAAAACAGAAACACACAACAGCTGGGATTCGACTACTAACCAGCCAGCGTGTGGCTTGTGTACAGTCAATAATTGGGCAGGTGCGCTTAAACCTGCTACTGCCAGCTACTACCTACACCCTTGTGACGTCTTGGGTGTGCTGTAGATGGCTCCTGCAGTTCCTGGTGACCACCTGCACCCAGGCATTGTCATCCACTCCTAGGCATGAGTCGGAGTAACTTTGGGTGACGGCGGAAAGGCCACAAAACTTTGGTCTTCGGTGCTCCGTTTTGTGACATTGCTGCTTTGAAGTGGCCTTTGGGCCAATTTCCAAAACAGGCTAAGTGCAACTACCCAGTGTTTACATCCAATGTTTCCTGGACTTGTATCAGAGAGTGCTTCTATCATGGGGTTTCTTCCAGGGAAAATTATATAAACTCACAAGTCCTGAATCCAACTCTACAGTTTATCTTCCTTTAAACAGAGCTTCCGAACATTCTCTTTCTAATTCTTTTCAATCGTGGTCAATCAAAATAACTGTGACTAAATCTGAAAACCTGTTACGAAGATGCTCCGCACTACTCCGTGGGTGGTATAGGGTCGGACGCGTGGTAGAACAGAGGGGTCTTGCGGAAAGTCCTTCGTGCGAAGGACCTATGCTTGTATTGCTAGACTAAACGCTGGTCTCCTAAGGACTTGACCATAGTTCTCTAATTATACTGATCGTGGGTCATGTGACCATCGCCTATTTCCTAATCAGGACTAGTCCTGTTTCCTTCCGTATACCACGGCTCCGAGCCCTAATAAAACCACACCAAGCATCATACCAAGCATTAGATTGGAAGGCCATCAGATTCTTAGAATCAGCTTGTTTAGGCCTCTTTAAAAAAAA
>PQMF01000016.1:0-199959 GCA_003004485.1 Aspergillaceae sp. MA 6039 | reverse complement strand
CCCCAATAACCCCAATAACCCCAAATGGAGGCTATTATTGGAGGAAAATGACACCCTCAAGATAGTTGAAGGTGACAGGGAGGTAGTTTTCAATCAGAGCGGATGTTACCGTGCACTTCCAGAACACTTGGTCCGTGACTTCTATGATGGCTGGCTGCATCTTCAAGAATTATGGAAAAGCGACACTTCAGATGAAGACGTCCGTGAATATTGCGAAATTTGTTCTTAGTGTTGGCCTGATTAGTTAGATCCACCAGTTCAGGGGATAAAGGCCACCATATATGCATATATAGATAGATAAGCACTCAAGCGCTCTCGTGTATGTATATAGGCACCAATAACACGCTGTTCCTTCTAAAATTGGTATAGTAGTTAGCGCGATACCCATACTCGAATAGTCTTACATACTAATTAGCGCGCTACTCATCCCTATTGACTCGTCTTCACCTTATGACTCAAGAGTCTCTTGATTTAGACTACTTGGTCTCGTTGCTTTGCGAAACAACAAAAGTTTGCTTCTCCCACCTCGAGTAAAGTATATTGAGGCCATAGGTCCCCCGTAAGTCTATAAGTTGCCTCAATCCGCTGGTTACCAGTGGTCGGCAGAAAATAGTGTTCTTTCAATTCATAAAACCCGTTGCCCTACAATTATCCGTGAATCCTCGAGATCTATGCAGGTCCAGAGTTGATCAGACCAGACGCAGTACCGAATATGGGTCGAGGCGCATACGACACCACCGGAGTCAAGAAACCAGGCGCACCGCCTCCATCCCCTCCCAAAATGAACGGTCAGGCCAAATCGACCAGAATGATACGTTGACAGCTCGTCGAACGCACCTCAGATGCATTGACAGACAGGAGTGATATACATTGTTTGATTTACTCGGGGACGTGTTTAATGACTGCAGGCATACGAAGAGAAGCTAGATGATGTGAATAGAAGATATATGTTGTATATATGGAGGTGCGGTTTCCCATTATACCTCATCACACACTGCATGTTCCACCTTGTATTCGGATGTCTACCGATTGACCGTGTATTAGTCAGCTGCCGAGAAAAATATGGAGACCCACGACAGAGACATTGAGGAGATAGAGAAGTTCATTGAAACCAAAGGCCTCGAAGATATGGAGACAACGGGTTACACCACTATCTTTGTCGGACCTCCACCCCAAAAAGATGTGGACGAAGTGCAAAAAATATTCGAGGAATCGGAGAAGGGTTCTGCATCGGGAATTGTTTTCTGCAAAGGAGGGTCTGAATGTAGGAGATTTCTGGGCACGGACAACGAGAA
Organism: Aspergillaceae sp. MA 6039; assembly: GCA_003004485.1. Classification (NCBI taxonomy): domain Eukaryota; kingdom Fungi; phylum Ascomycota; class Eurotiomycetes; order Eurotiales; family Aspergillaceae; species Aspergillaceae sp. MA 6039. The sequence goes on along the minus strand of PQMF01000016.1, from coordinate 198,664 downwards.
CGCTGAGGTAAATGCCCCGAGTTCCGGTTAGACAACTTTAACTTACCCACATAGGTTATGAGATTTGTCAAAAAAGGGTTGGGGGTAAACAAGGAGGTGGAGCTATCTCAGGCTATTGCCATTCTTGAATTCCAAGAGCAGAAGGATGTCCACGGACGACCCTGGAGGGCACACCCCGTCCACTCGTCTGACGCAATCTCCATCTTCCGGCCATTAAACGGGGAGGCTCGATGGGATACTGGTTTCTTTGGTATCTATGCGTCTTCGCACCATCAGACAGGCCAGGAGTTTTCAGCCAGTGAGAAAGATCTCCATAAAAAGCGTGTGGAGACATATGAAGTCTTTGTTTTATCTGGTGGATCCCTTGTCCAACAATCTACAGGAGGGGGGCTCAGAATGGTTTGGCAGGGATTTTCAAAGCGACCTATGTTGTCAGATATGTTTGCTACTGATGCATTTGAGTTCATGACTGGCATTCATTGATACTGGGTTATGCCTCTGCCGGGTGTAGCTTGGAGCCCTTCTGGAACATATTTATTTTTTTATGTGCTTTGTATGAGATTGTTTTGATGAACCCGACAATTCGCTCTTCGAAATTGTGTTGAAACCTCATTTCCCGCCTGAGCCTTCATGGGGGCGTAAATCCTCTAGGCTCGGTAAGGCGTAGTTAGTCCGACTGTGGGGCATGCTGCCATCCTGATGCCTTATTGGCTATTCGAATGTAACTCATCTAGACTTGATAAAGTATAGTTCCCAGCACCACCTCGTCTCAACCAAATCCCCTCCTGGCGAGTTCACTTCTTGAATTCAGAGATGGAAAAACAGCGCCGGACAACCACGGCCTGCGGTATTCTTCAATATGTATCAGCTAAGTCTGACGATGTGGAGCAGTACTTTCGGATGGAGCTGTCGCCATTGATCTACGAATCTCGGGCAGCAGAGTACAAGGACCCCAAAGGAGCCTGTCCCGAGGCAGGAACCGACCTAGATCGCGCGTTCCGTCGGCTACTCCGCGTGAGATCATTAGCAAAGAAAGAAAGACAACTTCATGGAGGCCAGAGACACATTGACTTGGGTTTACCGAGCATTGGGCAAGGCGGAGAGCTTCTGCGGCATCTAAACATCCCCGTCTCATACCGTGTACGTCCCCGCTGCAGCGAGGCCCAGTCATTTCTGTCGATGGTCAAGATCCAGTCTTAGTGAAGACCGTGTTTGAGTAACTGGACAGTATGCTGCGAAATGAAGGAAAATACAACGTTCATGCATTCAAAGGGCCAGAGGTTCGGCCACGCGAACCATCTTCAGGATCATGACAGATGAGCGATGTCATACCTGACTATCTCAGTACCATCTCTGCATGGCACCAGGTCTTGAATGACATCATCAGACACTTTTCCCGGCCCTCAACTGGGTCCCTGGTACTGAAGCCCACCAAAGAGGATGTTCATTCAGGAGTCTCATTCAAAGCCATTCCCCCAGAAACAACAAACTTGCATATCAGATCACCAACACCATCCAGTGTAGACAACGCCGTCACATCACAATCAACAGCAGTATCTGGCCCAACCATTCCCCTTGCACTGGTGCTTTGGTATCAGCTCACCACAGCAGATACATATGCTTGCTCTGTACCAATCAGTGACCTTTACAGACTCCTTGACCACTGGCAGTGGATGGCTACTCTCTGGCGTGGGTGTGTGGGGCCTGATATCACAGTGTACATTTGCGAGCGTGAGAAGGATGAACTGGAACCCCTGGGAGGTAACCCTGTCAATATATGTCTACATGAGGCACGGACTGTGGTGGTGCAGAAAGCAGCAGGGTCTAAGGGGCTTGGGGAAGAAGTGTTGAGGCAGGTTGGTTCTGAGATTAAGGGTGTCTTGGCTCATGATTGTGTCATTTTCTGAATTTGTGTTTCTCTTTCCTGCTGAGTACATGGCCAGTCCAATCCATATAGGATGGCGTCTTTATTATTATTATCATTTATTTCTTTAATTTCATCAGTGTTTGGTCTTTTTCATGTCTACCTCCAATATCGGACATCACGAAGACTTACAGCGTGGAATCTTGAAATTCAAAGAGGAAATCCGCTCTTTCAGAGTCTTGCATCTGGACTTCCAGCCAGATAATATTCTATAGAATGCTGAATTGGGATGGGCTCTTATTATTGATTTCACTCTGCCAAATTGGACCTAAAGAAATTGGACCTAAAGAGAAAATGGATGAGGCTGCAAAAGAGGCCACTAAAAAGACCATGTGGGGCAGAGGTGCACTGGCCAAAATGACTTTACTATTTGCCAATGACAATAATACATGCTAGTATTCAGAGAATCTATGATCTATAATAGAATCACTCATCCGTCTAAATATGTAGTATTCAAAGGAAGTGGAATGAATTATCTGGAGGTTTTCCTATATTAGCATCTTTGTCATTTCCACAAATGAGTGGTGGCTTTTTGCCTTAACTTGGTTGAATAGTGGACTTGAAGTGATGACAAACTTCAACCAGAAAAATATTCAGCAATCTCAACCCACAACATCCCCTCTCTTTCCTTCAGTCGTACCAAACACACGTTTTCATCAGATGTATACAGCCGCGATTTACCTGAAATTGTGGCTGAGGATCCAGCCAACATCAATTGATCACAATCTGCATGGTCTAGTCAGGGAGATGAGGGAAAGAGTCCAAGCAAAGCCACCTCTGAGGAGGTGCTGCACCACAAGGCTACAATTTAAGAGCCAAAAAGGCTCTTAAACCCATGTGGGTCATTAACAGCAGCTAGGGCTATATGTAACACCATATCATGACATACTTCCATACAGACCATTCCCATCCATTGCCCGATGCAACCATGAATGCCTCAAGAACTCCCTTATTCTCAGACAGGACTACAGAGGCAGCGAGGTTCATGGCAAGTTGTCTATTTACATGTATATTTCCAAGAGAATATCTGTAGAGGGAGTATGAGACAAATATTGGTTGGGGATGTAGGGGTCCCAATTGGGGCTTATACAGATGACAGCATATCGAAACCGGTCAATGATTTTTTCCGCTCTTGGCGAGACAAATTCGCTGTTACCTCTGGATATGACAAGCTCCATGTCTACCAGAACTATGCTCACAATGATCAACCGCTGTCAGCCCTTTATGGATATGAGTCCTGGCAGTCACAAGCGCCTCACAAAGATAAAGAACAATTATAATCCCCATGGCTTCTTTGATGGGTCTTATAAGGCATCCAACAGAATGGATAATAATACTGCGCACAGAACAGTATAGGTGAATTGCATGTGGGAGAACTAATATTAAGAGACTATTGTCAAAAAGATTTCCTATTCCAGTGCTAAATCGCTTTAGCATCAATCAACTTAAATTCAGATAATAGTCCATACATTCAACAGACTGCTCTGTACACGGTACAAATGGTCTATGCACATAATAGTTAGTAGTAACAACACTATATGCCGGATCCAAAGGGCGAAGCGATGATCTATCACGCGTAAATCGATTTCAGTCATAAGGCAGAGTTTCTTTGGTATGTTAAGAAGAATCCTACTTGCCTTCATCAAAAACCGTTGACAACGGGAAATTGTCGAGACTAGATCAGATTCAGCATGTCGATATGGCTCTGAAGAGAGCCGTAGCGCTAGATTATGGAGGTTATGAAGACAAAAAAGCAATAATAACGAAAGCAACTGCGCGAACTGGGCAAGAAATGACTGATTGATTGACCGACTGACTCTGTAATTGAGCGTGTCTCGTACGATAGTTAAACACAAAAGAAGTAGGCGACCCCTTCGGCAGCACTCTGCAGGGACGGTTCCAACCGAGGCGCTCAAAAAAAAAGGGTGGGAGAGCCGTGGAACTATTCCCGACTGATTATATTTTTTACAATAAACATAGAAATAGTAAGTTAGCCCATCACAATCCTTCAAAGATATAAGAACAGGGAAATGTAACCTTCTTGCTAAAATTAGTATAAGGCTGGCCAAGCAAACATAAGACATAATCATCCCACGCCTTGATAAGCTACTAACAACAGAAGTTGAGACATTATATATATATATCCTTTTAGGCTATTCGGTTGAACAAAGCTCATAGTTTTCTACAATTGTAGATTTGCCCTTCTCATGTTCCAGTAACCCCAATAACTTGCAAGTACTATACCGGAGAAATTGCATGGTTAAAATGGATCCACATGTATACATCATAATGTTGAGCATCTCAGATCTCAGTCCCAGCGACCAATGCTAAAATGGGGTGTCTAATTACATATACAGGAATGAAAGCATCTTAGTCGCCAAACAAACCGTCCCAGTCAATCATTGCCGAATCTACACTGTCATCGAATGCCTGCCAGAGATCCTCCAGAGAAAACAGTGACGGGTCCATGAAGGCATTCTCAGAATTTGCGTCTGTCAGGTCTACCCTGCTTGTAGACATCATGGAACCACTAGAAAGTCCTGGAGGGGAAGATTGACCTTGACCGGTAGATTGCGTTGTTGCAGTACCCTCGAGGCCTGGAGCAGAAACGTTGTGCCAACGGAGAACTGTTTTGAAAGACTCAAGTAGCCTTCCTGCAAAGGGAGATTGTTCTCCGGCACCTTCCAAGATCGCAAATGCGTCAAAGATCTCCCTTAAGTGCCTATGCTTTTCTTCTTGTCGAGGACTGCTATTCATACAAAAGTTCATGAGAAGTGCAATAATGGCCACACAAGTGCAATGCATCATGCCGGGAATTTTAAGTCGTGGCAGTACTAACGGAATCTTCTCTAAGGAGAGTTGGCCCTCGATTCGAATGATCATTCGGGCTGCATCGAGACATGCTTTCCGTGAGTAATCGTACACAGGATCTTTAGAAGCACGCGACAGGTAAGGCAAATGGAGCCTGCATCTTTGGGCGTGAAGCAAGAAGTTTATTATGTACCGCTGGATGATTATCCCTGTAGACCTCGAAGGGTCGGTGCTTGGTAGCTCGTCCGAGCTATAAGTCAATGAAAAGAACGATGGTAGGCTCTCTGCCAAACTGCAGATTTTGGTATCAATCTGTTTCGTTTGCTTATAGTCCGGAGTGCCTGGATTGGATGTCCCAAAAGAGGCTCTGTCTGTGATTTCGCGGCAAAGCTCTCCAAGTCGGATCCGTTGAAGGCTGTATGACATAGATGTCGGTTGGGTGAGTGGCCTGTCAACGAGGTCTTCATCATTCGCGTTGATCGGCTTGTTGGTCATCATATGACAGGGATTGATTGTATATGTGCCTTTCTGTGGACCGGATATTTGCGAAATCTGCCTGTTACAGGGTAAGCAGTAACCTTCCAAAGAGGAATTGAAGGAATTTACCAGTCAGTTGCCACAAGATACCACCACACTCTTCTGCCTATCTCTGCTTTTGCAGAGGATGGAGAAGCTGATTCCAGGCTTGAGTTATGTGGGTGGTCGATTCGATGCAAGGAAAGCTCTCTTGCGACTGAAATAGCCCTAGAAGCTAGGTGTCGAGCTTGTGATACAACGCCGGCTATATTGGTAGTCACAAATATCAAAATAATCATGGCCTGGATATCCTCTATTGACTCGCAATTTTTGTAGCGGGAGTAGTCAAGTACCTCGAGGGTGAGTTTCATCCATCTTGTAGATTGCCCTTGTGCTTCTTCGACTGTAGAAAACATTGAACTATGCATGTCATACTCTGTCCAAAAGAACATGGTGCTGGCTAGAATCCCTAGAAGTAGAGAGACAAAGCCAAGGTTCACAGGCTTACTCTCTCTTAAATCATTATAAAGTTCATCCACCATAGTCCGCACAGAGGGGATGTGCACTACATGGTGAATATGGGTGATCTCTGTGATGTACTTTTCCACTATCGTTCTAGCTTCTTCGTGCAGTGGCAGCCAGATGCATTTTTTCATGTATGCATTTTGCTGAAGCACAGGTGCTGAGCCCACGGTATCTCTAATACGACAGGTTCTGAATTCGATTTCGTACGCTAAAAGACAGTTCTTTGTATATCGGTCAGTTGGTCCCGCTTGGAAATATCTTAACCTGCGTCGATAAGCCTACCAATGAGCCTGGCGATGTGACTTTGCCCTCCAGCCAATCCACAGTAGCAGTAGAAGATTGTTCATGGGAGTCCACATATGTATGCTCTTCTGTTCGAACAGAAATAGAAGGAGATGAGAACGTCTCACTACCAGGTTGTTCCAGAGAGACAGACGCTGATCTTCTTCCAAGCACAATTTCTTCCAGTCTGCGCAAGCGGGCCAGGACATCTGCACTAGCATTGACAGATGATGTATCGGCCTGATCCTGAGCATCCATCGACAAGGATGGAGTGGGATAGAGCTGGCAGTTCATATCCCGGCTGGTGCAGTTCGAGCAAGGGAATTTCCGGCTGCACTTCAGCTTCCTCGATCGACAAAAGTGGCACGACACAGGCCGTGAGCGCGAGGACCTGGCACCCTGCTTGTTTACCCGATTCATCCTTGCTGCATACCTGCATACAAATTTTTGGAGTCAATTGTCGTGAAATGACAACAATTCGTTCAGGATGGGGGTGAGGATTACGGGCGAGATGTCATTAAAATTGGCCAATCACAGACCGCCAACCCCGCGGAAGTTCCGCGGCCTCCGCTCCGCCCTCCCACGGAGATCTATATGTGAGAAAAGAAGTATATAAGCATGCTTTCCACTGTCAGAACTTGGAATGAATTATCAACACATCCTCTTGAAGTCTTCTTCATACGCCAAATAAACCACCATTTTCTGGCCAAAATGGACGCTGTCGTCGCTCAAATCAGGAACTTGGCGCAAAATGCCGACGAAGCCGGTCGTCTTGACATCTTGGAGACTCTCCAGCATGTGCAAAGTGAACTTCAGGGGCCAACTGATCTCATGATAGGGCTTGCAAGTTCGGTCTGTGGTCGTTAGTAAATCTGACTCTTATCCATGACATTGACGATTACAGGGTTCGGTCCAAGCGATGCTTCGCATTGGTGCCGATCTAGGGCTCTTCGGCTTCCTTACAAAAAGCGGTGGCCCCTTGACTGTCGACCAACTGGCAAAGTTGACTGGGGCATCTCCTGAGCTCCTAGGTGAGGATCTCCATACAGTGCAATATATATGTCGGACATTAATTGAGATACATTGTGTAGAGAGGATTCTCCGCTATCTAGCTGCGACGGACATGATTAAAGAGACGGGAGCTAATCAGTACTCGGCAAATAGTAACACTTATGTGTTGGCGGATCCGAAGGGTGAAGCAATGGTCTATCATACGTGAGTCAATTCCATTCCATATCGGCCTAGGCATCGGTTTTACTTACATATATAAACCTACATAAAGATTTGACACCCATGGTCCGGTTGTTCAAGCAATGCCCGACTTTTTTGCTGAGAACAACTACCAGGACGTTACGAACAATACCAACACTCCCTTTCAGAAAGCCCACAACACCAATCTCACTTTATTCGAATGGATTGTGCAGAGACCGAAACAGTTTGACGCCCTGCAAAAAGTCATGACAGCAATGCAAGGGACTGAGTGGACCAAAGGCTTTGACCTCATTGACACTGAAGCCCGGAAACTTTCAACTCATCCCCCGCAGCTTTCGGAAAATGCCTTTTTCGTCGATGTTGGTGGTGGCCACGGTCACCAATGTATTGAACTCGGGAAGAAATATCCCAATCTTCTTGGACGCCTTGTTCTTCAGGACCTACCTGAGGCATTGGAGAAGCTTGCTCCAATTAATGGAGTCAAGGTCGAGCCTTATGACTTCTTCCAAAAGCAGCCCATCACCGGTTGGTAGCCTTGTTATGTCTGCTTCTGTGCAATGTGTAATCTAATCCTTGCTCCAAAATTTAGGGGCCAAATTCTACTACCTTCGCAGAATCATGCACGACTGGCCCGACGAGGAGGCGGCCAAGATCCTCCAAAATGTTGCTGCCGCCATGGTCCCTGACTCGCGCATTTTGATTGATGATGCTGTGTTGCCAGACACTGGTGCAAGCCGGCAACAGACAGTGGCTGACCTTGCTATGATGGCATTCGCTGGTAAGGAGCGTACCAAGAAACAGTGGAATATCCTGGCCGAGCTTGCAGGCTTGCGCGTGGAACAGGTCCATACTTACGTTGCGTCGACCCATACCGCGATTCTTGTTTTGTCTCTGAAGTAAAAGATGCCTATGGCCATATGCCGGGGTCTGGTTTAAGAAATTGTATATAGAATCTCTCTTCTCGATATTTCTATGCATTCCTAATGCATTCGTTCTTTGGGCATGATAAAGCTCCGGTTGTGGATATGTAAACGGAGATCGAAACTGAATACGCCGTGTCAGAGTCAACATGCTAAACCTTCCTTTGGAAGTCATTGAAGACCGCGCGCTGATGTTCCAGTATTGGTTCCTATCCAAAAGATCGCTCAATCATTGCAGATCGGGTTCAAGTGCCCTGACAAATTACATTGGCTTAAATCTCAGGGTTTGTTTTTGGTCAGTTTGGAGGCATACTTAACCGATTTGCAGCGAGATCCTCACTACGATGTGATGACATGTACATACTCGCCTGCTGCAATTGTGAGCACACCATTCGTCTTTGGCTTTATGCTCGCATGTGTACCCTAAATATGTACAGTAGAGTCTGCAAGGGATATGCCAAGCTATTACACACTCTCTAGTACACAGCAGCCACATGGTTGAATATAAGTCAAATTGCAGGCTTGGGTTTGCACGTCTTAGCTGGCTCCCTTGCCATTGATCATGAACTGAGTGATCAGGGTATGCCCCTTGGTCGCTCCAGGCATGTACTGCCCTGTTCTCTATATGCTCCTACTAACTTCCGCAAGGACCCTCTATAGAAGAATAGACTCAGTGAAAGTGGGAGTCCACAACCTCCCCTTGATTAGTTTTTAAAATATTATCATACTACGTCACGACTGACGCACGCTGTAAATGTCAAAGGCGTAAATATAGATTAAAATCGTGATAAACGGCCGGGGGGATAACGTAATACGTAAATGCGCTGCTCGACCTCTTGTTTTTCATTAAAGGTGAGGTTGTTCTCATCTATGCGAAGCATCCAACTCTTGTCTCTCAAATTGCGTGCCAGAAGACAGTTCCACCGGTTCATTGTGGGTCGGGGCTTCCACAAGATGATATTTCTGTTCGGCTGGAGGAATAGGGTTGAAATACCCGGCGGGTCCTGGACTTGTCAGTTCACCGCCAGCCTGCATGGTTCCATGGGACTGCTGTCGCCTGTGTCGCTTCAGGAAGTAGAATCCTAACGCGAGCACGATGAGAGCGCCACCGACACCAACCCCAACACCAACCCCAACGCCTATTTTGACCCCTTGGCTGGTACCGCCGCCGTTGGCATTCGCGGAGTCGGCTTGGCTGGTCGGACTCGCAGAAGCCGAGGATGAACTGGTCGGACTAGTCGAGTTTGTCACAGAAGATTCTCTTCCCGCCTCGAAAATACTGAAGCCCAAGTCAAGCGCTTTGCCCTGTGGCGGTTGCTGGTCACAGGCGATATTCAGAGCTTTCAGGTCTATTGCGTTGTCAGTTCACACTTGGGTACAGATTGCCATGGATCCGACCGTTAAAGACTTACAGTTTGCCATTATGGTGAAGTTCCCTGTGTTCGCTAGGCATGACCTGCAAGTCTCGAAGTCGTTGACAAACGCCGAGTCAGAATCATTGCAATAGTTGTACCGAATGCTCGACTTCCAGACGTAAATATCGTCGATGATGGGCATACGTATCGATGCGCATTCAGCACCACATAACTGTTGCGCATTGCCGGCGTAGGCGAGATTATTACCATCGTAGCCGTATACACACCAGGCGAAATTCAGTCTAAGGTTGTCTACAGATCAATCCGCGTTAGTAACTTCTGGGCAAAGATAGTACTACTCGATGAGTGGACTCACAGAGAAACATCTGTACATCGATTTCGGTGTCATTGTGAATCCCCGGGGCGTATGCGGCACTCTGGCCTTCACATGAGAGGCACCCCGTCCATTTTAAAGCCGCTGATTCTTGTTCAGATCCTCCTCCATAATGTGAATCAAGGCAGAATAGGTCGTGGTGCTGCGTTGACGAAGCACGAGGATCCGAGTAGTTCCCGTGGTAATTATCGATACATGAGGAACTGCATGGAGAGTTTGCGACCACCTCGATCGCGCTGGTCAATCGAGAGAGGAGAATAAGGTTGAACAAGCCGAACGACGGTGTGATTTTCATGGTGAGCGAGGGTGGGATGCGAACCCGGACGAAAAAGGTTCTGAGCAGAAAGGTATCGCAGCAAGACGAACAGACGACAATGGTCTAAGTCTGAGAGACGACTTGACAATGTCTTTGTCTAGTCTTGCTTTTTGGCCCCCAGCGCATATCACTGCACCTTCAGGGGAAAGCAAATGCCGACTCCCGGACGTGTGCTTAAGTAAAGTACTGACAGATCTTGTTGGTCTGTTACCCGTGCATCTTTAGCGTTTCATTTTCTGGGCCCTGGGGCTTATTGCGATTCGCCTCGAGCCATGTTGATTGGTCCGTCGCAACTCAAATCATGTCTGGGCAGCAAACTGCCGCGACATGATGATGCCTTGGAATGCAGCGGAGGGTCAGATCAACGGCATGTCGCGGATCTTACTTTTCATATAGGCTGTGTTTGTATCGTTGTTGTCGTAGTGCCCTGAGGTACATATCTTGTCGTTTTATATTATCTTCGCATACGACACTCTGGGATCATGTTCATCGGCCAACGCTGCGCCTCAATTTCCCAAGGCCCCACATGCAATATAAAGCATGGACCGGGAAAATATGAAGGGAAAGTTTCTTAAGGCGCAGACGAAGAGAACCAAGAAGACTATGGAAACGAGGAACTGGAAGTGGCATAGTGCTGGCCACTACTCATGCGTAGTGCCTTGTCCGGTTCCTTGTCCGGTCCCTTGTCCGGTGTGTGAAGAGGATCGGACAATGCTATATGGGCTAAATGCTAATTCATGCAGGTGGGAAAGTGGATCAAGGTCCGTTCTGTTGCCCGGCTGATCCTCCACTGGGACACTCATGAACCCGGCAGTTAGGGCTCCGTCCAGAGCACATCCAGAGCACATCCAGAGCTGCAATACTCCGGATTATAGTTCACTTGTTAGTTAACTTAGTTGGGGAGGTCGACTGTTATTATGTCATCCCCATCCCCACCTTCCTAATCGGTGCTCCGTTATCTCCCTCCTTCCTCTTTAAACAACCATGCACCTCTACGGCTAATTCATATCTCCAAACCTCATTCAATGCTAGATGAACGGACGACCATTTAGATGCAATCATGGCTACCTTTCCTGTCGCGATCAGCTATACGCGGGTGACTCCCGCAGCCACCACGTCCAGGTCCCTAATTGACCGGATCTCTTCCTCTGGCTGCCAATCCTACCACCATCAACCCGGGCATCAAGGCACCCTCTACTGCCGTTCAGAGCCTGCTGTCGAACACAATGCCATCTACCCACGTTGAGAATCATGAAGGCCGCCGCGAGGTTCATACCGACTACAGCAACTTCAAGTATCATCTTTCAAGGCGGCACGGCACGCATAGCCTGATGTTAGAAGATGGCAATTAACAGTGGACGCTTGTCTCGGGTGATTCTATCATCATTCTAACTAGTTGACGTGCACTAGTGCTCAATGGTGGTCGTATTCGTGCTGCCAAACACTGTATTTGCTTTGTTCCTGGTCTCGCTCTCGACCTTGACACCAAAATGGATCTGTTGAATGGAGCTCAGCCTATCCGGTCATTTTCTTCGATGCGATAAGGAGGCGTTACTGAAATGCCAATTCCATTCGAGAAATCCATTCTACATGTACAGCGTTGCACCCGATTAGATCGTCTTAAGTCATCTTTATTCATGATATCTGCCCTAGTGGCCGCCATGCGCTGCATTCGCAATGAATGTATCATTCTCAACCCCCGTAACATGATCGACTCCTTCTGAATACGCCCAGCCTGGGAACGGAAAACGGTCGATTAACGCTGAGAATACGGTCACCCGGCTAGGGAAAGATACTCACCTAATGTTGGGTGCATGAGCAGACCAGGCTCATAGATATTGAAGCTCCGCTCCTTCATCCAGTCCTGGATGCGCCCAAAGTCCTTGCACTGATGGTGGCCTTGGTCGACGCCAAAGGGAATGCGGGTTCTGTTCAGTTAGTGTCAGCTTACCTCCAAACGCCCGCGTTCTCGAAGCCATACCTCTCACCCCACTGCATGGGGAATACAGTCAAGTCAGCATTACACTTGGTGGAATGCAGCAGATAGCTCAGACAATGCTCTGTGTATCAATCAGCACCTATCCAGTGAAGATATATGTGTGGCCCGATTCACGCCATACCTCCATGTAGCTTCAGTCCTGTTGCTTGCTTCTTTGTCACATTGGCGTGATAGTGATCGAAATGCAACAGATAACGAAGACGCTTGATGCAGTGGATGGAATGGAAGGCCGCAACTGTTCCGTAAATCCCCGACCCATCACTGAGCCTGGCCAGACCAGGATTATCGCGAAAGTCCTCGTTCATTTCGTGTTCGTAAAGTCGAATGTTGGAATCTGGCGGTGATGGTGAGCTTAGGAGCACATCATACACGACAATAAGGTCACTAGCGCTGGTACTTACATTGAAGCAGATCAGCCCAGGCATCTTCCACCTCTGGCGATGGCGAACCAAATTCCTTATGAACAGGATCAGGGATAATTGTGCCATTGAACAAGAATGTGAGCTGGTCAGTCAAGAGGTCCTTCTTGTACCTCACAGCTTCCTGAAGTGGGGCTATACACAGTTATCAATTAGCCACCCGTCATTGAGCCCAGGATATGCGCTTCAAAGCAACATACAAGGGACAAGATTCTGCTCGCGATTTCCTTTTGACCATGACAATACCAGGAACACTGCAAGCAGGATGTTCCCGACAAACAGCGGAAGATGAATGAGCAGCGCCGACGAGTGTCGCTTGTAGAACGGCTTTCGGTAATGTGAGTATGCGTCCTTCTCCATTACCGGCGATGTGGTGCTGTCATCGTCTTCCGCCGAGGACCGGTCATGCTGGGGCAGAAAGCTGACCCTGGATTCGGGGTCCTGCGCCTCCTGTGAGTCGTCAGACGTCCTCTTGAACGGATTGTATCGAGACATCCTTCATCTGGGGTATTATTGATCTGGATAATTGCAAGCTCTAGGATGCGAGAAGTGAGCCCATGAAGCGCAAAATATGTTCGGGTCGACCTACCCTATATGACGCACGCAGTTGACCGCTATTTTCTCTATTTTTCCGGCCTCTTTGGATGAAGCTAGCTGGCAAAATGGACCTTGCATGGCAGTCGGGCAATACAAAGTATGCCGCATGAAGAGCTGCAATATGATGTCGCCCGCTTGGCGCACCGCAGGCTCCGTGGTATCCTACACGGAATGTTTGGTCGCGCATCCGGTGGTCGAGAATAGGACAGAGACTCCTGTTGTACTACGTACAATACTGGGACCGGCATAGCTCCGTCGACAAAATAAACAACTGACCTGACTAAAACAATAGCCTGGTGAATACGGAGTACTCTAGTCCTGGGAGACCCAGCGGTCTTCAATCATGCATGGATCTGCAGATCAACCAAGCCTGGTATGCAATATAACGTCTCACTTGCATGATTCGGCTCGGTTTGGAATGGGTCATACTCACTGTGTCTGCGCCCTTGCATCTCGTACGTCATATCCATCATCATCGTCGGCGTATGTATGGAGTATAGAGCAGACTATGATGCAATCTGCTAGAATAACCCCTAGGGCACATATACATAAATGGCCGTCGTCCGGCGCAGGATGACCGGGTCAAGCAATCTAGTCTCCATCTTTGACATTAACACAGCTTGACAACTCAACTCCTTATTGTTTATTCCTCAAAACAACCTAAAATGCAAATCCGCAACATTTTCGTCGCCATGGCCTTGATGGCCATAGGCAGCCACGCCGCTCCTCTCGATGCCCGTGCCGGTACGTCCCATGGTCATGTGTAATGGAGACGCTGGAATTGTGCTGATCTCATTCCTTGCAGTGGCTAAAGTGAACGATGCGGCTGTCGACCAGGGCTACCAGGGTGGTTATGGTGCTGGTTCTGGTGGTCCCTCCAAGCGTGAGGAAGCAGACCAGGGCTACCAGGGTGCTGGTTATGGTGCTGGTTCTGGTGGTCCCTCCAAGCGTGAGGAAGCGGACCAGGGCTACCAAGGTATTGCTCCCTCCAAGCGCGAGGACGCCGACCAGGGCTACCAGGGTGCTGGTTCTGGTTATCCCTCCAAGCGTGAGGAAGCAGACCAAGGCTACCAGGGTTATGGTCAGGGTTAAGGTGGTGCTTAAGTGAAGGGATATGGGCTTTGTCTGACGTGTGGATGAATATGATGAAATAATTTGGATTTATGCCTCTAGCAGCCCAAATCTTGGTGAAAGCCTTGGTATTAGTGACGAAAGAAAATAGTTTCATCAAAGTACAAAAATGCCAGAAATTTCCATCTGGTCAGCGAAGAGGGCCATATCTGATGGCTTTTGTTGATACAAGATACCGCTAGACTACCAAAATGACCATGGCCACTGTTAAGTGGTCATCACAAGTATTTCAAGTATCTGCCTATTCAACAATATCTCAGTAAAGTACAATGTGTGGATCAAGTAGTAGCTCCATCGGAATCTGCAAGGGCTCAGGCAAGGTAACTCCACTATGCATGGTCGAGTGCGTCTGAGATGTAATGTTCGTGTCCTGTAAGAAGCGGATATATATACTCTTGATATATCCCTGGTGGATGGTCATGTCTGGGCCAAAAATACGTTGCATTGTTCGTGACTTATCGTCCATAATGGCCAATATTTAAAACGAAAGGAATCGACTATGAACAAATGACAGACCATCGGATTTTAAGATGCGAAAAATTTCTTCCTCTTCAGATACATGAACCGTGGCATCGTAATGCTGTACACAAATAATATGATGGAATATATGCATGATAGATGGCAACAACAATTTAAACGCCTGCCCCGGGATAAATCAGAGAAAAAGGGAAAAAGAAAAAGAAAAAAGATATGTACTCCAAAGCCCAATGCAAAGCGAGAGGGAACAAATAATCACAAGAAGATAAAGTATGGACCGAGAAACTAATCTCGAGGAATGGGGTCGGGGTGTTCCGGGTCGAATTGATATCGACGCCAATTCTCGGCCACCCACCACTGGGCTACATGGGCAGCTTCACCCACCCACTTCAAAGCGAACGGTCCATGTATCCGTTCGACTTCCATCGCCAGGTGGTTGACGTCGAAGTCCTTGATGGGCGGTAGCAACTCATGAGGGTTCACCTCTAGGTTGCTGAATCGCCATTCGATATCGCTTATCAGAGGGATTACCAACCGATACGGCTCTGAGGCCGACCGGACGGCCAACCACGAGCCACCCGTGTTCATGACACTGAATTGCCAATCATGCTTGCCATTCTCTTCCTGCTTTAACGATCGGATCATCGACTGCCCTTCGTACAGGGAAAGCACATCCTCTGCCGCGCGACGAGCCCCTTTACCCAGGGACGACGATTCGATCAGCAGGTCAAGGATAGTCGGAACGATCTGGGTGGCAATGACCGGCGATTCGATCTCCACCGGGGGCAGGTTTGGATGGGCGACAACAATCGGAATATGGAAGTTGCCCACGCGAGGGTTATCATACGGTGTGATACCATTATCAAAGGGAAGTGAAAGGCCACTGAAAAAACAGCAAAATTAGTGGACTGCCGATACCGATTGTAAACTGGGGAAAAAAGGACACTTACTGATCACCCGCCATGACAAACAGCGTCTCATTCGCCACGCCCTTCTCCTCGAGGATCTCCAGGATATCCGCCAACCAACGATCGGCGAACCCGATAGTGTTGAGATAACGGTTCATATTCTCGTTGCTGCCGTACCAGCTCTGGCCCATCAGTTCCTCATACTCGTCATTCGGCATGCCCCAAGGGTGATGCGTGACGCCGGTGAGATGTGTGAGGAACAGCCGCTGGTGCTTCTCCTCCGCGTTATCGATCGCATCGCGGACATAATCCCGAAGAACCGTGTCTGGATAGCCGTAATAGTTGACCTCCTCCCCTTCTGGGGGGTGCAAGGCATCCTCGCGTTGCAACGACTCCTTGTCCACGATGTCGTGGTACCCCATAATCGGGGTCAAATTGCGCTGGTTGTCGTATGTTTCGGTCACGGACTGCATCCACATGGGGTGCCACGGCCACGCGGTGAAGTCATCGGTGTCGCTGGCGGCACTAGAGTCGGTCTGGGTGTTCAAGGCCGTGAGCACCTGGGCCAGACAGGGCTGGTAGATGTGGTGGGTGAACTCCCGGTTAAAATCAGCGACCAACGGGGCCGCACCGCACAGACTGCCCACGAGACTCTTGAGGGTGTAAGTACCGGAGGTGTAGCCGTTGCGGGCGCTGAGACCACCGTAGGGCTGCGGACGGTCGCCCTTCTTCGTGAGCGCGCCTTTGAAACCGGTCAAGCGTTCAGCAGTGCGAGTTAACTTGGCCAAACGCTCCTTAATTTTTTCGGGAATCTTCTTATCATCACCAAAAGACTCCTGGATGCGTTTCCAGACATAACCATCCTCACGCAGTGGAAAGATGTCGGCCCGCGTGCTCTCTAACTTGAGGAAGACGATGTGCTTGATGTTGACGCTACCGTCCTCGAGCGCTTCCCGGATCGGCTTGAGGACGTCTTGGTCCCGGTTAGAGATGTGGAGAGGATCCTTAGAAGCGTCGTAGTGCACCTGGGGTCGGTTGGTCGTCATATTCAAACGCGCCGTGGGCGCTGCCCAATCCTCGAAGCCAGGGAGCGCGGTGTCGCGGGGCAGCCAGTCCCAGGCGGGAGGAGCAGCCAGGGCAGTTTGGTTGGTGAGCCAGCCATAATCGCCCTTCAACCCTGACACCTCGAGGGGCGGGCCACGGTGGTGTCTCCCGTCGACGAGCGGCGCAAAGGGGATGGACCAGGAGAGAAAGAAGAAGGCCGGGTCCGGGGGGCGGACGCAACGCAGGACGAGGATCACGGTAGTGGGTAAGAGGACAAGCAGTCGCTTAAGCAACGAGACGGCGGTCTTCTCGGAGGGATCGACGCGTCCATTGAGCAGATCTTCGGTCTCGTCGTCGTCATCGTCATCGTCATCGTTGAGGCGGTGATCGTCGTGGTAATCCTGGCACTCGATGCGTTCAAAGGCCTCAGGATCAGGACGATGCTTCCGTCGACAGCAGCAGAGCACCCACTTCATGGAAGTACCCAGGATGTTCAAGACGGCGCCGGTGCCATCATAGAGGTAATTGCACAGAAACCACGCAGCCACGACGATCAGCAATTCGACGACCAAAAATCCCGTCAACCCCGACAACAGTGTCTTGATGGCAGCAGCATCGCCTTGGATAGAATGGGCCTGGTGCCAGTGGATTTCACCACCGGTCACCACGTAAAAGGAGATGTTGGCCGAGGCCATACCGGAGACGGCTAGTCTGCAATCAAAGAAAAAGAGATGGTTTAGTTCATGATCGTGCCCCTTTTCCCATCAAAAAATTCCCCTCTCATCTCCAAACAGCAAGACAGGAAGACAAATAATAATAAACTCACGTGCAGAAAATAGTGAGAACGGCAGCTGCAATGCGAAGCATCCGCCATTCGATATCGCGCGTCAACCCCCTAGCGAGGAAGATGAGGAAGATATCTTGGAGGAAGAAGGTACTCCCCCAGATAAGGAGAATGGAGGGTTGCATCGAGGTGTAATGGGCATAGATATGGATGAGTTTAGCCGCGATGAGGGCAATGAAGATGACGGCAAAGCAGAACCGACGACCGGCGCCCCAGGCATAGTCGAGATAGGTACCGGGGTTTTTGGCGATGAGTTTGGCGCCCTCGAGGCCGGCTTGGGCGATGTTGGAGAACTTCATGTTGAAAGGCAAAAGCAGCAGCAGAGATTGAGAGGATCGAGCGTCGGGGTGAGAGGACGAGATAGGGTTAAGACCACTGCATTTGCACGAGCAAAGAGGAAGCACGCGACAGAGCGGAGAGGACCATAAGAGAGTGGTAAAGTTGTATGAAGTAGTTGTTGAAACAAAGAAAGACGGGGAGAGAAGGGTGAAAAGGAGAATAAAAGGAACGGGGGAAGAGACCACTGGGGCTATACCTGCAGGGCTGAATGGATGACGATGAAGATGAAGAGGAGAAGAAGAAGGAAAAACGGAGAGGAGCGAAAAAAGAGCCACCAGGCTGACACGATGAATAAGCGTTCCCTGGAAGAGCCGCAGGATCCGACCTGGCAGAAATGGACCCTGAGATGAGGCGCAGGGGTTATATTTAGATGGATCGCGAATGGGAAGAGAGCACGCAGGGTCTCCAGGGCGAGTATCTATTCATCTGCATTCCCCGTTCTGCTGGATAAAACACACACACTCATACACACCCTCTCTCTCTAGTTATATGCACAGAGTGTACGGAGTATATCTCCTCGTCTCTTTTAATTCTCCTGCTCCGCATCTGGCAGTTCCTCGTGCGACCTGGACCTGAACCCCATCGGGTTAGCCTGCCCGGAGCCGCCACCCGACTGGTGCCTGTAGTCCCGTGATCTGCTGAATAATCCCGCACCAAGTCCGCTGAGCCCCGCGCCAATATGCCGCCAAGAAACCGCTTTTAAGCCTTTAACATACGAGAAAAACCGAGCCCTGATTAACCGCCGGAGAGCGCCTTGCGAGAGTCTTACAGGGCGGAGCTGGCAAGCAGGGCGTTCGTCGGGGATGCTCATGGATACGCAGAATACTCTGTACAGAGAGAACACATCATCTGGATGGACGGGCAACGATCACGCTAATTCCCTTCCCCGTTGCATCATGATCGTCCCCAATGTAACCCCCGTTTGAAACCCGTTCCTCGGGTTGGATCAAGTCAAAGAAAGTCTTCGTGTAAGAATCATCCACCCCGCATCGGGTAATGGGCCATGTGCCAGCAATGACTACTCTGGACTACTACATCCGCAGATAGTATCGTCCTGCTGCCAACACCACGCCCATTGTTCCCAACAGTACACTCAACTTGCCCACGACGTTGCCCTCTGACACTCGTCCAATCCGTGTACTACCTCTCCGGCGTTCCACTCGCTCCCGTCCTGTGCCTTCCACCCTATAATCCGTCCATTGCACCTGCGCCAGATCCTGCTGATACCGTGGCACCGGTCCAGGCCAGTTGTTCGTGATCCGCCCGTCATCGGTCTTGTACCAGCTATTACAGTTCGGGTCCGCGAAGCTGCTGGTTCGAAGTTCGGCCTGCAACGTGTTATTGTACCGTTCCACCACCTCCCGTCGCGGGGTCAGCGCCAGGGTTTGGCCCTGTTGGCGTGCTCGCAGGACCTCTCCGATGAGACCGTTCAGATATCGCGACTGCGCTTCTATCATTAAAATAATCGAATTGTGGCCTGAACCTGTGAGCTGACAAATTTTGCCTTACGTCTATTTGTAATTCTCTTAACTCACCTAGGTTCGTGTTCGGTCCGTAGAGCATAGCGAAATTCGGCAAATCCTCCACCGTCACGCCGTTGTATGCCATGGCTCCTCCCTTCCAGATATCAGACAGCGACCGACCATGCGCGCCATACACCTCGATGGGAAACATGAACTCGACCGTACGGAATCCCGTCGCCAGCACAATCAAATCAAACTCCTGCGCGTCGCCACCATCCTCCGTCTCGATCCCGGTTTCTGTGATACGCGAGATGCGCCGGGTTTCCAGATCCACGTTATCCCGGGCCAATGCCGGATAGTAGTCGTCTGTCAGCAGCACGCGCTTGCAACCGGGGGAGTAGTTGGGGATCAATCGGTCCCACAGCTCCGGCTTATTGGGCAACTGTTCTTTGATGGCCTTCACACACTCATCACGTAGGTGCTGCGCCAGATTCGAGTCAGTGTTCACGACGGCGCTGTGAAAATACTCGCGCAGGTCCATTTGAAGAGCACGCTTGCCCCAGCGCAAAGGCGGCAAGTAGGCAAACAACGTCTTCTCGACGGCCGTGACACTTCGATCGGACCGGGGGATCACCCAGTTCGGGGTCCGCTGGTAGACAGTCAAGTGAGACGCGTCCTTGGCGACCTCGGGGACGATCTGCGCAGCGGTTGCCCCATTCCCAATGACGGCAATGCGCTTTCCTTTCACGTCGTAGCTCCAATCCCACCGCGCGGAGTGCATCAGCTTTCCCGAGAAGCTGTGCAACCCGTCGATCTCCGGTTCACGGGGCACATTCAGCTGTCCCACAGCCGAAACCAGAAAATCCGTCTCCATTTCATAGCCGTCGACAAACTGGCTGTCCTTGACGCCGGAGACGCTCACGCGTAGTCTCCATTTCAGCGCGTCGTCGTCCCAGCGCGCCTCGTCGACGGTCGAGTTGAACCGGATATGTTTATACAGGCCAAATTTCTCAGCAACTTCGATCAGATAGGCCAGAATCTCTTCTTGTCCAGGGTACTCTCTGGTCCAGTCGGGTTTCTGGGCAAACGAGAAGCTGTACAACGCGCTCCACACTGCGTCCATTAGCATCCATCCATCACATTAACATAGAGCAGGCAGGCCACATACCGTCACAACAACACCCGGGGTATTTGTTATCATGCCACGTCCCGCCCACACTGCTGCTCTTCTCGAGGATCACAAAGTTTCGGCAGCGGTTCCGGGTAATAAGATCGATAGCCGTACAGATACCACTGATACCGGCCCCGATAATGACCACTGGGGCCATGGTGAAGTCCTTGTTGGTGACCGCCATGCTGCCTTTCCTGTGAGTAAGGATAAGAATGACGGTGCTGCCGAGGATGCAGGAACTCCTCGCTATATATTTACCGTCGCTGCCGTACAGAGTAGTCGCGTTGGACCAATCGGGGGCCTGTATTTGTGCTTGTATAATACCCCATCTTTGATGCGGGGGTTATGCTCGGGAATAACCGAGTTATGGCATTATGCACTGCCATGTGATCATTACTAATATTCCCATGATGGCAGGTATTGAACTATACGTAGTATACAGAGTACAGTTCGACACTCAAGTTGAGGCTCAAGAAGCCAAAAGCTAAGCAACCTTCCACCCGCTTGGCATCAAGTCGGTATGCACTGGGTCCGAGTCGTACTTGATGCGGATGCTCTTCAACCGCTGCAGGTTATCCTGGCAACTTCTCCTTGCTGTTGTAGAACAGAGACGAGTTGTACGCCACGCCACGCATGGCCGGGATAGTAGCAAACTTATAGTCCTTGGTGCCCTCGACAGTGTAGTCATGCGGTGACCGTTTTGCCATTGGCCAGGACGCACTACTTCACTAGCATCTTCTCCGTCAGGAGACTGAGGAAGAGATATACATACCGTGTAATTGGCGATATTTGCCGACACCCATCCATACTTATTCCCAAAGAACGATACACTACCACCCAGAAAGAGTCCTAGCACCCCGACGACCCCCAGTCGTCCCTCCAAAAACGGTGAGCCCGTACGGCTCCAGACCCGGATACATGTCAACCCTGTCCTGTCGTTACCTGGGCCGACGTTAACCGTCTTGCAGTCCTCCGACACGGGGACCCGACGGTTCGAAGATCCATTTGGGCCAAGCACGGCACTGGAGGTGTAGAAATCAGTTGCCGTCGGGAGTACTCAATATTATGCATATATTATGATGGTTGTCCAGACCTCGAAATAAGGGAATGCGAGCACACATGTCGGGCGATTTTCCTCCAGGGTATGGAGTAGGTTGTGACGAAGGGGCAGATGAAGATCTACTGCAGTACGGAGTAATAGTGGCGGGAACCGATTACCAATGCGCCGAATGCGGCCGCTGCACTCGAAGTTTCATCCTGAACGCATGCGAGATTGGATACAGAAATACAATGGAATGTGGTCCAGTATAGTCCAGTGGATGGATAGTGAGGTCAGTGGAAACGGCTCATCCGCTCAAAATGGCGGGAACATCGTCATAATCTATGTACATTCGTCAACAAACATAAAATGCGCTGCAATGAATTATCCCAATCCCGTAAACACCGATGCATTAAAGATGCACATAAATAATCGTCGAACTTCTTTGGATTGTGCTGGTCGTCTCTCTATTACGCCGTGCTGGCGCAAGTAAAACTGCCTTTCGAGGAGTCGTCGTGGATTGCCTTGCCTGATACGTAGAGACCCAGTCCACACTGTTCGTCGTTAGCATTGGCTACAGTCGTGAAGAGCGTACAGAACTTACTATCGTTGCACCAATGCCCACAATCAAAACATTGATGATGGTTAGGGCGATCTTGCGTGGGGAAGAAAAGAGGCGATCCCAGTTGAGATGCAACCAGTAGACACCACCAAGCCCAACTGCGACTGTTAGTATACATCGGTAGACAGCGAGAGGCAGGGAATACTCACAGCTAAACCAACTGGCAAAGAGAGCGCTCTGGAGAAGACATTGGTTAGAAAGGAACAAAAAGAAGGCAATAGACAAAAGGTCGACTTACAATCAAGCTCAGCAGGTTGCTGAATGACGGAATACCCTCCGCAATGATCCAGGCGATGATCCAGCATGTCACACCGATCCCCACCCACGAGCCAACGGAGACCAGGTCGCGCTGGCCCATGCGCTGGGGACGCTTACGCCAGATACGGACATAGAGGTACTTCAAGCCGACGTGACCGTTGACAACACCCGCGCCGATAATCTACCGCAATATTAGTTCTGCTCGAATAGAGGAAACCGAAGAGGCAATCGAAACATACGGTAGGGATGGCGATTCCATAGGCGACCTTCTTCATAATCGGACCAGCCGAGCCGAGAGCCGGGGATGCGACATCGTTGCCGACGAAGTAGTAGATGACAATGGCGGCCACGACGTACAGGACGATTTCGAAGATCTGTAGCATGCACAAGGCCTTGGGGAAGTCCTGGGGCCGTTCCATTTCGGCGATAAGACCGAAGAAAGCCACATGGGCGCCTAGCCACGTTAACCCAATCCAACCATGACAGCCACGGAGACTGTTTATTGCGCTACTCACAGTATGCGAAGACGATGTTGGTGACAGCGGTAAAAGCGTGGTAGAGATTGGTCTCCTTGGTGATGTCGATGTCGCCGCCCTTGAATTGAACCCCGACAGCAATCATGGTAATCATGACGGACGCGAAAATACTGATGAAGGCTATTGTTTTTGGTTCGTTAGGTCACTGGGACACGGGCCCTAACAGAGGCAAGACGGAACGGAACTTACAAGCAATGGAGATATAAGTCATGTTCTTGATGGTCCGGGGCAACGAGAGCAGCAGGCAAATGATCATGCCCACGATACCGAAGACAATGGAACAGGTGCCGTGGTCGGTGACGGTATTCAACATGGTGGAAAAGGTGACGATATGGCTTCCCATGATGAAGATGGAGAAGACTATCTGGCCGAGACCAAACAGCTCGCGGCCAAAGCGGCCCATGAGGATCTCACCGGCATCTGCGAGGTTATGGATGTGCGGATATCGCTGACGGAACTGCCCGATAGTGTACCCAGTGTAAAGAGCGACGAGGCCGAGCCCGACGATGATGATGACGGCACTGTTGGTTAGTCAGTCAGTCAGTCAGTCAATCCTTGACATGTTGGTAAATCATTGTAAGCTAAGAGCTGCACGACATACGGGACTAGACCAATGATAGCTAGAGTTTTTGGCAGGGACAGGACCCCCAGCGAGACGGATTCGGCAATCATGACTGCAGTGGGTTAGATAAGAGCGGAAGAGCAACAGGAACAAACATACACATTCCACATTGCCTAGAAGGGTTGTTAGTGTGAGTCTGGTGCCCAATTAGAGGATATCGAGGACATACCACCACTGCAGGGTCTTGTACTTGACTTCGGAAGACTCGTCATGGGCAAATGGGTCAATATATTGGTTATTGATGGGCTCGACGGGCTTGAGATCTTCGGGATCGTATTTCTCGTGGTCAGGCTGCTTGGATTCGATAGGATCAGCGGCCGGGGTTTGGCCGTGAAGGATCATGATGAAGGGTGAGTGAGTACTCCGTAGGTGAGGGCTGCGGGTGGTGAGGTGGGAGTAGGAAGGAGAAGAAGAAGAAGAAGAAGAAGAAACAGCAGCAGGAGAGCGAGCGAGAGCGAGAGCGCGAGACAAAGAGAAAGAGTTTTCCCGTGCCGTCCGGAGCGGTGGGCCGTGATAAGCAGCGAAGGTCTACAGAGTAAAGAGCATCGGGGACTAATACGGCGTAGTCAGCGGAGGGCCCGATTCTGCCAGCAATAACGGTACCGGGTTGCCCAAAACGGCTAAGCTCGGGGCACCGCCTGGCGGAACCACCCGGGCACGCCGCTGTCTGTATCTCCCGCCAATCAGAGCGCGCCCGGGGTGTCAGTCACGGTCAAGACCGCCGGTGGGACTGTTCTGTGATTGGTAGGATTTCAGGCCCACAGCTGCCAGCTCGGTCCCAATCCGGCCGCCGCCCAAGCCGTGCGCAGCGACTGCATATCGGGCGTGTTAGGGCTTGCTTCTAGAACACTAGGACTATTCTATAGTATCACGTAGTGGGAGTATGAAACAGATAACAATGGTGTCAGTAGTTATAGCAGTGGTTGTAGTTGTTGTAGTAGTAGTAATAGTAGTATCTGACAGCAACTCTACTTGTAAGATCGGAACCCACGGAGAATTTTTATGCTGGTACAGGCGGAGCTGAACCAAACCGAGGAAATTACCAGAGTCAGTGCTTTGCGGAGAGATCTAGTCGAGGCTTCGCCCGTTTGAGTAAGACAATCGATTTAAAACTCAAAAAGACTCACCGCCAGACGCAAAACATGCAGAAAAAAGCTTTGCGGGGAAATTGAACAAGACGAGGCCGGGGGGCGGTGTGGGTATCGCCGGATCCAATCAGAGCGTGCATGCGGTGCCCGATTCCCATCTGGGGAAGTGCGCTTTCAACACGTGCATAATGTTACATAATGACATAACTTTATCCTGGCCATGTGGTCATGCTTCGGTAACTTCTCAATACTGGTACGGAGTACGAAACCGCTTTGTTATGTTCGGCACGGGGCACCAGACTAAGTAGTCGCTCTGTTGTACTCGTATGCATGCTTGGCATCCTGCGGCAGCCTGGCGTACGCCTAATACCAAACGCAAGTAGTATATATACTCTGTATACATGTGTACCGGATTTTCTTGACAGCTTGGGACGCTTTCCCTTCCCGTTTTGATGCTCACCCCTCGCTGCTTTTGGCTGACTGAGCAGCCTGAGCAGATCACTTGAGCAGAGGGTGAGCAACGTGAGTAACACAGCCTCAATAAAGCGCATCACACTAGAATATCAACCCATGTCTGCTTAAAGCTCCCAGGAACGTAAACAGCCATCCAGTGAGCTAGGCTGAGATCCAGAGGAGATTGTGAAAGCTCCATGGTTTAATACACGCTGCTTGTAAGCAAACACGTGTCGGTATGGTCGCGTCTCAGTCGGTCAAGAATCTCGCTAAGATGTGAGACATACAGGGAGCTTCATACATACCCGAATGTTTACTCAATTCGCTCTCAATAAGATGATGAGCCACCTAGCAACAAACCTCATAGGGACATCATCTCTTGCATATCCGCAACGGGCCCCATCGAAGGGTCCCATTGCGTCGACTTGCCGTGCATGACCTTTTGCCACTCGGGGCTCTTTGCCTTAATCCCGGCCCAGCGCCGCAGCTCAGCGGGAATAAGCTCAGAATTGCCGGCATCCACACAGCGCAGCACGAGTGGAAGGAGATGGCTGTCGAGCACAGTGGGGCCCACCTGGGTGCCAAAAGTCCATTCCGCTTCAGTGTTGGAGGCACCACTTTGCCGGCGGTGCTCTGTGATCTCTGTAAAGATGGCCTGCAGGTCTGAGCGGGCTTTAGCCACGACGACTGGCTGGAAGGCTACGCCGTTGTTCTCGTTATGGCTAAGTGGTCGAGTGAGTCGGAGGAACAACCGCAAATCTGAGGAGAAACAGGAAGGGAGACGTACAATCTAAGCTTATCCTCAAGAGCCATGCGGTATTCCGGGCTGAGATCAGCCTTCTTGAGAATATCCTCTACGGGTGAAGGGTTATGCTGTATCATCTCTGCTGTCGGGTTTTTGTTGCTGAATGACAGGCCATAGATGGCATGGATCCTCTCTAGGAGGTCCCTGATGACTGCAGCGCGTTCCGCCGGCAGCATGGCCGGGTAGTGCTTTTCGGCCAGGTAGAGCGAGATGGAGCAACTGTCGGTAAGTGGCTGCTGGAGGATGTTGCCGGTCAAGGCGGGAACCTGGCCTTTGGGGTTCACCCTGAGAAGGTAATCCTCCTCCAGAGTCTCGTTCTTGCGGTGGTTGACGAAGCTAAGCGTGATCATTCGGGGCGGCCTCGCGTCATGCGTCGTAGGGCCGAGTTGGACGGTGTGGCGGGCCATCATAGAGTAGAGGGAGAAAGGGGAGGAATAGAGCGTGTACTCCGCATCGCCCAATCCAGCCATCTTGTGCTTGTCGATGATGAGGTTCAACTCGGGCAAGGAAATCAGCAGCGCATAGATTGTATAGAAGTGTAAGCCGGGTCAACCCCGCATCTCCGTATCCTGGGCCGAGAGCGGAGAATCGTAGAATGTTGCGTTGTAAATAACTACAACTCTACTGCTTTCTGTGATTATTCGAGTTCTCGGATCATTCATCTTTCGCTAAATCGAGAATACATATATACATCTACCTATCTATATAGCAATTGTTATGGTCTCAAACGAACATCCGCTGGGCGAGTCGTCAGCTTTAGGCCGCTGTCAGCAGGATACCAGCCACAGCGAGCAAGCCACAGCCAATTTGGATCAAGCAGACACTAGGCAGCTAGAACCTAGAATGGCAAAGTGTGGTGTCCTCGTAGGCGCTGGGATTATACAGCTGCCCATATGGGGTATATCGGCACCACCACATCCATTGTGATTGTAATCCTGCTTACAAAAGCGTGCAGGGTTTGCCATGTCGTACGGTGTTTTCCAGGAATACTATTACAATAACTGGACGCTGGATGGGGATCAAAATGTCACCGGTATCATCGGCACGACTGCCAACGGTGTCATGTACATTGCCATGCCTTTCCTCTTTGCTCTCTTTACGAGACGCTGGGCCCATTGGCGCCAGGCGGCAGCCCTCTGTGGTACGGTTATCGCATGCATCAGCTTCCTCTTATCTTCTTACAGCACGCATGTCTGGCATTTGGTTGTGACACAAGGCATTACCTCAGCATTTGGATGTGCGGTTGTCTTCAGTGTGGCTACCCTGTCGCTTGGTGAATGGTACACTACCAGTAACCGAGCTCTGGCATATGGGATCACCCTGTCCTGCAAGAACATTGTCGGAACCAGTTGCCCCTTCATAATGAGAGCTTTGATTAGCGCTTATGGATTTCGTATGACGCTGAGAATATGGACAGCGATTATGGGTGGGATCAGTATTGCCTCGATCCTTTTGATTCCAACTCATCCTTCGAAAATGTCACTTCGGACTGCCAGAGCGCGGAGGATCCCATGGGGGTTTCTCAAGCACAAGGCCGTCTACTTCTATTGCATTGCCATCATATTTCAAAGCTCCGGGTATGGCATTCCGCAGACATATCTGAGCACATACGCACGAGATATCACCCAGCTATCTGAAATCTCCGGAACTCTTATGCTTGCCGTATTTAACGCCTCCGGTATCGTTGCTTCTTCCTTCTTCGGATGGTTGAGCGATAATAAGATATTCCCTCTCTCAGTTCAGGCTGTATCTTCTATACCGCCTTTTGCCAGCGCCATCTGCACCTTTTTATTCTGGGGCTTGACGACGCAAGGGAGTGTTGCACTCTTGGTGCTGTACTCTATTACTTTTGGCTTCTTTTCTAGCGGCTACAGCGCGACATGGGGCGGGATGCTTAAAGACTTGGAGCGCGATTCTTCGGAGAGAAATGAAGCTGTTGATTCGGGAATGGTATATGGTATTCTAAATGGTGTTAGGGGAATTGGATATGCGAGTGGCGGGTTTGCCAGCATCGCGCTTCTTAAAGCTGGGACTGTACACTCGGCGGGACACTTCGGTTACGGGACGACTTACGGGCCGCTCATCATTTTCACCGGACTTTCTTCCGTACTTGGCAGCTGGGTCATCCTATGGAGGTGGAAATCAAAGAGATAACATGTCAGTGGATGCGTTCAAGACTGCCATAGACACACTGCTCTAACAATAATGCTGACAGCAAGTAAGATAGTATCCAACCAATCTTCATATAACATGAATGGGTTCCTGCCCCCCACCAACTAGCCCTGCAAGACAATCAAGTAAATTTTGAAGTAGAAATGACAGAAGTAAGGTTAACTGGAGTGCGTATACTCGAGTTGTTGGTTAAGTGCTGACGCGTCGAAGTAGAAAGTTAATCAATGTAGAATGATCAGTATTATTCGGGAAGAACTAATCTAAGTACATGAGATGCAATCAGTGTCCTTGTACTATCCCATTGTATACCATATTGTATACTATCCCGTGGTAGTTCCCTATGGTACAACTAATATGACCCGTCTGACCAACAAGATCGCCATAGTCGCTGGCTCTTCTTCCGGCATTGGCCATGGAATTGCCCTTCGTTACGCCAGCGAAGGCGCCAAAATCGTCTGCGCGATCTCGCTCCCCAGCACGCGAACAGAGCTTGTCACCTGATACGTACTGAGCGACACAGAATAGTCAACAATACCAGCAGAGGCTGAAGCCAACCAAGCGGTCCGGGTGGCTGTCACGTTGGTCAGAGAGGATGCGTGCTGGATGACGGGGATTTGTTTAGCGGTGGATTGGGATATGCCGTTCAGTAACTCTGTACCTCTAATACATGTATTTCGTCTCATGGACCTTATGTACCCAAGCTAAAATACATTTCCGGATGAAACGACGGCCTCGTCTGCAACAACCGTTTTATGGGTGCAAACAGCGGCGTGCCATGGTTCTGGATGCCTTCCCACGTTGTCCATTCCCAACCCACGCACTTTTCCGGTTCCATGAGCTGAGTAGTCAGTATCAACACCGTCCGAGCAAGTCAAAAAGGGCGGGAAAATACCTTGGGCTGCTCCTCTCCGTCAACAATAGCACCCATCACAATCACCACAAAATGCTTCCCCTTCTTCACGTCGATATCGTCAATGGCCGTGAGAAACCGCATGTCGCGGATCGCGAGGCCCGTTTCTTCTTGTACTTCACGCGCCGCGCAGCTTTCGAAGGATTCGCCCCATTCGAGGTGTCCGCCGGGGAGAGCCAGGGTGCCTTTATGTATTAATATCGCCTGAGAACCTCGAAAAGGGCTAGGTAGGTAAGTGAGGTACCTGCGCCATGGCTGCCCTTCCGCTCGCCAACGACAAATTGGCCATGCGAGTTGAAAACAATGACTCCTACGCCGACGGTGGGATTCATGATAATTGTTAATTGTGCTAATGTGGAAGGGGGACGATTGTTCTTAGTTGATGTACGTCGCATGAGTCATCGCCACGTGCATCACGTGGGGCTTAAGTCTATATACATGTATACGATGGAGAATTGTAATATCCCCAGCAAAATCAAGTCTACTTCCGCGTAAACATTACCTCAGGATACTGCGGCGACGGTGCCCGCAACAAAGGAGCCTTTTTCCCCGTAATGAAAAACTCGCAGGCCGCCGTGATGTAGTCCGTCAGAATCGTCTTCACGCGCAGCCCAGGCACAGTCCCGAGACCTGGCAATTGGCCAACACCCGGCAGCTTGCCCAAATGATCCACGGTGGCATTACGCAGCGCACTGGCCGACGGAGCGCTGTCCAACACCACGGGCAAGTCACTGAAAGTCATATGCTTGGCACCCTTGAGCTGCACCTGAAGGCGGAAGCCACGCAGATGCGGCCACACCTGTTTCCAGCTGTCGTAACCCACCAGCAGTTCCTCGCCGAAGTTGATAAACGGGCGGTCGAGGCCCTGCTCGATGACCGGGCCATGCAGAGCACCGTCGAAGTTGAGGCCACCAACGAAGCGCGGGTCCTTGAGCATCGTGTGTGCTGCAGTGGCGCCGCCCAGTGAATGCCCAACCACAGCCACGCGGTCGAGCTGCAGCCGGCCCGGGAACGTCGGCGGAATGATCGATCGGCCGTTGTCACGTAGCTGGTCCAAAGTGAAGCTCACATCCGCCGCCCGGACATCCAAGGCTGCAGTGACATTGTTGACCACTTTATTCGACAAGCCGGCAAGACGTCCATTTGGGAACTCCACCAAACCCGCGTCGTGCGGGTGATCAATCGACACCACGACATAGCCTGCGCTAGCGACTTCCTCCAGCAGGTTGGCGTAGAGCAATCGGGAGCTGCCCAGGCCCGGCGAGAAGAGAATAATGGGATACTCTCTAGTCTGGTTTAAGGCTTGTTGGGCCGATGCAGACGACGCTACCCGGAACAATTCCAAGGTATTATTGGGCAAGCCCAATATCGGGCCGACGGAATGGGCAATTTTCAATGGAATATACGGCGTGGATTGCATCTCGCCGCAGTGTAATGGTACAAACGAGGTAACCATGATCGCTCTGGTCTCATTCTTCGAACTGTAAGGGTCGACCCGCGATTTGTCGGTCAGTTCGACTGATTTGGTCTGTACCCTGCAGGGTCCAGCTGTCCCGGGCAGCAAAATATTGGCATGGACGAGCTGGAGCAACGCCCACAACAGAAGAGCGAAGCGTATCATGTTGGTCGATTATAGTTATCAAGGTAGGTCATAAGAGGCCAAATTCCACCGTTAGCGTCCCATTGCGAGTATTTATACCGAATGTAATGCACCGGAAATGTCGGAAAACAACATTGATTCCTGAGGCTGTGTAGAAGGAACCAGCAATCTGACTCTTTTACGAGTCTGTCAGAAGAGTTTGGGGCGATGCGACTTGTATTTGGGCCCACGGAGCATACGAAGTAATCCTTCCTGGCCCGATGGCTAATTTAAGCCGAGACACGACTCACTCAGTGTTATTTCCGTCACTGACTACGGAGCAGGTAACTTTATTCCGTATCAATATCAAAAAGCGCCACGCTAATAACGACCCGACTGACCCGTAACCATCTGTATTCAAGCCGTGTTTGAATATTGTGTGCGTATTACAGCAATAACACGCCGGATGGCGAGAGAGGGAATGGAGTTCTACGGAGTATGAAGCTACCTACGGAGTTACGCCGAGAGTAACTAACTTACTAATAAATGACTAAACCCGATCATTGAAATGGAAGTTTCTACAGAGCGTCTTCGTGCCCTGCTTCGTCCGTTGGCGGAGCGCGCAATCAAATCTGACGGAGGCATGTTTGGCGAACTAACTTCTCTAACCAGTGCCTCTTGTTACTGGTGATGCCGCAATGGGCCTTTGCAGAAGAGCCAGCACTCAAAAATATCCAGATCTGGTATGAGACGCCTGGGGTGTTCAGCTGCCGCCGTATATCTTTATGCTTGGGTGTAGTTTGTGATTGGGGACGAAGACTGTGAGGAAGCCGTTGTGGTTGCCAGCCCTAGTTGCCAGCCCTAACTTCCGGACTCGTCCAATATAACCCTTTCCGGCAAGCACATTTCCCAAAGGGGATTCAGGGGTCGATCCGTTGAACTCCTTGGCATGATGTCATTAATAAGCCCTGCCAAGATGCAGCGACGGCCAATCAAAGTAGACCTCGTATCATCGGAAGGAAGGCCATCACGACGATCCTTCGGCACTGCCCCAGGGCTGTCTTGTATAAGACCCGGGCCTCTTGACCCTCGGTACGCTTGGGATGTATTGCGGACTCTCTTGAGATTCATATTCATTCCTTGTTCTACTATAATTGTTCTGGAGACCTGTGAAGTTGCAAAACAATCCACACACAAACAGCAACCATCATGATTCCGGACATGAGCGCCATGGGTAGCGCCCATATGCTGGGCGAAGGCGGCGGTCTCGCAGCCGCTGCCCGTCGTGGCCGTGAACGTATCAGACAGCGCGAAGAAGCTGCCAGGGCCGCTGCGCAGAGCGATGCCATGTCTGAAACCACGCTGGCCCCGCAGGGCACGGAGGGCGAGCACGAGAACGCGAGCGGCAATGGAAAAGGGACAAGTTTTGGGAAGACCACGCCCGAGAAGAGCCTCGAGGAGAAAAAAAGCCCCGCAAAGGGGGGGGCTTTTGTGTATGGGGAGGAGGAGAACAATGTTGTCAAGAAGCACGAGACATCGGGCTTTCGGAAGTGGGTGCGAAAGCATATTCCTTGACTTCCTTGTTGCTGGCTAGGATTGCTGCGTTTTGATGTACTACGGTATTTCGTACCTTATACTGCGCATTATGGGAATATCTTACGAACGAGCACGAGTGATGACAATGAATTAAATGAGTGACTATGTAAGCTTCAAAGCATAAACAATGTGATTGGTCTGGCGGGCATATAGTAGCCATACCCTCCAGTATTCAAATATTGACTAGTCACATGAACAATATAACATCCTTCCCAGTCAGACCCTAACCTTACCCTTCGTTCCCGGCATTAGGCGTAACTGTTTGTCATTAGCATGTATCGTATCATACTGAAAAGACTGGAAGGCGCTTACATTCGTAACTGAATCATACTCGTTAGCCCGTTTACTGCTTATCATTCTATGGCTTCGGTTCCGGCTGCGGCTCTGCCTCGCGAGGGTAGTCCTTGTATGTACCATATTTGCCGTAGTCGGTGTACTTGTCGACCTGAGCAGCGGCATCATCTCGCTTGTCGTTGTTGAAAGCGCCAGCAGCGTAGAAATACTTGCTAGACGCACCATTGGCCTCATCACGCGGGTAGTTCTTGTAGGTGCCATATTTGCCATAGTCACTGACCTCGTTGTCTGGCTCTGCCTCACGCGGGTAGTTCTTGTAGGTGCCGTACTTCCCATAGTCACTGACCTCATTGTCCGGTTCCGCCTCACGAGGATAGTTCTTATAGGTGCCGTACTTTCCATAGTCACTGACCTCGTTGTCGGGCTCCGCTTCACGAGGATAGTTCTTGTAGGTGCCGTACTTTCCATAGTCACTGACCTCGTTGTCGGGCTCTGCCTCACGCGGGTAGTTCTTGTAGGTGCCATATTTGCCGTAGTCACTGACTTCATTGTCGGGCTCCGCTTCACGAGGATAGTTCTTGTAGGTGCCGTACTTGCCATAGTCACTGACTTCGTTCTTCGCCTCGCGAGGGTAGACGTCAAGTTGCGCATCCGGCTGGGCCACTGGTAGGGCGTGGGCCGCGCCGAAGATGGCAGCGACGGTGATGGCAGTGAGACGCATGATGACAATACTTGATTGTTTGGGTCAAAGGATAAGAGAAAGATTGTTGAGATTGGTTTCGTCGATGGTGTATTGTGTCTGGAATATAGGCCGGCTTTATACCCGAAACCGAGCCCTTCCTTTTGCAACCTGCCTCCCATATCCAGCCTCGTAGTCGCCTTACTCAATTCCCGCCTGCATGTTAGTATTACCCAGAGCCATTGCGGAAGAGGCGTATACCGTCAGTTCCGGAGCATGCTTCTAAGCTGAGGTCATACGGTTACGTACGAATACGAACCGCATCCACGCCTGCCAGCCTTGAGGCGACAGCATCTGTGCAACACCTGTATACCTCATTCATCCTGCACACACCATTGCGAGAGCATAGATGCTACACCACGAACTTTCCCGTATGGTATGTACACTTGTTCACGAGGCTCATAGGTCAGTACGCAATATCAGCTTACACGAGGGCTAAACGATCGCTGCAGGATGTCTGCCTAAGCAGACGACATTCAAATATAACTGACAATACGGATCGGAACGTCGGTGCATCTGCATTCCAGTATTTCCCGTTGGCCTGCGCCACGCATGGATTCGTGATCCATTTTCCTGCGTATGCTTACTGCAGGGCTGTGACGAACTATCCTTTGACATCTGACAATTTCTTTTTTTGGACATACCTTTTCTTTTTCTCTGTCTTGACCAGAAATCTTTCTACTTCATCATTCTTCTTCTTTGTCTTCTCTCTCTTCTTTTCTCTCCACAAGTCTTCAACTATCGCAACAATGTCGAGTATTCGAGACAAGATGCAGTATTCCCGAGCAAACACAGACCAGGAATCCAGCGAGAATTTGCTCTCCGATGAAGAGCTCCATGTACGACAACCTGAGAAAAAAATTAAACCATGGCGTCAAGCTCTGGTGCTCTTGCCATACATCCTGGGGACTCTGTTTGCCTGCTTTTTCACCGGCCTGGCAGGGTTCTATTGGAACCATGACCTAGATGGCGTTTGCGCCAGTCATACGTCTGAATACTGTGAGTTCTCTTTTCTATGTTCAGAGACATTAGCTGACAAGTCCAGCCCCTGTGGTGGAAATGCTTACTTATCATGAACAACCATTTAATGGTTCATTCATGAAGGAGAATGTCTTCCGAAAGGATGCGGGCCCTGAGGTGGATGCCGCGTGGGAATCTCTTGGGGTTAACTGTTCGTTGTCCTTGCATTATAGATATGCTCAAAATAGCATGTACTGACTGGAGCAGATCGAGCTATCCGTCTTGCTCCGGAAGATGCTCACAAAGCCGGTCTAGCCCCGGATTATGTCAAGATCAACGAAAAGCATGGTGGCGGTTATCCAGCCAATATTGAGGGCTTCCACCACCTGCACTGTTTGGTGAGTCATGCTTTTCGAATGCTGGCAACATACGGAATTGACCTTTTTAGAACCTTGTGCGCCAAACGCTCTACTACAACTATGAGCACTACCGTGACCTTGGCACAGGTGCATTCAAAAACGACGAATTTGTCGTCAAGAGCCACGTCAGTAAGTATTACTTTCCCCGTCGCCTGGAGCCAAAAAGGAGAACCGAGACTGATCATGCTAGCACACTGTCTCGACATCATCCGCCAGCAACTCATGTGCACTCTCGATGCGGGTGTCTTTGGCCAGGTCTGGCTGTACCCGGAGCATCCGGAGCCGTTCGTGGATTTCAACACACAGCATCGATGCCGCAATTTTGAACAGATCCGCCAGTGGGCTGAGAGGAGACAGTTGCCAGAGAAGGTGCCATCGGATTTCCTGCAGCCTCCCAAGGAAGGGGATCGCATTTACCCTGAGATGCCTTAAGAAGCCAACAGGGTGTACCATGCGAGCGATGGGATAAGATAAATTGTCTTGTAATAATTAGCATCGGACAAATATTTCAAGTTCATTTCTTCTTCGGTCCAGTTGAGAATAGACGCGTATGGTATGATGTATGGTCCTATCCGTATCCGGCGTCACCCCGTACATATGCAGCCGTACATTAGACTTGGGCAGGGTTACTTACATGCATGCTTGCAAGATGACATGCAGCTTTTCGTTGTTCACCTCGGGAGACTGACGTTAGCCCGATGTCTAGACGCCAATTATATCTGATTCCAGGGCAATGCAAGCATGCAATGCCTCATTCCAAATATATATCTGCACGCATTCCCATACATACGAGGTCGTTATCCCTTCGTGTCTGCTTATAGTGACTTTTGCCTGATCGTCATGTATATATGCGGGACACCATAGAGGAATATTTTTACTTAAAATAACCCAGCAGCCTTTCTAGTCGCGACGCAGCTGAGACTCCTTGGGAATTAATAACCAACTAACACCCGTCGCTCCGAGTAAGCCTACGAGAATCGGTTGGAGCACGGTAACACCGGATTGGGCAGCCAAGATGCCAGTGACAGCTGGAAAGATGGAACCTCCAACTTGACCCAGAACAAAGACGAACGCTGTCTCCGTTAGCATCGATCATGGATGGGGAAATCAGGAGAACAAACCAATTGCAGACGAGCGGATGTCGACCGTGAATATTTTGGAACCGACGGAAATGCCCTGAATGGTCAGTCTGGTTCTGCCAAGATAAGCAGGCAGACCTACCGTGGCGAAGAAAGGCCCCGAAAAGAATCCCAGAAAGCTGACAGCCACGGCCTCGGTGACGAGATTGGGGACCCTTTACTGGTCAGCCAGAGCCTTTAATTCTATAAAAACAGGGTCTACACAGACAGCCAGAACACGAGCTGCAGGCCTACACAGAGCACTGCATACACGAACACCATGCGTCGTTCACCCCAGCGATAGGTCGGCTCAGCCAGGAGAAGTCGTCCCATGAAGCTGCCTCCATAGAATCCGGCAGGAACATACCCCATGTCGTTGACATCGCCATTCCGAGCCTGAATAAGGTACTCCACGATCCATCCTGGGAGCGATTATTAACCCTGGACCTGTTGGAAGGAACAGTACAACTCACCTCCTGCTGTAATAACTGCACCCAGAAAGAAGAAGAAAAAGAGACTGAGCAGCCATACCCCTGGGGTCCGCAATGTTGCCTGTATCTCCTTCCACGCCCCCTGCCCTGTAGGTGATTGTCCTCCGGTCTGGTCTTGCTCTGGCTTTTTCCAAGCCAGATGGTCGCGGAAAGCCACCAACACTAAGGCCAAGTTCATTACACCCAAACCCAAAGGCGCCGCATAGAAGAGGTTCCAACGGGACTGTGGATCAGACGAAGCCACTGCCGTTGACACGAATGGGCCCACCAGACAACCGGCCATGTACATTGCATGAATGAAACCCAGCCAACGATGAGCAGCGGGAACGGAGGACACAAATGTGTTCGCATGCGTATCCTGGTAGGCCTGGCCGAGGCTAGCAAACAGGAAGGTAACAGTGAACAGTCCGAAAGGAGGAAGCCACACCCGCAGCGCATGAGCCAGGACCTGCAACACGGCGCCCAGAGCGAGCAGGATTCCGAGATCAAAAGTGTGGGCTAAATGACTATTGGAAAGCGCAGCAAGGAACCATCCAGCAAACGTAGAAGCGTAACTGCAGCTGTCAGGATCACGGGGTCATGATGGAACACACATGTACCGTTTCCGGTCGAATAACACGCACACGATGGCGACCAAGTTGGTCCCGATGTGGTAATCTGAACGAATATAGGGGATGACTGAGCCTAGACTGCCATCGTTGACCCCTGCGACGAAAAAGGAAAATCCAGCACTGACAAGTTTGAGCAGAATCCCGCGTGACAATGTCGAATGAGCCTCGTATTGGATGGCATTCTGGCTGGAATCCATGGTGGTTTCCATGGTCTGCTGATGTTGACGAAGGCGAAAAACTTCCGAGTAGGCGTGTGAGCAAAGAACACGAGAGGCTGAGGAGACCTGGTTAGTCATTGGAGCTAGTTCACTAGTTCGCTGTATCACCCCGGATTACGTCGCAGCCCCGCGGGGTTCGCTCCGATCCCCATGAGGCTGCCTGTTTTCCTAATCCGGAAATACCGCAAGGTCCCCGGGTGGTGTGGTTTTCTTCCCCGGCGGCGTGCGATCCAGCTGGTCAAGATGGATTGGTCTCTAGAAACCACAGGCCTGACGATGGTGCTGGTTCTGTCTTCAGGTAGGTGCTACCGGGTAGGCAGGCAGTCAGCTGTGGCGGGCCAGTCCGACCATAGGGGTCTCTTAGTCAGATGGCAAGTGTTCCCTTCACGTTAGGTCCTTTTTAGAGCCTCTTCCTCATCCGGCGCGTGGCTGTACGCTTCTTCACTGGAACACGAACCTTGAGGTGGAAGTAATTCAACCGGCCCTGTTCTCTTCGCAGCTTTAGTCTACGGGGCATTTTGAGAATATAGGTCAGTACTACTCTGTGCCCGTGAATAATTCCCAACAGTATCAATTTGATCTCAGTTTGTCACTATCACAACCCGGCGCATTCTCGTCTTCTTGCAGGTCTCCAACTGGAGTCGCAATAACCACACCATCAATACTTGCAATGTCCACAATATCCACAGTCTGCAGCGTTGCAACCTGTATAGTCCTTCTCAGGTTCGCTGTCTGAGTCCGAATATTCAGGCCGACCAGCGTAGTCTCGTCCCAAAGATGGTACACCACTAATACTATTGCTGTCTGATCCCTCCTTGGCCCATAAACTACCCAAAGTATGTGGCAGCACCCGGTTCACATCGTTCGGCACTTCGCGTAATTCGACAGCCCTTTCGCCTTCCTCGTGGAGAAGTTCAAAACGAGAATCGGGTCGACTGCGGGCGAAAACAACCAGCAGCTTTAATAGGACGGCTAGTCGACGCAAGCTATCTTTGCTGTCAGTTTCCCAGTCCGCTATTTTGTCCTGGACATTGCGGATTTCGATTTCATCGAGATGGAACAATCCGGCCTTATGAAACGCTAAAACAAAGTTGGGAATCTGTGCCACCCAGAAACGTGGCAGCTCTTCTCCAAGGATATCTTGATTCTTCTTGTGGATCGTTCTGGTCTTCAGGTCGAAGAGGGCGGCATGCGGAATGTGACTCCCGGCAGTGTGGACTTTTAGGGCTTTGCTTTCAGTCGAGTCCGTACCGCGCGTACCCAACATGGCATTATTCAAGGCAGAAGTGAGTTCTTCGTCAGCGTTGACCTTCATGCCCTTGTCCGGCTTCTCTGTCTTTGTATACTGGGCTTTGGATTCAGCTGGAGTTAATACTTCAGGGAGATATCCGTCAGCTTCAAACCGCATCACACATTCCATGCCGCCAAACGAATACCGTATCAGCCTCTGATGAGATTCAGACCCTTTGACATCCACCGGCCATGTAGTATACGCTTCTGGGAATGCATGGCCAAAGCCGTAGATGTTTTGTATAGTCTGCGTTGGCGAGTTCTCCCTCCTAACGAAAAACACCGTTGAACCCACAACCTCGACTAACATCCTGAACTCTCGGTCGACTTTGCGAGCGAAACGAAGAAGGTTCCCAAAAGTACTACCACATGCCACAATGTCGATGCCTTCGGTATCGAATTCGGGATTTTGCTTCAGGATCGCATCAACGGTTGGCTGCATGGGATAAGATGGAAATCGGGCAGCATTCTGGTCACGAAAGAATTCGCCTGTATCCTGCTTCAGCCTGGTAGGCTCCTTCAGTGGCGTCCAAGTGGGAGGCTTTCCTGTGCAGGTATCAGATATTGTCATCTGTCCAACTGGTCTGGGTCCTCCATGCCCGAACTGAACCACTAACCTGGTACCGATATAGCCGGATCTTTCTCATTTAGCCAGTTGAACGAGGTCACCTCCGTATATCCCGTGATCCTCGCCATACGGTCATCGATACCCGAGACATCTGCCAGGTCTTCATCATCGATTTGGCCAAAACAGGTCCTTTTGTAGGTGGTAGTGGCTCTGACAACGAGGGTCTCTTCCACTTCGCACTCATATTGCCTCGCATAGGTCCTGAAAACCTGCCCCTGAAACCGCTAGAGCGTCCATGTGAACCACGGCCTTGCTGCGCTGACATAGTGGTTGGGTATAGAAAAGCAGAATAATGGCGCGAAAAATGATGATAAGAGTGCGATCCAGTTATTTAACGCCCGAAGAGGCCATTTCCTGCTATAGACTGAGAGCATACCCCTGTCAACTGACGTGGCGATACTCTATCTTTGTTTGCTGCTTGGTCCGTTTGCCTGCATCTACTAGTTCAGTGCGGCACAGCACCTGCGGGAGGCCAACCACCAGCCCTTAGTTGCGTCTGTCTTGTTTTGAAAGGTTGAAAGACAGACAGCCCACCTGTGCTCTTTCTAAAGCCTGCCAGCCTTCTGATCCTGATAGATTTCTTCTTTCATCTTCCCTCCAACTTCATACATCCATTTAGCCATCTACCACGCATCATGGGAACGCCTCCTCAACGCACTGGTCGACTGGCCAAATTCTTCTACATGGTTGTGGATGGAAAACGAGCCTTGACGACGACTGAGAATGCTAAATTATTTTTCGAAGCCGTCGTCGCTCAAGACAATCGCTCTGCCTGTGTTGAACGAATCATTGCCAGTCCCCAGGCTCGTTCTGCTATTCATAGTGGACTCCGGTTTGACGTTTCGCCTGATTTCATCAAGCATGTTACTGCTCCGTTTATCCAGTACTTGTCGGACCCGGCTATTAAGCAGCTTTGCAATGGCCAGTTCCTGCAAGAGATCCTTACTATCATAGTCGAGCCACGGACATTGTGGGACGCACTAATGGCCTTATTCGGGAAGCGACAGCTGGACGAATGCTCAGTTCGCGCGTTCGCATGGATGCTGTCCGAATTGCTTTCATTCCCCCCATCGAGTCAGACTTGTTTTATGGACGACGCCAGAAAGGTAGTCAGCGATGGCTTTCTTCTACAATCCTCCTCGTTGGAGGTCCGTGTGCTGGGCCATAAGATTGAGCATGTCATCCGGGTTCGGTCATCCAATACGCCCATGGATCCCGACATGGCCCCAGGGGGCCGGCATGATAACGACTTTGCCGAAGTCTGGAAAATTGCCATTTATCCGACTGCTGACGAGTTCCTGTCTACCGTGAAACCATTCTACCGCCGTGCGGATGAGGTAGCGAGTATGCCCGCAGAGACCCGGGTCGCGGCCCATATAGACAATCAGTTTCGTCTTCTGAGAGAGGACTTGCTTTCCGAGCTGCGCGATGATATCCAAATCGCCCGTGGACAGAAGAAGGGTCGACGTTCTGTGCTACTGTTACAGGAGTTGACCCTGCGGAATATCCATTGCATTGAGAATGGCAGATTTAAGCCGTTGGCCCTATCGCTTGCCTGTGGAAAGGGTTTGGGCCCATTGTACAATCTCGATCCTAGTGCCCGAAAAACCTACTTGCTAGAGAATCGAAG
This sequence comes from Aspergillaceae sp. MA 6039, assembly GCA_003004485.1. Classification (NCBI taxonomy): domain Eukaryota; kingdom Fungi; phylum Ascomycota; class Eurotiomycetes; order Eurotiales; family Aspergillaceae; species Aspergillaceae sp. MA 6039. The sequence goes on along the minus strand of PQMF01000016.1, from coordinate 157,939 downwards.
TTTCCTGAAGCGTCAAGCACTCGGGTGTTTTATCCGTGATGGTGAAATCATTGCGTTCGGATCTATTGAACGGGACTTGGACAATCTGCTACTCGACCCGCCTGAGGTGGCCATTCGAGTTCTCGGCATGGCTGCCTTGGAAAAAGCTCTAATATGCTTCAAATTGTACAACGACATCCAATTTCTTATGGTTGATGCACCAGTGTTTGCGTACGAGCCCATCCTGAGATGTCTTCAGGGCATTATGGACCTGCCCCTATCGAATGAGCTGTTGCAATATGGGCGAAGAGGTCAAGAAACAAGATCAGGTCTCATCCCTGATTCAATCCTTGACCAGCTCACTGCGACAAGTCGTAGCAATATACAAGATATTTTGAAGACACAGAAACCTGTTCAATTAGATCCGTCACAGTTCGAGTCCTTCCTCAGTGGGCTGAAACAGAATGTTAGTCTAATTCAAGGACCACCAGGTATGTTTTACCACCAAGCCCTCATGCATCATCCATATTTATAAAATTGGTCCAGGCACTGGAAAGTCGTTCATCGGAGCGCTTCTTACAAGGGCGTTCCATGAATACACCAAGGAGACCATCCTCGTGATGTGCTATACAAACCACGCGCTGGACCAGTTCCTCGAAGACCTTCTTGATATTGGAATTGATTCGTCTGCCATTGTACGACTTGGTTCAAAATCCTCCCAGCGGACTTCCAGTCTTAGTCTCCAGGAACAAAAGATAGCTTATAGGCGGTCTCCAACGAGCTTTATGGTGATTGATAGACTACGTTCAGAAGCTAATGGACTGGAGAACGACCTGAAGAAGACATTTGACACTTACCAGAAATCCAATGTCGCTACCAGTGCCATCCTAGAGTTTTTGGAGTTTGAACATCCTGAATTCCACGAAGCATTTATGCCACCAGCGCAGGACAACGGTATGGTCACAGTGGGTAAGTACAATAGAGGTGTGGATTCGCAGTACCTTCTTGATATCTGGTCCCACGGAAAGGATCCCCAACAACACGTACTCGATGCGCTGCCAGAGGAGTCGCAGCGAGTATGGAAGCTTGATCATCAAACACGAAAAACCCATATACAAGAGTGGAAGGGGGCCTTACTCGAAGAGCAGGTGGCTAATATGCAATCATTGGTCCAAAAATTCGACCCAGTTCAGGACCAGCTTGCAAAAGTGTGGAATGAAAAGGCAGCGGCCATCCTCAAGTCGAAACGAATTATTGGCTGCACCACGACAGCCGCCGCCATGTACTCTCAAGACCTTCGCCAGGCACAGCCTGGAATCGTCCTCCTCGAGGAAGCCGGTGAAATCCTTGAGTCACATGTCCTGACAGCTATGGGTCCTGAAACCAAGCAGCTCGTGCTCATCGGTGACCACCAACAACTGCGACCAAAGATCAACAACTATGCGCTTTCGGTCGAGAAGGGCGAAGGGTATGACCTGAACCGTTCACTCTTCGAACGTTTGGTTCTGGCAGGCTATCCTCACTCGACGTTGGCAAAACAGCATCGCATGTGCCCGGAGATATCATCCCTTGTAAAGCATCTGACATACCCCGAATTGCAAGACGACACGAAAACCCTGAACCGTCCACGCTGCCGGGGACTGCAAGACCGCGTGGTTTTTATCGACCATCGAAACTTAGAATCGCATTTTTGGGAAATCTCTGACCGCCGAGATGAAAACACGAAAGGAAGTAAACGCAACATATTCGAGGTCGAAATGGTGTTAAAGATTGTGAAGTATCTCGGGCAGCAGGGTTATGGAACAGATAAGCTGGTTGTTCTTACACCATATTTGGGGCAGCTCCACCTGTTGCGAGATTACCTGAAGAAGGAAACCGACCCAGTCTTGAATGACCTGGATTCGTATGACCTTGTTCGTGCTGGACTGCTCTCTGCCGCCGGGGCCAGTCAGAGAAAGCGGCCTATTCATTTGTCTACCATAGGTAAGTGACCCCCCAGAAGAGAACAACTTTGTATAGATAGCTCTGAGGGATGGCCGTCTAACACTGACTGAACCACCAGACAATTACCAGGGGGAAGAGAGCGACATCGTCATCGTATCACTTACCCGCAGCAATGAAGAGGGTGATATTGGGTTCATGGCCGCGCCACAGCGGCTTAATGTTCTTTTGTCCCGGGCTCGAGAGGCATTGATTATGATAGGGAACTCGGCCACATTTACCAAGAGTCGAAAAGGGAAAGAAATCTGGACTCGGTTCATCGACCACTTGAATGAAAACCACCACTTGTACGATGGCCTACCTGTAAAATGTGAACGCCACCCCCAGCGCAGAGGCATTCTTCGAACAAAAGACGATTTTGATACAGAATGCCCCGATGGGGGCTGTCCACTGCCTTGGTGAGCATCTCTAATCCACTCGTCTTCGCTTCAGCAGGCTAGGCTAATACAACAACAGTGGTGTGATGTTGAGGTGTGGCGTTCACGCGTGTCCATCCAAATGTCACCAATTGTCCGATCATTCGAAGATGGACTGTTATAAGATTGTTGAGTGGACTTGTTCTCGTGGTCATCGTCTTGCCATGACCTGTTTTCAAAAAAGCGGAGCATGCCATTTCTGCAATGCTGAAGATGAAGCCAAAGAGAAGCGTCGTCAGAGGGATATGCGACTAGAAGTCGGGCGCGTGCTAAAGCAAAAGGAATACGAGCGGACACTGGCAAATTTGCAGGACGAAATTGAAGAGGAACGTCGTCTGAAGAAAGATGAATATGAGACAAGTCAGCGCCAACAAGTCCTTGCCCAGCACCGTGCAGAGCTCACGAAGCTGAAATCAAATGCCGATACCCTTGCAAAAAGCGGAAGCAACAATGATATTACTGATGCAGCAAAGCAATCTCCCAATGCTAGGAGCCACGGAAGTCCAAGCTCGTCTCCTGACCAGCAATTTAGTCGACAAAGTCGAGCAGATAAAAAGGATATCAATGGTGCTACTGGCAATGCCAGCCCTGTGAAATCCAGTGCTCAGGCAGACTGGGACCACCAAAAGTACTTCGAAAGAGCCCAAAGCGATGAGATAGATACCTTGATGGGAATGATCGGCCTTGAAAACGTCAAGGCCAAATTCCTAACTATAAAAGCGCAAGTCGATACGGCAATAAGACAGAATGTCGACCTCAAGAGCGAACGATTCGGAACTGTGTTGGTCGGCAATCCTGGAACTGGTAAGCTCCGAAAGATGAACCCTAACTTTTAACGGGTAATATTACTCACCAATGTAGGTAAAACCACGGTTGCGCGCATCTATGCTAAGTTCCTGTCCTCTACTGGAGTCCTCCCCGGAAACACGTTTGAGGAAACTACGGGGTCGAGACTGGCCAACGCCGGGGTTCCTGGATGTGAGAAGCTGGTGAACAAGATCCTCAACAGTGGTGGTGGCGTCTTGTTCATTGACGAAGCATACCAACTAACCGAAGGCAACTCATACGGCGCAAAAGTCGTGGATTATCTTCTAGGTGAAGTGGAAAACCTCACTGGCAAATTAGTTGTCGTGCTTGCAGGCTATCGAAGCAATATGGAAAAGTTCTTTGGCCAAAACCCAGGATTGCCGAGTAGGTTCCCACACGAGGTCCGGTTCGAGGACTACAATGACGACGAGTTGCGTGAGATCCTCAAATATAGAGTTGGCAAAAAGTACGGCGGCCGTATGAGGATTGAGGGTGGAATGGACGGTTTGTATAGTCGGATCGTCGCTCGACGGGTTGGCCGCGGGCGAGGCAAGGAAGGATTTGCAAACGCACGAGCAGTCGAGAACGCTTTGCTCCGTATTTCAGAGCGACAGGCAAGCCGGATTTCTCGGGAAAGAAGGAGCCAGCGCACGGTGGATGTTATGCTGCTGACGAAAGAAGACCTAATCGGTCATGAGCCATCACAAGCCCTGAATAACTGCTCAGCATGGCAGAAGCTGCAGGATATGATCGGACTACAATCAGTCAAGGACACCATTCAAGCCCTTTTGACCAGCATCCAGTACAACTATAGACGCGAGCTTGAGGAGAAGCCCTTGGTGAATTTCACTTTAAACCGCGTGTTCCTTGGCTCGCCAGGTACGGGCAAAACATCCATAGCGAAGCTCTACGGACAGATATTGGTTGATATAGGCTTGCTATCAAATGGAGAGGGTAAGTCGTCGGAGAACAAAGCCCCTTCGCAGCGTTTGCTTACCGATCCGTTTTCCAGTTGTCGTTAAGAACCCAGCGGATTTCATTGGCTCAGTACTGGGAGAGTCTGAGAAAAACACCAAGGGTATCTTGGCATCCACCGTGGGGAAAGTACTTGTCATTGACGAGGCATATGGTCTTTTTGGTGGAGGCAGTAAGAGTGGTGGACAGCCCAGAACAGACACGTTTAAGAGTGCAGTGGTCGATACTATCGTCGCTGAGGTACAAAGCACACCAGGTGATGACCGGTGCGTGTTACTTTTGGGATATCAAGACCAGATGGCTGAAATGTTCCAAAATGTCAATCCCGGACTACAACGGCGGTTTCCTTTGAATTCTGCATTCATGTTTGAAGACTTCACAGATGCTGAGCTCGGTCAAATCTTGGACCTCAAACTGAAGCAACAGGGCTTTGAGACTTGCGTCCAGGGTAGGAATGCCGCGTTGGACGTTCTTTCTCGATCTCGTAACCGCCCAAATTTTGGAAACGCCGGGGAAATAGATATCTTGTTGAACAACACCAAGTTCAGGCATCAGAAGCGGTTGTTAGCAGAAAGGTCCAGCGGAAATACGTCACATAATGCATCCCAATTCAAGCCTGAAGATTTCGACGAGGACCACGACAGAGGAGAGCGGGCGGAGACGAACATCCCCATGCTTTTCGCCGGTAACGTCGGATGCGAGAAAATTGTAGAGCAGCTGGAAGATTATCGCCAGACTGTCCGGAACATGCGCAAGTTAGATATAGATCCTCGCGAGCAGATCCCTTTCAACTTCCTTTTTCGTGGGCCACCAGGTGAGTCAATATCTTCAATGTTCACCCGTTCTTTCTCTGATAAATCTCAATTATAGGAACCGGAAAGACGACCACGGCGAGAAAGATGGGGAAAGTATATTATGACATGGGGTTCTTGTCATCTGCAGACGTGATCGAGAGTTCTGCAACGGACCTTATCGGCCAGTTCATCGGCCAAACAGGCCCAAAGACCCAGGAGGCATTGGAGAAAGCCCTGGGCAAGATACTCCTCGTGGACGAAGCATACCGGTTGGCAGAAGGCCACTTTGCAAAGGAGGCGATAGACGAAATCGTTGATTGTATTACAAAGCCCAAGTTTAAGCAAAAGCTCATCATAATCCTCGCCGGCTATGATAACGACATAAATCGACTCATGGCCATAAATCCTGGTCTGACCAGTCGCTTTCCGGAGTCGATTCCGTTCAACGGCTTGAATCCAGAGGACTGCGTCCAATTATTGACAACGTTGCTCCAGTCTCGGAAGGACAAACTAATCCCGAAGCTTGACATTGTTGATATAAATGTGTTAGAGCATCCTTCGGCCACATTTAAACAGCAGCTGAATGCCCAGTTCTTGATTTTATCCCAAATATCTAACTGGGCTAATGCACGCGACGTGGGAACTCTGGCGCAGGCAATTTTCCGTGCGGCAGTGAAATCTATCACCAACAAGTCTCTTGTCTTGAACGAAAGCATGGTTCTTCAGCAGATAGGACGCATGATCACCGAACGCACGCAAAGGCAAGTGGTAACTGGCAACAATGGAAGCATGGATCCACGCAACTTCAACCTTCCGGTGGACACTCAGTCACCCCACTTCCATGCACCCTCTACAAAATCAGGCACCAAGACGGAGTCGACCCAGAATACATCTGAGAACCCTGCGAAGACATCAGACTCGCCTTGTCCCTCAACGGAAACAACAGAGTCTCGAGACCCGGGGGTGACAGATGACATATGGAACCAATTGCAAGAAGACAAGGCTAGAGAGGAGACCCGGGAACGTGATTACCAAGAACTCCTCGAAGTGGAAAGGGAAGCGCAAGATGCGGCTAAAGAGGCTCGCGAAAGGGAAGAAGCGTATGCTAACCAGGCCACCCTAGAACGGGGAGAACAAGACGACGACGAAGAAAGGAAGCGTTACGAACGAGAACGTTTACGGCGCGAGCTGGAACGAAGGGCCATCGAGGACGAGGCTGATAGAATCCTAAAACAGCGGGAACAAGAGCAGCAGCGTCGGAAGCAAGAACAAAAGGCTCAGCAGAAACTACGGGATATGGGTGTCTGCCCTGTCGGGTTTCGCTGGATTAAACAGGCGTCAGGGTATCGGTGTGCTGGAGGATCTCATTACGTGTCGAATAATCAGCTTGGGATGTAAATTGGCGGAACAATTGCCAATGATTCTTCAGATATTGTGATGGTGCTACTCGTGAGATTAAATCCGAGGAAGGGAACTGATACTGGACACTATGCCCTAGTCGCCCAATCTAGGTACATTACTGTCTGCTTCGCCGTAGATTGTCAATGTCAAGAGTAACGCTCATTGTTCATTTTATGATGACATGCCAGTCAGATCATGTCGAATAAATTCATGACCAGGTAGGCTGCAAAAGTTTAGCTTCAAAAGAGCACAATATTACAATACAAACCATAGTAAAGCAGAGCGATAACATAGATCTTAATCTGCCAACTTCTTCTGTACCTCCTTTCTTGTGCGTGATTTCTCCAGTGTGGCTTCTCTCCAGTACCAACCTGCAGCAAGACAACTAGATGGGCCAAAAATGACAGCACCCAAGAGAATATAAAGCGCCATCCTTCGATAACTTATGTCAGTAGCACGGACTCGACGCAGCTCAGATACGGTAAAGGATAGCCACAACGCGATAGCTATGACGAAACTCCCGAACTGGATCGTAGGTTCGTCGGTGACGAAGGCGAAACAGAAATGGCCCGTATGTGAAATTGTGTGAAAAAAACTCGTCAAGAACACAACGTGAGCGGTGCTGGATATCAGCAAAATCAAATATTGAAAGCGTGAGATATACGGGATATCAGCATCAGCCCATATTGACCCCGGTCCTTTTGGAACAATCATAATTTTGCTGATAATGCGGGTAACAACAGGTACAATCGCGGGAAAGCCGGCATGAGCCAGAGACCATGGGCTCAATTTGAAGCCAGCAACATCGATCAACCAAGTACTGCTACCAAACGTGCCCAGAATGCCATAGCCGACGACGGAACCATAGGCCAGAACAAGTGCGATTGGCAATGCTCTGGCAACTGGAATTGGAATGGTTCTGGGCGACGGATAGTAGAATCCTCTTCGGTGACTGAGCAAAATGTATATCGCGAAGTATATGGATGTCGCAACATCCCATCCAACAAAAAATGACACAAGTATGAACGGGATGGTACTATATATGGCTTCAGATACACTGACATTCGAGGGGCAACGACAACATACCTGCTAATTGGTCGGAGTATAAGCTGGTTGCGATAGGACTCGAGACACCAGAGTCCATTCATGGCGACAACAGATATAGCAAAGTATACCTGTAAGGATGATGGGAATGGTCTTGTAGACACTTTCTGACCGGCTGGGTTCCATGCCATATCGTATATTTCATAACAGGCTAGTTGTGCATCCTGGGAGAAAATGAATCGGGCAGCGCTGGTACACACGAACACCAGCATCCATAAGACAGTTGACTTTATCGAACGTGTCCCAGGAAATATCTGAACCTCATCTTCAAATGGAAGCACCCCGTGTCTCGAAGGGGCTGGCAGATATTTCGATGATACGCCCGGCGTGCACGCTTCTGCAAGCAGAGATAAAACAGCTTCCCCGGGGAGCTTGCTGATGACATGCAACGATAGGTATTCCAAAAAAGCATTATCCAAAGACTCAAGGCGTACTAGGAGGTTGGTGCTTCGCAAGAACGATCTACCCTTGGCCGTCGAATCTTCTGGAACTCAGCGAATCTTGTTTGGAGTGTGCTATCACTTGGGATACCGCCATGGAGAGTCAGCTCCCTGAGTTGATCCGCAAGGTATGCGGCTGACTCGATAGCTGAACTGCAGCCTTGTCCGATCAAAGGATGGAACTACTCCGTAGTATATATCAGTCAGGAATGGTTTATCGGATAAAATAAGAGAAATCGTACCTTGTAGACAGAATCACCAAGTAGAATTATCCTACCATGGTAACATCGATTCAGCACAAATTCTTCCAGGGGTACCAATACCGCGCGCACTCGACGCTCGTAGAGCTCCCTGAACGTGAGGTTCGGCATTAGGGTATCAGGCCCGAGTTGAGCTGCAAATCGTTCCTGGTCATTGGCCGTGTACCGCGGAATGTTATGACCCCGTGTCTGCTCCGGGTTCTTAAAGAACGCAAACCAATATGCCGTGTCATTATCCGTCTTATGACACATGTAGCTCCGGCCATGGTGATACATCCTGCCGCCGCTTGTAACACCCAAACTGTCAAGACCCTTGGAGACTCCGAAAATGCAACTGTAGGTGCATTGAATTGCTAGATGTTCCATTTATCAGCGAAGCGCCAGCGATAAATAACAGATTACCTACCATTCTGCTCATCAGCTCCTTGAAATCCGGGTATTTCTGCCTCCGTCATGCGCCACATCTCTTGTCGGACCCGACTATGCACGCCATCTGCTCCCACCACAATGCTCCCCGTGAAGACACGTCCGTCTCGCGCTTTGGCTATCACACCCTGGTCCGTGTGTTCCACATTGACGATATCGCAAGAGGTGTGGATATTAGTCTTATTCGCCAGCTCCTCGAAAAGACCTTCGATGAGTTGCTGCCTGTCCAGATACCACATCCTATAACCGAGCCTGTGGGGGCCGCGTTAGCAACATGTACACCTATCGCGCTGGCAGACTGACATTGTTTTCAAGTAATCCTCAGGGAGCTTTTTGGCATTCAGAGGCTTGCCGTCAGGGCCAAATGTTCCCACGTTTCTCACCGGTCCTCCCCTGGCTCTGAGATCATGGTAGCAACCGAGCTGGTCGAGAATGCGAGACCCATGGGGTAGAATAGCAACACTGGCCCCGAGGTCAGACAGGATGGCGTCATGCTTTTCGACCAGACTGTATTCGATATTATATTTTTCCAGGATGTTGGCGAGCACCAAACCGGCAACGCCGCCGCCGACAATCAAAACGCTGAAGGTGGTCATTATCGCCAACCGAAATTAGATTTATTTAAAATTGGAATAATCAAATTCCATTGAAGCAGGGAAGCGTCCCATATCAGTTGCGTTTTAAATGTTGTCACGCAGCAAGTCTGATATCACGAGTCCAGGAACGCAGGTTGATTGGTGACTCGGATAGTAAGAAGTATTGTCGAAGGAGGCGTACATATATGACCTTCGATGCTTATGTTTCCTTTCAAGTCGAGTAGATAGCATGACGCGTTGGCAGCAAAGGCGTGAGCTACAGAGAATGACCAGGGGCCCCTATGTACGACGTTGCATCATGAGCCATGCCTTATCTCGCAGCTGCGTGGCAGTCATAACAAACCGATGGCCAATGGCTGCAGACACAACCAGGAAACTGACCAGCTCAGGGCGCGTCAAAAATATACCTATTCCTATCTGGCAGATGCCACAACCGCATTGCCTTTCCTAGAGCCACAGGTCATCAGCAAATGGAGACACTTTCTCCATGTCGACCCCGAGTCCATACATTCCATTTCCCAAATACGGCAGGTTGTAGCCGTGACAATTCGAGGTGCCCTCTGAGTGACACAGGTTGAAATTGCAATCTGACCATAGTCAGCACAGCCGAATATCAGGCCAGCATATCCCATTGTCGCAATTTGCTTGTCGGTCTTTGACTGGACAGGTAGCGCTCAAATCAGCAAGTTCTTTTCGAGCGCCTTTGTGTAGTCTGCCACCCTATGATGGCTCTGAATTTGGACTAGCTAGCCTTCGCTATCGGGGTAAAAGAGAGAAATTCATGACGTGTCAACCACTCAGTTTGTCCAGGTAAGAGATCCCAGGTGACAAAGACCTGTTTTTACAACCATCCGTGGCATTCCAAAGACCCTAGGTGCCACAACTAAGGTCATAAATGTATTCCGTCGGATCTGCGCGGGATAGGGGCTCCAATTCCCCTAATCGGGAAAACCATGCGAATCTCAATTGAAGAATGTGATTCCATGCAGACCCCGGCCTTCAGAAATGTAACAGAAGCAATATCCCATGCCCTGTGTACCTATACTCGACACTTTTGGATGAGACTCTTTCTATACCACATGACTGCAGCTCGCTTTCTGGTGGGTTTCGCGGCAAGAAAAGTGCTTTCCAAGGCAGTGGCTCCAATCAGAGGGCCAGGCTCCGGTGACGGTCAAGTCATGCGTAGTGATCAGATTCAACTAGTGACTTGACGATATTGGAAACTGGCCATCCAGTCTTACTACCCCAACTTTGAAGTTCACCAGTAAGCTCTGCCAGCATTCGCGAATGCCTGAGCCAGGGACAACCTACATTGACCGTCAGTAGAGCAATATTTCGACACCGCAGGTAGGTATACAAAAGGATATTGGTCCAAAGGCGTTAACCCAAACAGCGGCGGAGTTACTTGATACTGCCAATGCGCAAATCTGAATGGCGTGGTATTCCAGCCTGGCTTCAAGAGACTTCATTCTTTCGATATTTTTCAGGGTGTTTATCGATTCAAATATCGGTTCAGCAAGACAGAGGATTGTCATGGCGATGTGGTAATATTGCAGGCTGGAGGCTGGTTCGATTAGAAAACAAGTGATTGATTTCGCAAGTCAGACGCACATACTATGCCATTTAGACGTGTTCCATAGAGATGGGAAAAAGCTTTCTCCATGTAGCCGTGGAGTATCGATGGGTTTGAACGAGCTTGGAAGCGACATCATCCAATCATCAAGTTCTTTCTTCAGTGATGCCCATTCGCTTCTGTCCAAAGCAACACCTTCCTGCTGGAGACAGCGGTTGATAACCCTACCCAGTATGTATGTGATACGGTTAGCGAAATCATCTTCGCCGTTACTTTCCAGCGGAGGGTGGGGATCGTTCAGCTCGATCATCAGGTTTCGTCTTTCCATCAAAGCGACGGTAATGTCTTCACGAAGGTGATTCCAGAATCCGGCTCTGATCAATCCCGGTCCCAAGTTGTTTGGACAGCTTGCTAGGAGAGAATAAGACCCTCGCAGATGATTCTGGGCGCTGACATTCTCTAGAAGGCATCAGTGATTAGACAGGAAAAGGCTCAGAGTACGACCAACGGGTTATAATCTCGTAGGACCTCAGCAGACAAATAGCTGCCAGCGTCTCTCCAGTTCTGAATTCATTGAGGTCCTCTGTAAGAGACAACAATATCTGAACACTTTCAAGGTGATAGGAATCCGCCAAATCTCCAAGCTGGGTATTGGACGAACTGGAGCTCTGACTGGCAGCTGAAAAGGCCAGGATAGCACTCAGCAGGAGGGAATTCTGTCGAGCACACCCCGGAATAATATCTTCGAAATGGCGTCTGCTGTCATTCAGATCGTACCAGCTAGCTAGGTGATCGATGTAATAACGGAAGATGCGTGCGACTCTTGGGTCTTGCAACGCCGCCTCCGGGTCCTTGACAGACACATACGTCTCTGCCAGGCCGGAACGACTGGCTTGTTTCTCACGAGTAGTATCTACTGTCAATGATGAGGTCCAGTGACAGTCCCGTGAACCTCGTTGACAATGGAGGCAGACTGGACGATGACCGTCGCCTGTCGTGGTCAGTCACCGGCTCGACGGGCATAATGAGAGCATACATTTGATCTTGCGGAACCTGCACGACTGGCTATCCGTCGCTATTAGTTACTAGACTCACTGACAGAAGTATGGAGCCCTACCATCGATCTTTCCGTAAAGGCCGCGGCATGTTTGTGATGATTAATATGCGAGGTTCTGCGAGGAGCGAGATGCGAGATGCGAGTTCTGCGAGGCAATTTTAGTCATCGGCCAATCAGAGGGCCAGCCGTACATTATTCGATGTACTAGTAGAGATAGACGGAGTATCGAAAATAATAACTATAAAAGATGGGTTCTCGCCAAAAAAGCATGCACTTCAGCGCAGCCAGGTAGAACACCATGCAGCGGCTCGCATGCACCAAATTGAAGCCACGGCTCTTCACCAGTCCCCCGGCAGCCCACACGCTGTCCACCTATGCTGCTAGCATCCGTCCGACCAAGCAGGAAATCCATAACAAGCAGTTAGCGCCTGAAAACCTCGAAATTGCCGTTCGCAGCCTGTACCATGACGGCCTGGTGGTGGTGGAAGATGCCATTCCGCACGATGCCCTGGATAGGCTGAATGCCCAGATGGTCAAGGATGCACGAGCCCTGCAGAGCAAGAAAGAGAACAGCCCGTTCAACTACAACCCGGGCAATATCCAGCAGGATGCGCCTCCGGTACGGGCACACTTCGATGCAAATATTTTTCTGAGTACGTGCACCCGTCGGTCTTTGGCGGGCACATCTAACCGCCCATTGATCCTTTTCAGACCCTATAGCCACCCAAATTACCTCTACAGCATTAGGGCCCCGGCCAAAGTGGACGTTCTGTTCGGGCAATTCAGCTATGCCACCGACACCGGAGCATCCTCCCATGTCACAACCGGTACATTCAGACGCGGACTTTGCCCATCCAACGCATCCGTTCGCCTATGTGACCAATATCCCCCTCATCACCATGACACCCGAGAATGGCTCCACAGAGCTGTGGTTGGGGACTCATACCGACTCGGGGATGCATGTCCAGGATGGACGACAAGGCGAACGCGCCAGTGGCCGCATCAAGCTCGATGTCCTAGAAAAACGCAGGGCGATTCGACCACCGTCTCAGCCAGTAGTACCTAAAGGCTCTTTTGTGCTTCGGGATCTGCGGCTCTGGCACGCGGGAATCGGAAACCAGACGGATATCGTTAGGGTTATGTTGGCCATGAGTATGTCTTGCCCGTTATCTTTGTTCGGCTCTAGTATACGTGACCGCTAATGACGTAGTCCATTTTGCTCCATGGTACCGGAATCCAATGAAACTGGAGCTGTCTGAAAGTGTGAAGCCAATCATCGCCAGGGAAACTCGGCTGGACATCCCGGTGCACTGGGTGGCAGAGGAAGAGGCGCTGGAGCGGTACTTGAACCGGGGGTTTGGGAACGCGTATGACTTTAGCCAGGCCTGACAAACCCCTGTCTACTATACAGCCGTATTTCCGTGCTATCTCTTACCCCAGCCTATAGCCTGTCTTCCTAGCATAGCCCTAACTATTTAACTCTACACAGTAGGATATCACACTGACTCAGTCACCCCGCACTCCGCATTCCTTCATGCGGGGTGCGGGGAAGTCGGTGTTATCTTTTGCCTTTGCCTTCATTGTTGCCCTCGTTCACTTCAATTCATCCCGGCTTCATTCGGTCTCAGGTTTTGCTGATAGGACCTCACACAAAGCAGTATACCGAGTACACTCTGCGACAAGAACAGAGCCGTCGATGCCGTGCAATCACTATCCCTGTTGCCTCCCCGCTGAGCTCGGTGCTCCCCGGTTTATGTAGTAGCCATGCGAATTGGCAGAGGCTGCGAACGCTGTCGGCATCGCCATATTCGGTGCACGGTGCGAGCCGGAGCTTCGGCCTGTAATACCTGTGCGCGGCTGAATCGACCGTGTCATCTGGATCCGCGGTTTCGCTTCAAGACGGTGCGACATGTTTATCATAAGAGCCGTGGCACGCCGTCACGGTTCGAGCTGGCGTGGGATCCGGAGCAGGTCTGGGTGAATGTGTCTCGTCCCTGTACGTTACCTTTCGATATCTCTTGTCGTTGATAAGATGGGGGAGATGCTAATGATGTAGTAACCTTCGTGCAAGAACCTGCCGATGAATCGCTAGAATGGAGTGCTCCCGAAGCCCCCGATTCCCCGGATCAGGAAGAAGAGGAATGTCCTGGACCGGACTTGGATGCCTTTGTGCCGGCGATGATTATGCCCAGCACAGATATGGTATTACCAGTGCTGGACAGTTCAAACCTCGCGTTAACGCCGCCAATGATGCTGGATGCACCAGCTGTCTCGTCGACCGCCATTTCACCTCCATCACTGAACGATCTCGCATCGCCATTGGCATCAAGTAATTCATGGACGGCCTCGTCGCCGTGGGATTCGTTAAGTACAGGATCGAATACTACCCCGAAACTGACGTCGCGGGAAGCGTATCTCATGCGGTCGTATATTTCCACGATAGCACCATGGGTGAGCATCACGGAAGCTGAACAACACTTTCAAGGTACATGCTAATCTGTACCAGGCGGATATCTGCGACCTGCGCTCGCATTTCGCGACCGAGGTTCCCCGGCGCGCACTGCAGGTACCCATGGTGCTAAAGTCGCTCCTGGCCCTATCTGCGCGCCACGATGCGATTATGTCGGGCTCCAGCGACCTGGAATCATCCGAATACCACGGTCAGTGTCTGGAACTGCTCATCGCAGCACTGGCACAGCCGGAAGACAGCTACGATGACAACCTGCTGATCACGGTGGTGATCCTGCGGGTGTACGAAGAGCTGGAAAACAGCACAGACGAGAAGCACCACCTGCTCGGATCCAACCGACTGCTCAATACGATGTCCAAATCGGCGTACTCGGGCGGATTGGCCGAAGCCGTCAGCTGGCAGTTCCTCCGCCAGGCGATCTACGCCTCGGTCGTGCAGTACCAGCCCCTGTCGCTGGATCTGAAGAACTACAAGTTGTCGGCGGTGTTCCGTCGTCGCGACGACGCGGCGTACTCGAACATCATCATCTTCCTTTGCGCGCGGGTCATCCAGCTCAGCGGGACGGGGCTTGTCGATGAAACCGACTGGCGTGGTGTAGCTAATAGCGTGGAACAGTGGCACCGCGCAAGGCCCATCTCGTGGCAGCCGCTGCGGTACCGAAGCGCGAATGCCCGTGAGAATCGACCCTTTCCTGAATTATGGATGATGTCTGCGCCAGCAGGTATGTCATACTATGCACGCCCGTGTAGACTTATAAAATACATAAATACTGACCGGACAGTTGTCGGATTACAGTATTATCATGTCGCGTGCATCTTCCTCACCTCCTCCTCCGGCCGCTGGCAAACCCTGAACGACTATGAACTGGCGCGAGCGCGTCGACTCTGCGAGGTGAACACCCAGACCCGTCCAATTCGCAGGATGGAAGGTCACTGACAGCCCAGAAAACAATCGGCTCGCATTTAGCAATGGTAATCGGCTTAGCAGTGTCCAATGAAAACGTGACGAATGCCTGCTTTATGGTCTGCCATCTTTTACATCGCTGTACGTGCTTTCTTCAGTCAGGGTATTAAAACCTCACCCAATCTACCCCAACCTAACACTCTGCAGATGGATACTGTCTCCGCCATCCCGCCGAACAACACGGGTCACTCCGGTTCCTGGCGCATGTGGAAAAGAACATTGGATGGCGGACAGCGTGGATGGTGGAGAAATTAGAGCAGCAGTGGAAGGAACTACAGGCATTGGATTCAATGTGAACAACCAACAATCTTTCTACTCTGGGGTATTAGTACTCCGTGCAAAGTACATAGATCTGTAGTACATACTCTGTATGGCCATCATCCCGTGGGGTATCATAGATTAGATGCGATAACCGATAAAAGTGCTGCCTACGCCGTGTGCCAGAAATAGACAGGCCCGAGCTAAGGAAACATAAGTGGAGGCTAAACAAAGGCGATAATACGATAAAAGCTGTCGGGGCCCTGAATCGTAGCTAAGCAAGACCTTTTTCTGTAGATATATATATATATATACTCTGGAGTACAGTTGCTGTGTTCGGTATTGTGTATGATGCCCGTTATCCAAGCAATATTGGCGCTGTTAGCCATCAGTCACTATGTGGTAGCCCATTCGGATTCCTGTATGTACCCATGCATTCCGTTCCCTTGGTAGAGACGGGCCAGACCCGGTGGTAGGAAGGGGAAGGGAGGCAAAAGGCTAACACCACCAGGCGCAAACATCACCATAACACCCACAATCAACGCCACAAACGTCGCCAATGCCTGCGACGGCCAGACAATCAGCGGCACATTGACCATCTCGCCATCTTACAGCGGCGCCGTGCACATCCCCACCATCCAGGAGATCACCGGCGACGTAACACTCACCAATGCTGCAGGGGTAACGGACCTGGTTCTCCCGGACTTGCAGAGTATTGGCGGGAGGCTGCAGATTAGCGGGAATGAGGCATTGCGGAACGTGAGTTTGGGGCGGTTGGAGAGCGCGGGCAACAAGGACAGTGGCAGTGACAGTGGCAGTGGGGGATTGGACATTCGGGAGAATAACGCATTGGACATTGTGGATTTGGGAAGTTTGAAGGATGTCGATGGGGGGTTGTCTCTAGAGGGAGGGTTTAGGTTCGTCGCCCATATGTATTACCATTCTTACCATTCTGGCGAAACTAACGAGATGTGCCTCCGGTATAGTCTCTCCATATCCAGCCTCAAAGACGTCACCGGCCGCACGAGTATTACTGGCGCCAAACTCCCCTGCGGGTTATTCGACCGCCTCGCTGCAGCCGGGGACTTTCAGGGCTCGTATTCATGCATTAACGACGGACACAAGGGCCTCAGTCCCGGCGCGAAAGCCGGGATCGCGATTGGCGTAATCATAGCGGTTCTACTGGTAGGCCTTGGGATATGGCTAATTGTTGTACCCCGACGGCGACGAGCAGCAGCAGCAGCAATGGACGAAGAAGGCCACGACGAGAAAATGGGCTACTCAGACGCCAGGGAATATACAGGTCCTGAAACAACGGGGGCGGGGAGCAGGATGATGGCCGGACTGTTGAAAATCCCGCGAAAGCCATTTCCGTCCAAGCATCCGGAGAATGTTGCACGACCGAGACCAGTGGATATGCTGGATGGGAGGATGATATATGAGGCGCCGACGGGGGTGCGGTCACCGACGGTATATGAACTCGATGCAGGACCTCAGAGCCGGCATCAGATACCGATTAACCATGAGTAGCCAGGTTTACGTTGTTTATGTCTATGTATGTATGTGTGCACATAGGAGAGAACGATCAATACGCAGTTGGTCATAGCCTGATCCATTGTTCTTCAAGCCTTCTGCACTACTGGCCTCCCACAGCTAGTCGCACTTTTTCTTCGATGGCGATGAGGCGTCATTTGCGATTTCTCGGAACCACCCTGCAGCCACGTTCGTGCGGTCTGTTGAAGGTGATGGATTGGAGGGCTATGATCACAGTAGGACTCATTTTACCTTCGTTTTCCCTTTCCTGAGTCACATCATATTGCCAACGTAGGCATCCGTCCCAAAGACGAGCATGGCTTCGGTAGGTACACCAGGGAAGATGATGGAACGGGCTGTAGTGATTTGCGTACGGCTTTGAGTAGCAGTATAAGATGTAGACAAGAAGATCTGTCGCTATATGATGCTTGAAATGGGCTCCCCGCCTTCAATATGTACATTCAAGAGTTATTCTTGCACGAAAAGCTATCGCTACTGGGATTTTCCTGGATCGACTTTCCAGAAGTGTAGAGACCCAATCCACACTAGTTTTGTCAGCCTGCAGCTCTGTAAAAATGCAAAGGGGACATATGCGAAGGGGACATACGATTAGACCCGCAAGGGCGATTAGGCCAAAGTTCACGATGGTCAAGGAGGTCTTTCTCCACGAGGAGAACCACAAGCCGCGGTTCATGTAAAGCCAGAAGAAGCCACTCAGGCCAACTACTCGGTGGTCAGCATTTCAAGTCTTGAGGGGAATTGCGATTGGAGGATCAACTCACAGCTAAACCAGCTTCCGAATAATGCGCTCTGCAAGGGCCAGGTTAGTCACGTTCAATACAGAGGAAAGAGGCACGGGAGGGCCGTACGATCAAACTCAGGAGATTGCTAAATACTGGCACCGCTTCAGCGATAATCCATGCAACTACCCACATGGCTACGCCAATGCCAATCCACGAGCCAGTGGCCACGAAATCCCGTTTATGCATGCGGTCCGTGCCCTCGAAAATGCGAAGATAGATGTACTTGCAGCCGACATGCCCAAAGACGACACCGGCGATCACGATGGTGGGAAGGGCAATGCCGTAGGCGACCTTTTGCAGGATGGGGTTGGTGGAGCCCAGAGCGGGCGAGCCGACGCCGTCGCCGGCATAGCGGTAGATGACAACGGCAGTGACGATGTAGAGGATGATGTCGAGGGTCTGCAGTAGACAGAGGGCTTTGGGGAAGTCCCGGGGGTTCTTCAGTTCGGCCATGATACCGAAGTAGGCGACGTGACCGATGTAAGCAAAGATGATATTGAGGACGGCGGAAAAGGCTGTGACCAGGTCGACGTCGGCGGTGGCCTTGACGGGCTTACCGCCGGGGTGTTCGATGCCCAGACCGATCATACAGATGACGATGGCGGACACGATACTCGTAAACGAAACCATGGACAGCCAGGACACGTTGTTGAGGGTTCGGGGCAGGGAACAGATCAGCGAAACGACCAGGCCCACGATGCCGAAAACAATGGTGCAGGTGCCATGATCGGAGAGGACGTTGAGCGCGACGGAGAAGGTGACCAGATGGCTGGCCATGAAGAAGATAATGAAGAGGACTTGGGCGACCCCCAGGAATTCCCGACCAACCCGGCCCATGAGAACCTCACCGGCGTCGGCCATGCTCATGACGTGGGGATATCTGAGCTTGAACTGGCCGAAGACGTAACCGGTGTAGGTGGCGATAATCCCGATGCCGACGAGGATGACCAGAGCACTGTCAATGCATGATTAGTTGTGATTGAACCAGAATGGGAGCTAGGGTCTGGGGTACTCACGGAGCCAGTCCCAGGGTGGCCACGGCGGCGGGCAGCGACAGGACGCCCAGCGAGATCGTTTCGGCGACCATGACTATGTGGGAGGGAGAGTCAGCTTGACTAGTTAACTA
Organism: Aspergillaceae sp. MA 6039; assembly: GCA_003004485.1. Lineage (NCBI taxonomy): Eukaryota > Fungi > Ascomycota > Eurotiomycetes > Eurotiales > Aspergillaceae > Aspergillaceae sp. MA 6039. The sequence goes on along the minus strand of PQMF01000016.1, from coordinate 138,957 downwards.
TGCTGGATCAAGGGCTGACGGCATACGTAGACCACATTGCCTGGAGTTCATGTTAGCTCTGTTGTCACAACACGTAGTGAATATTATATTATGATCATAAAACATACCACCACTTTAGCACTTTGTACTTGACCTCAGCCGTCTCCTCATTCCCAAAGGCGTCCTGCGCCGTGGGATCCCAATGTTCCCCCTTGAGGTCTTTTTCCGACTCATCGTGCCAGGGGGGAGAGTCCACCGGCGCCGGTGAATGGACATATTGTGTATAGCTCAAGCTTCCAGAAGACAAAGAAGAGCACTGGAGAAGAGAGAAGAAAGAAGAAAGACAAGGATCGAGAAAAGGGAAGACCGAGAAACCAGGGAGGGAAGAAGAATGCTACATAACGGTAGGAATCGGCAGTGGGCCAAGAAGCTGTGTATCCATAGATATGGACCGGCGTCTTCTGATAGCAGTGACAGACGTTGATAGCCAATTTCACACTAGTTTTATTCACGAATTGCCTCGTCGTGCTATCTCCAACCGGCGCTGAATCCGTTGAAATTATGGCCGCGACAGAATCTGCACGCCGGAAACTGGCCGAAGTGGGAATCCGGTGTATAGATCGTGCCCTCTTTTGGGGGCTCTCCGGACGGCTTCTGGGGAAATGTCTATCCACGGGGGGGGGGGTACTCTGTACGGTTACTGCACAATGGCATCAGTCAATGGACTGCTCATGGTCATAACATCGCTGCTCTCTTGCCGGGAACTCATCACGATGTGGGCCACGTGATCGGCCCCAGACTGACCGGCCCGGTGTCTTTTCCCCGGTCCGCTGACTAACCCGATGCTGAGTCAGCTGGACTTGGAGACGAACCCTTTGAAGAGACATCACGACGACGGCAGCCGGTCTGCGCGCTGTTGATATGCGCTTCTCCAGATTCCCCTCACGGTGGATGGAGTCGATTTCTCCATTGCCACTGTTGGAGGCCCTGTGCAGGTGCAGCACCCCGGTTCCCCCCGGGTCTCTTCCCCGGTCTCTTCCCCGGTTCTCCCCCGGTTCTCCCCCGGTTCTCTCCCCGGGTTCTCCTCGATACCCCCCAATCGTTGGTCTGCATGGCTTTGGTTCCACTAAAGGAGCCTACCAGTATGGTGACCTGGTCATCCTTCTACTCTGGGCCGTCCCTTTGTGGCCTGCGACGCCCCTGGTTGCGGCGAGTCATCATGTTCCGGTCTTCATTCCTTCCCTCGTCCACCCTGCCGAGGCTGTCCTCAACCATCTGGGCATCGCCTCCTTTCACCTCATTGGACACTCCATGGGCGGCTTGATGGCTCTCTATCTGGTGCACCATCATCCAAATAGGGTCCTGAGCTTCGTGGATATCGAGGGCCAGGGTCCCTGGCCCCGGAGGGCTGCTTCCTCAGTCGACAGATCATCACTCATGATGGAGGCACGCAGGGCCCCGGGGTGTTTCTGGATCACTTCAGCAAACGTATGCGACATTCACCGGCGTACTCAAGTGCCTTGTATGCCGTCGCGCTGCGACAAAAGGTCCGCGCTGGAGCTGTCGCCGGCGTCTTCACGTCCATAGTGCGCTTGTCGGACGAAGAGGATCTGATGGGCATGTTCCTGGGGCTGCCGTTCCCGGGCTGCCGTTCCCGGGCTGCCGTTCCCGCGCATGGTCATGCCTGGTGAACTCAGTCGCGGCCTGTCGTATCTGGGACGCTAATACAAGGAAGGCGTGGTATTGGCTGAGATCCGTACAGCGGGCATCCCACGTATTTGAACCCGCCGGAGATGCACCGACAGATCGCGCAATTCTACAGTCTATAGCCGAGTCCCGTAGTCCGTACGAAGTAACCAGGCCCCAGACTCCTATTCACAGACTCCTGGTAGGGTCACAGTCATTACCCGAGTCGGCGCCAGTATTAACCGCCTCCCACCATCGAGCCCTAATCCCCGATTGGGTCTATTTACCCGTCTGGCACGGCGCTAACCCAAACAGGCAACCAAATGACGCCATTCCCCCCGCTTCTTTAAAGCCTCATTGTCTTCTTTTTCCATGTTCTTCTTCTCCTATTCTTCTCTTCTTCTCTAGTTCTCTTGTTCTCGTCTTCATCTTCAGCTCCTCGTCGCGATCGCTCTCTCCTCCGTACTCAGGATACTGTCAACATGTCGCTCAACAAGAAAATCACTCTCAACTCCGGCGCCCAGTTGCCGTATGTCCCTGAAGACCCCTCCCATGGTACGCGTGTATAACTGACCCGTACCACAGCCAACTAGGCTTTGGCACTTGGCAGTCGGATCCCGGTCAGGTTGGTGAGGCTGTTTACCAGGCTCTCAAGGCCGGCTACCGTCATCTCGACTTGGCCACCATCTACCAGAATCAGCGAGAGGTTGCCGCGGGTATCAAACGCGCCTACCAGGATGTCCCGGGGCTGAAGCGCGAGGATATCTTCATCACCTCCAAGTTGTGGAATTCCCAGCACCACCCCAACGACGTCGAGAAGGCCCTGGACGAGTGTCTGGCGGAGCTTGAGCTGGACTACTTGGACGTATGTTCGCCGGTCTGGATTCATGTGTTGGGCCTGGCGCATTTGGCTGACTGCAACAGCTCTACCTCGTTCACTGGCCCGTCGCCTTCAAGTCCGGCTCCGACCTTTTCCCTCTTGATCCCAACGACGAAAAAGACGTTGCCCTTGACAACTCCATCTCCATTGTTGACACCTGGAAGGCCATGACTGAGTTGCCCAAGGACAAGGTCCATTCCATCGGTGTCTCCAACTTTACCATTGACCATGTATGACCCCATTGGCGTTGGGAGACAAAAAAAAAAAAAAGGCAAGACGGCTAATGAACGCAGCTCGAGGCCATCATCAAGGCAACCGATGTCGTGCCCGCCGTCAACCAGATCGAGCGCCACCCTCTCCTCCAGTCCAACGCGCTGACCAACTACTGCGATCAAAAGGGCATCCACATCACGGCGTACTCGGCCTTTGGCAACAACGTGATCGGCGAGCCGCTTCTCATCAACCGCGACGAGGTCAAGAAGGTCGCCAACTCGGCGTCGCAACGTCTCGGCAAGACAGTCACCCCATCGCAGGTGATCCTGGCGTGGTCGCAGGTGGGTAACCGCAGCGTGATCCCCAAGTCGGTCACCCCGCACCGCATCGTCGAGAACTTCCAGGAGATCGACTTGACTCCAGAGGAGGTTGAGGAGGTCTCCAAACTGGGCGAGAACCCCAAACGATACAACGTTCCGTTAACGGCCAACAAGCCGCGGTGGAACATTAATATTTTTGGAGAGGAAGAAGAGGGAGAGGCCGGACAGCGGGTCAACGTGGGAGTTTAAACCCTACAATAGCTGTAGATACCTTACTGCCTTACGAGTATGAACGATTATGATCTGCAATGCAATGCAACGTGATGCAATATATATATGCACGTAAGGCCTCGCCTTCGTACAGTAAGTCTCGTTATATTGAGGGTCTCGGTGTGGAATATATATATATAATGCAAGTTATGTATGAATATAAGATACAACTACAAAAGTTGCACTACTTTTGGATTCGCATTAATGCCCCTGAGTACTGTAGATAATGAAGATGAAAAGTAGCAGTGAATGCTAGATAGATTGATGAATTGACTGATAGATTAATTAGAGAGGATGGAGAGGTGTCCAGAGAGATCTGGCTACATATAGAAGTCCTCTACAAACGAAACTGCATCACGGGCTCGCCTATCGACCCTACGGGCCGATGCATAGGCCGACACATTAATGCCCGAGTACGTTCATGCCACTTGAACCACTGCATTGGAATAGATATTGTAGGATTTAAGCCATGACGACACAAAGTAGCTATCGGGCCCTTAAATAAGAATGGTATGTTGAGGATATCATTATAGCGGGCACTGTATACTCTGCCCTATTGGCAGTCATTACTATTAGCTATCTACCATACGGTAGAGTACACGGATATTGACAATTATGTACTATACGAGCCCCCCATTTCCACAAAGATTTTCTTTAAGGCTGGCTCAAAAACACGTCCAACAACTTAGGGTAGTTGGGGGTCCCCAACCCGGTGACAGGATCCCAGCCGGGAACGGCCTCGAAGGCCGTGACGCCACAGCCCGAGTTGCTGCCCGTGGTGATATCGTTGAACACCTCGGGGTGCTGGTAGAGTACGGGGTTGACGAACCCGATGGTGCCCTTACCCTTGGCCAGACGCTCCTCGTTGATCCGGGTGAGGATGGACGCGAAGACCGGCGCCGCGGCCGACGTGCCCGAAACGAGACTGGGCAGCCCCGACGAGTAGACGAGGACGTTGTCCGCGACAGCAGCCACATCGGGGTACCCGCGGCCAATCCGGTTGTAGATACCGCCGTTGGCGGCAAACGAGCTGTTGTCCACGCTCTCGTAGTAGGGGTGGTTGGGGTCGTGCTTGGCGAAGTAGTCCTCGACGGCCTGCTTCTGGTAGTCGGCGCGCTTGTAGATGTTACTGAAGCCGCCGCCGGACGGGAACTTGGAGACGGCCTGCTCCTGGTCGGTGGACGCGTCGGCGCCGGGGGGCAGGTAGGTACCACCGGCGGTGGTCAGGTAGGGGCAAGTGGCCGGGAAGTCCGGCGCGAAGACCTTGTCGTTGTTGCCGAGACAGTTGCTGGGACGCGGGTCACCGCCCGAGCCGGCGACACCGGTGTCGCCCGAGGCCACGACGACCGAGACACCCTGCAGACCGAGCTTCATGAACTCGGAGCACTGGCGCCGCTGGTAGGAGATGGGCAGGTCGGCCTCGGAGCCCCCGTACGAGATGGAGATGACGTTGGTGGGCTTGTAGACGCCGCACTGCAGCTGGCCCTTGTAGCCGCCGGAGACGTTGTGCGGATAGGTCGGGTCGATGTTGCCGGCGCCGGTCTGGTCCTTGGAGCAGTAGGAGCCGTCGATGCCGTCGAGGAAGTTGTTGAGGAAGCCCGGGAAGTTGTAGCTCGCCTCGTACACCGGGTCGTCGGTCTGGAAGAGCACCGAGTTCTGCGGATAGATGAGAGGGTACGAGATCTGGAAGTCCAGGTTGGACTCGGTGCCGGCCTTCAGCGAGCTGTTGGCGGGGGCCTCGGCGCCGTCGATGGCCTTCAGCTCGGGGTGCGTGCCCGTGGGGATCTTGGAGTAGATGGTCGTGAAGAACAGGTCCAGGTCCTCCTGGCTGTAGATGTCGCCCAGGTCCTCGTAGATGCCCAGCTCGTTACCCTTGGCGGCCTTGCTGCCCTGGGGGACGTTGTATAGGGCTAGACATTCAGGGTCAGCTCTGCCTTTCTCGATGCAAGTCGGATGCTTTTTCCTTACCGCTAATGCATGGCGGCGTGATGACCAACCCACACAGACCCAGCAGGTTACCCAGCAGCTCCTGAATCGGAAGAGTCAACTGCTGGATAATCGGCGGCAAGCTACCCTGACGGCCATGGAAGGTTCGCTTCTGCAGGCCGGAGGTCTCCTCGGGCTCGTCCCGGAGCTCGAGACCGTGGATACCGGGCTTGACGAAGTCAATGTGCTCCTGCACATGCTTGGGAACGTGGTACCTAATACCAGTCAATCAAAAGAATCTTCCAAAAGAAGATTTTCAGGCCGGAAGGCACTCACTCCTGACAGGCGACATGGGACTTGCCCGTGCCCTCATTCGAGTAGGTGTAGTATTCCGTGCGCAGCAGGTTCTCAACCTCGTCCGGGTGGGCGTCGAACTGCAACCACTGCTTGTTGGTCGACTGCGAGACGCGGTGGGCAGCGATGCCCATGCTCTCCAGCCACTCGCGGACACTGTCGACGCCCTTCTGAGCCGGAGCGAACAGGTCGTGGATCTCCTCCGGGGAGAAGTACTGACCATACCGGGAGGACTTGGGGTGCGAGCTACCAGCACACTATCAGCATTGATGTTTTTTTATCTTCTCACCGATATACAAGACCTACACATCCATGAGGAGATCATGGCCCCGGTCTAAGTTGGACTGGGACAGACCAATACGCATCGGGAGCTTGACGGATCGGTCCAGCCTTCTGCCCTCGGTCCACGAGGCCGGCAGCGCATCCCGACGCTCATGAAGCGTGTAATGATGGCCGGTGGTCGGCGCCGCCAGCGCCTGGGCAGCGAGGGCGCCCAAGAGAACTAAGGAGGTTTTCATAATCGACGTTCTGAGGTCAAGTCCAGCTTGTACACTCCGGAGATGAGCTAGACCTAAAGAGAAAAGAGGGGTTCTGAGAAGGCCGGGGTTGTAAGGAAAGAGAAAGAAAAAAAGGTTCCAATAGGCTCGCCCATCCCCTGTATATATACTATACTATATATACTATCTCTCTCGACCAAAAGAACTAGGGTCTAAAAGGCCTATGATTTAACCGGCATCGGCGATCCACCACAGCCTCTTGAGCAGGACGACGACGACGACCACTCCACTCGCAAGTTAGCACTTGAACTTTACTCCGCAAAGCCTGTCTTGCTCTCCGGCTCAGGGTCGATGATTATCAAGTACTGTTACGAAAAAAAGGCACCAACGATAAGGTGGCTGGAGTGGAGCTGCACAGGCCGGGGCTGAAAAGACGCATTCGCCCACTCACGATGCCGCACTTGGGCTTGGGGTTGTTCATCCCTATCTGTTGCTTCGGGAGCGGGCTTTCGAAGAGCAAGTATCGACGCCTCTCGGCAGTGCTGTCGTGCGCTCGTATTCTGTCCACAGTCACTCAGGCCTCATCCCACGGGGAAATGCAGGATCCCGAATGTAGGCCGGGTGCTAGCAGACTGATCCTCAAGCACGTTACCTTGACGATCTCGGCATCAGCTAGCTTAGCCAAGGTTTAGGCAAAAGGCCCCCCTCTTCTTGCTCTGGCTGGCCTTGCGGTTGCATTTCAGCCCTCGGCATCGTATTTGAAATCAGGATACGCGCAACGATAGTTAAGTTCCTGGGACTCGGGAGCCAAACTGGATATCTGTCTTCTTCTTATCTGGTTCAGCTCGTCAATACTCTCACTATTGACGGGATTATTCTCGAAAGGCTATATTCTGTTGTGATGGTCAATAGTGCCGCGTCGTGCCGTGTGGGAATTCCCCTGAACTCTGCATGAGCACCCTCCATGCCAATCACTGCCGAGAGAACAAGGCCAGGACTAAGGGGCAAATTATGATGTCCTCGAGGTAGACCAGACCGAATGGTGGTCCGTTCATCGAGTTGTTTATCCGTCTTGGTCATGGTTCTACATTATTCTCGGTTCCTCGGTCTCAGTCTCGGTCTCGGTCTCAATCCTGGGCCCTTTCTTTTGACATATCTCATCCAGACGAACACTCCGGGGTTCTCACATGGGATCCTACAGTCGCTGCATAGCATTCTATTGCGGAGTAGTAACTCGTTCGGCTTTTGGGTAGGTTCACCATAGCGGGCTCTACCGGAAAGAGTTAAAGAACAAGTCTCCATCGGTCTGCAGCCTAGTCGAGCAGTGGCGGAGTCTTCTCCACTGCAATCATTGCCGATTGTTATCGGAAAATCGCCCGGCAAAAGGACGGTGAAAAGAAGGCCAGAGATATCAAATTCAAATAGCAATTAACCCGCCCCGGAGAGTCCGCCTGGGCTGAGTATACTCCCGGAAGTATGTATACAGAGTATATAACGGAGGGTCCGTACATACAAGAGTCCCAGATTAAACCATGTCAAATCAATCGGAGCGCGATGCAGGTACTTTTCAGATAAAGATCAGCTTGCCCCAGCTGTAATCATGCTTGGCCCAATGGACGCCGGAAGCGCAGTCTACTGTCTACGGGGGGGGGTATTGCGCCATACGTGGTACCACGTATGCTGTCCGTATAATCAGACTTTAGGGGGAAAGGAAGCGCAGATGCGTTTCTGCGTTTCCTATGGCCTGGCGCAAACCATGGCGTCTCTGATTCCCGGCGTTTGGTCACGAAAAGATGCATGCATGACTCAGGCCACAGACCGAGGGTCGCAGCTGTCTGTGCTGTTAGTGATTGAAGAAATGATACGTTCGACCGATACATACCTCGGGACAAGCCCTTTGGCGATTTAGGGTTCAACAGGACCGGACCTATGGTATCGTTCGTGTTGTATCGTGGCGGGATGCAGGTTCAGGTACCGGATTTGATCTGAACAGATGATAGAGCAGTCAACACTGCCTGCAAAATTATGGTCGCAAGCATCAGAATAACCGCGCTGGAGGCACGCTCAGGATCCAATCCACTTCCACAGCATGCGCAACAGCTGCTGCCGATGAATCGGCTTCGCCAGATAATCATTCATGCCCTTGGCTAAATACGTCTCGGCATCGCCCTTGAGCGCATTCCCCGTTAGCGCGATGATGGGCACGTCGACGTGCATTTCGCGGATCTGCTCTGTCGCCTCCAACCCGCTCAACACCGGCATATTGACGTCCATCAAGACCACGTTGTATGACAACGGGCGCTGCTGGACCATGCGCACAGCCTGCGCGCCGTCCCAGGCCGTGTCGACGCGCTCGAACCCGACGCTCTGCAGCAGCTTGCGCATCACCATCTGGTTGACCATGTTATCCTCCACGAGGAGGATGTGTTTCTGCGGCGCGACCTTGCGGAGTCCCTCGATCGGATCGAAGGCCTCTAGCACGTCTGGCTGCGTCAGGCCGCCCGGGACCTCGTCGGTGCGGCCCACGCGTGCCGTCATCCAGAAGATGCTCCCGCGGCCGGCTGGGTTGGGACGGAACCCGACCGTGCCGTCCATGAGCTCCGCGAGGCCTTTGCAGATCGACAGTCCCAGGCCGGTGCCCTGGTATCGCTGCGTCGAGGAGTCCGTGAAGCGGGTGAAAGGGGTGAACAGCGTGTTCACGGAGTCTCCCGGCACGCCGATGCCCGTGTCGATGACCTCGGTCATGGTGCAGTACGTGTCGGGCTTGTCGGTGTCCGCGTCGAACGACGTCTGGATCTGGATCCGGCCCGACTCGGTGAACTTGACCGCGTTGCCGACCAGGTTCTGCACGACCTGTCGGTAGCGCAGCGGGTCGCCCTTGACGAACTGCGGGAAGTCGTCGGGGAGGTCGCTGGTGAGCTCGACGCCCGGTTTGAGGGTCGCCTTGCAGTTGCGCATCACGGCGTCGATCACCGATCGGACGTTCAGGGCGTCGGTGTGCAGCGAGAAGGCGCCGGACGACAGCTTGGAGTAATCCAGCACGTCGTTGATCACCTGCAGCAGGATCGAGGTCGAGTCTTCGATGATGGACGCATACTCCTGCTGCTGCGCGTCGAGCTCGGTGGTCATCAGCGTGGTCAAGGCCAGCAGCATGCCGTTCATCGGGGTGCGGATTTCGTGGCTCATATTGGCCAGGAAGTCGCTCTTGAGCTTGGACGACTCCTCGAAGGCCGCGATCAGCCGGGCCTCGGCGGCTTTCCGCTCGGTCAGGTCGCGCGTCACTTTGGCAAAGCCGATATGGTGGCCGAACTGATGCACCGGCGTGATGAGCACGTTGGCCCAGAACCGCGATCCGTCCTGCCGGTGTCGCCATCCCTCATCCTCCACCTTGCCCTCGCGCAGACAGATCTCCAGCCCCTTGGCCGGTTTCTGCGCGCGGCAGTCCTCGTCGCTGTAGAACAGGGAGAAATGCTGCCCGATGATCTCGTCGGCCGAGTATCCCTTCAGCATGGCGGCGCCGGAATTCCAGGTCGCAATGCACCCGCTGGTGTCGAGCATGAAGATGGCGTAGTCTTTGACGGTGTCCAGCAGCGTCCGGTAAGTTTCATTAATGTAAGCCTGTTTGTTGCACGTGCGGGATTCGGATTCCGGTCGGGCGTGCTCCTTGGCGATGATGCCGTGTGTCTCGAGAACGAGGTAGATGAGCGTCGGGCCGTCGAATATCGGCGTCAACCGTAGAGAATGGTACGAATTCGTATCGGGCACGTAGACGCCGTCCAGTGTCTGGACGGTGCGACTGGTGAGGGCGGCTCGCACGGCGCCGCTGAGCGTGATGGTATCGGGGGCCGGGATCAGACACGGCGGGATCTCGTAGATGCACTTGTCCAGCAGGGCGTCTCGCGAATGCTGCGAGAGCGCCAGATGGCTGTTCGACACCTCCATGACCCGCAGCGACTCGTCGAGGAGCATGGTCGGGATGGGCGTCAACCGGTAGATTCGACTGACGGGGTCATCCTCGCGCCGACGCAAACGGTCGAGCCGGTGTTCGCTGTACTTCTGCTCTCGCTGTTGCTGGGTCGGTTCGCGATGCGACGGAAGGTAGAGATTCCCCTGGTATTCTTCCTCCTCGGGGGGTGGTGTCGCGACCATGGCCACGCTGAGGGGTTCCGGAGCCCTATGCCCGATGGTGAGTCGGAGCAATTGATTATTCGGGGCCATCTCGTCTATGGCCGTCGAGTCGAGAAGCCCTCGTCTCCATGCAGTGTCCTGCAGTCAAGCGTTGACGGCGGAATACCAGTCCCAACACAAGCCAACGCCGGCACCAGTCCAGCATGCAATATTCCGGCCAGAGAATTTTCCAATTTTCAGAACGAACGACGAGATCGGCAGCAACTTAGTGGACGGCAGGAAAAAACCGATGGCTGCGGGGAAAGGAAACATTCGCAATGAAGAGCGTCACCGGCCGTCCGAGCAGAAAGGGAGAAAAGGAGGGTTTCTGCAGCGGTTCAGGAGGTCAGAACCATGGTCAGAACGGGTCCGAACGAGGGCACGAAGGGTTCTGGTGGTCTTCCAGGGCAGGAACCAGGGAATGGGAGCACTACTGCGTACAGGGGGTGTGTTTAAAGTAATAGCAACGCCAAATATAGGGATATCCGGGTCATTTGACAGGATGCGTATAGACGACGAGCAAGAAGGAGCAAGAAGAAACGCCAGAGGCATGAGAAGAAACGCCAGGGGAATCCTGATACAACGGCGGGTCGGACTGCCACCTATCCCTAGCCCTTTTCAAGAGAGAGAGAGAGAGAGAGAGAGAGCCAAAGAGAGACAGTAAGTAACTTCATGACGACGTAAGAGGCCAACCACCATTGCTTGTAGCTCCACACTGAGGTCAGCCAGTAGCCTACGGGCGTACTCTGGACTTGAGTAGGCGTCTGTCGTCCGGAGACGCACGATATCTGACCGCAAGATGGGATGACTGGTGCTAACCCCCGGGGAGGCCAGGGATCCATGCCATTTGTCACTATTACGTGCGGCTGCAAACCGCCTTCGACGTCAGCCAGCAGCGATGCATCTGCCTGCCGACATGAGTAAGGGAATCCAGCAAACCGGCCGGAGGGAGTCCTCTGTAACATAGTATTGCCAGTAATCCTTCCGCAGCACGTAGCACAGGGCAGAGCCGGACTCAGGACCGGGAATGCCGCACCGGCAAAAGCAAATACAGACCGTCAGCTTATCTCTGGCTCTGGTCTGAACAACACACCGGAAGGCCTGAACTAACCGTGTCGATCTGGAATCCAACGTGGAAGGCCTGTAGAAAAGACGCACGATCGACTGTCGGGGAGTTCCGCGGCCGGGTCGGAGTGGTGGAGGAGTAAATTAAATATGCAGATGGAATGCGGCAGGCAAAGGTAAATAAATGGAGCTGATAAGATGAGACTGCAAAGGGCACAGAATGACTGCGAATTGACTGCGAAGGGCAGAGAATCAGGGTTGGCAGAGTGGAAGTATACTACAGTCTCTGTATAGAGAAGTTGAAGCTATGATGCCTGAGGCAGAAGCTTTCTAGAATTTGCATGGAAACATCAGATAACAAAAGGACTTGACATGCTTCCAAGTCAGATGTCGGATTAATGCTATTAGGCAGTTATGGTTATAGTCATATATGTACATTAGGTATAGTCTCGCATACTCCGGACCCCGTTCATACTCCGAACCCCGGTCCCCGTCGTGAAATCGTGACACAAGAAATAGTAAAGAATGGTAAAGAATGAGAGAACTAGCAGAGAATCACATTCTCGCGTTCTGCCTTCTCGACCATCTTCGCCAGTGCATCGGCCACCCCGTAGGAAAAGGCGTATCCTCCGCCCCCGAACCCGTACGCAGACAGGATGATTCGGGGCCCACGCTGCTCCGAGTCCAACCGGAAGCCTCCTTGTCTTGACGGACGAATGCCAATGATATGCCGCAGGGACGACTCGGGCGGCGTCTCCGGCACAATGTCCGGGGCGAGACGGTGGGCACGGGCGATCTCGTCTCGAGCAATGTCCATGTCCACCTCGGGCGAACTGGCCAGGTTAGTATGCCGGTCTCTGCCTGAAGAGAAGACGGGGGAAATACTGACAGGTTATCCTGCTGCTTGACGCCTCCCAGCACGACCCCGTGGGACATGGGCCGGGGAATGACATAGGTGTATTCCTTGCCGTTGCGGAAATACATCGTATGGCAGTTGTCGGTCTGGTAGAAGACATTCTGCCCCCGTTCGGCAAAGCATTTGGAGTCCTGCACATCTGCCAGCGCTTTACTGCCGATGCCACTGGCATTGATGAAGATGCTGGATTCGGGGAACATCTGGTGCAGTTCCGCTAACGACTGGACGCGCTTCCGGATGAACTGCCCCCCCAGCGCCTTGATCTGTTTCCCGAGATAGGGCATATGGATCGTGGGATCGGTGACGAGCGTATCGTAAGCCCAGCCGCAGTTGAAGTGGGACGGGAACTCCCCTTGTTTCAGATGCCGGAACTGTTTCCCCAGTCAACACTTGCCCGTCCTCCGCATATATCAGTTCAGGGTGGCGAGTCATACCTTGGACACCACATGTTGGCCCCAAAGGGACGAATTCTCCGGGGGCGCTTGTTCGAGGAATTCCCGAGTGTCGACGATGCAGACGCCCGCCTCCGGTTCCTCTTGGGCCATCTTGAGCAGATGACGATGCGTGATGGCCTGGAAATACCGCTGTTCCGGACTAATCCCCCCGGCCGCATGCCATGCCGCTCCGGCCCAAGCGGAAGCGTAGGCGATATTGGAGTCTCCGGGCAGGTATTCGGCGACGAGGACGACCGGGAAGCCATTGAGCAACAGCTGTCGAGCCGTCGCACAGCCAATAATCCCGGCCCCGAGGATGATAATAGGGCGTTGTGCGAAGGGGATGCGGGAGGCATCATGGCCAAGGTGGTATTCGCCCATCTTAGAGACACTACGTCTTTTTTTGATTTTATGTGTTCCCTTTGTGAAGTGATTTTAAAATGTCAAAGACTCAAGATAGGATCAGAAAGTTTTCCACCAGTCTGGACGAACCGGACTTTATAGCAGAAACATTTGCCGGCCAGGAGCGAGTATGGCCCTTCGACGAAGCACGGCTCAACCCGCAGGAAGCCCCGACGAGGCAGTTCCCAGCCAGTGAAGCCAATGGCTCATGCCGTCTGGTGGTCAGCCATCGACGATCCTCGTAGACAGGCCAGCAGCGTGCACCGGTATGGAGAGAGACGGGGATATTATCATTCGGAGTAGGACATCGGAGAAGCGCTCAGATCCGACAGTCGGTTCATTCCGCTGCGAACATGGCAGGACTCGTCGTCAGCCGGCGAGGAGAAGCCCAGAAGAGGCGAGGAGAAGCCCAGAAGAAGCGCGGAAGAAGCCGACTAGGGTCAATGATCGGGTCAGGAATGTAGAGTGGTGTGTCTTTCTGTATAGCTGTACTCTGTATACTCTATACTCTGTAGTTCTTTGTCCTCCGGAGTCCTGCATACGGATGCTTGCAGCGGCGGGTTTGACTTCTCCTTTTCTCTTCAACTCCCTTTCTCAACCGGCATACTACGGTAGAGTATCCTCTAGGATTACGGAGACTGCCAGTTATTCCACAGATCATCGCCCGCCGTCTCCCTCACTCTCCCTCTCCTATACTCCGTACCGGCTTGTCCCACACAGCAATGGCCGGCACGCTGTCGGACGATGAAAAGCTCCAAAAAGCCTCGGTCCAGGTGGGTTCTGACCTCGTTTCCGACGCAGCAGACTCCGAATATATTACTCTCCTGTGCCTCCGGTGGATTGATGGATTCTCTCTGTGGCTTCCGTCTTTCCCGTTTCAGTAATTTCGTCGTGTTTTTCCCGGTGACGGTGGTTCCTCTGGTGGGCTCGCTGCATCGCATTCCTCATCCGGAGTATTGCTCTACCACGAACATGCGCAGAGAGAGAGGGTGTATAGTGTGCTGACGCTCGTAGACACCTTCCCGAGAGCGTGACGGGCCTCGTGACGAGACCGATATCCTCAGCGATGGCGATGCCCGGCGCATTCTTCCCTACGAGGCCGACGATTCTCCCTTCCCCGAAGTGCGCGCCGTCGTGCAGCCCGTCGATAATGTCCTGTTGCCCGTGAATACCGTCCGGATGTGGACGATTGGCATCATCTTTACCATTGTGTGTCTCCCCTCGTATGCTAGACACAAGGTCGCCTGTCGTTCTGGGCCACTGACGCAACCCGAAAGGTCGGCAGCGGTCTGAATCAATTTTTCAGCTTGCGGCAGCCCAGCGTCACCATCAGCGCCCTCGTCGCCCAGCTCCTGGCTTTCCCCGTGGGCTGCGCCTGGGCCCAATGGATGCCGTTGAGCTGGATCAACCCGGACCGGCACTTTAACGTCAAGGAACATGCCTTGATCACGATCATGGCCAATGTGTCCTTCGGGTCGGCCGCCGCCACCCAGGTCATCGAGGCCATGGTCAAGTTCTACCAATTCCCGTCGCAAGGCGGCTTTGAGATCCTCCTGTGCATCACCACCCAGTTGTTCGGCTTTGGTCTGGCTGGCATGGCCTCGCGCTGGCTCGTCGGTCCCGCCACCATGATCTGGCCGCAGGTGCTGTCCAATGCGGCGCTGCTGCAGACCCTCCATTCCCGGGTGAATGCCGTGGCCGATGGCTGGCGCATCTCGCGACTCCGCTTCTTCCTGATGGTGTTTCTCGCCGGGGGCGTCTGGTACTTCGCCCCGGGTTACCTCTTCACCGGTCTCAGCACCTTCAGCTTTATCTGCTGGATCGTGCCCAACAATGTCGTCGTCAATCAGCTGTTTGGCCAGCAGACCGGCCTGGGCATGTCCGTCGTGACCTTTGACTGGTCGCAGGTCGTCTACGCGAACCAAAGTCCGTTGCTGGTGCCCTTCTGGGCCGGCCTCAACGTCATGGGATCGTTCGCGCTGTTCTTCTGGCTCATCTGTCCGCTTCTCTACTACACCAACACCTGGTACTCGGCGTACATGCCGATGCTCAACTCCAACACGTTTGACAATACCGGCTCGTCCTACAACACCAGCCGCGTGATGACCGCGGACGGCACCGTCGACCAGGAGGCGTACCGGAACTACTCGCCCATGTTTCTGCCTGCCGGATACGCCCTGACATACGGCGTGGCGTTTGCCAATCTGACCGGCATCTTCGTGCACACGGCGCTGTATCACGGCCGGGATCTGTGGGATCAGTGGAGGGGGCGGAACCAGAAAGATATCCACGCGCGCCTGATCACGGCGTACCGCGACGTGCCGTGGTGGTGGTTCGCCTCGATTACCGTGCTGATGTTCGCGTTGAGTATCGTCACCAACGAGGTCTGGCACACGGGCCTCCCGGTCTGGGGGTTGTTGGTGGCCTACATCCTGCCCATGATCTACTTTATTCCCGTGGGTATCATCAAGGCTGTGACCAACATCAGCAGCAACCAATTGAATCTGTTGACCGAGTTCGTCGGAGGTTATGCGCTGACCGGGAGACCGGTCGCCAACATGGCATTCAAATTCTACGGCTACGTCGCTGTCTCTCAAGGACTTGAGTAGGTTGATGCTACCTGTTTCGAAACACCCTGACTACCTGTTCGACGCAGCTGACAATGCCAGATTCATGGCCGACATGAAACTAGGCCACTATCTGCACATCGCACCGCGAACCCTCTTCCTCGCACAGGGCCTGGCGACGCTGGTCGGAGCCGTGGTCCAATGCGGTGTGACGGTCTTCATGATTACTCGAATTAACGGCGTGTGTACATCGGAAGCTGACGGGGGATTCAGCTGTCCCCACGGTCGAGTCACCTACTCATCATCTCTGGTCTGGGGTGCGTCGAGTCCCCTGCTCCCAACCTTTCTCTCAAGAACTAACGTCAATGACAGGCGCCTTGGGTCCGGGACGAAACTTCTCCCCGGGTCAGATCTACGGCAACCTGCTGTGGTTCTTCCTGGTCGGCCCCGTAGTGGTCGTCATTACATGGGTGATAGGCCGTCGCTGGAAGACCATGAACTACCTCTCGTGGCCGGTGGCCTTTGGAGCAATGAGTCTCGTCCCGCCGGCCACGGGAATCAGCTTCTCGTCGTGGTGGGTGGTGAACGTGATATTCAACGGGTGGCTTAAATTCCGCAAACCAGCCTGGTGGTCGAAATACAGTATGGCCCTTCCCCCGGGGGGACTGAACTTCCTCTATCCAGGCATCGAGCTAAGAACAGCAGACTACGTCCTCTCAGCAGCCCTCGACTCCGGCGTCGCCGTCGCCACAGTCATCATCTTCTTCTGCATCACACTGCCGGCCGGATCGCTCAGTTGGTGGGGGAATACCGTGTACAGTAATACGGCGGATGGAAAGGGCACGCCGTGGAAGAGCCTACCGCCGGAAGGGTATTTTGGGCCATCGACGTGGCAATGATTTGATTTTGGAGGTTTGCATGTGTTGTATACAGTCGGCAGGTCCACCACCGAATACACTATATTTGAGCGCCAGAAGGCCGAGGAGACCTCGAGCTTGGGTGAGTGTATAGTGTATAATCAAGAGTGACCCGTACTCTGCATTCTATGGTGCCACGCAAGCTCAGCCAGCTGAGAACCATATCACCGGTAATATGCCCAAGTCAGCAGAATCCCCTCCAAGCAGCAAGGATATCCGAATGAGGCACACGATTTGAAACGGATTTCGTATACGAGCTTTCCCTGAGTCTTGCTAGCTCATTCTGAGTGTCAATGTTACTGAACTAAATGGTACCAAGGCCCTCTTTGGGTCTTCTCATCAAAACCCCAGTATACTGGCATTCTTTCTCAACATGCTGCACACTAGCGAATTCTTCGACATCCTCCGGAGCTTTTCACAGATTGAACCACGGCTTCAGTTCGAAACCTAGACTCAGTCTCCGAAGTAGAGGTCCCACCTGAAACGGGGGGAGCCATCCCGCTTAAGCCCGAGTATCCAGATTAATAGGTCTGCAAGTTAGGCCAGGCCACAGCCCCCAGCATAGCGGACTTGTGCATGGCCACTGTTGGAGAGAAGCTTCTATCTGCCTGGCCTGGTCAGCCCTCCATGCTGTAACATAACGCCGAGAGTACTAGTATGAATCACAGCAGCTATGATTGGAAGTTTCAGGACGAGAACAATCCGAAATGGTGAAACTCGGGAATACCGATGAAACTGTGCTTATGGCACTGCTGGTGTCAGCGCATATATAGAGTATACAGAGTATACTCGGAGTATATACAAGTACACTTGTTCTGTATTATGTATGGCCCCGCATATACGGTTTCTGAACTAGACCCGGGACTCGTATTAGCCCATGTTAGCGTGAAGCCTAGACACGCTATTTATTAGTACATACGAGAAGGATGGCATCCCTTCCTATACTCATGCGTATAGTGCTATACCGGGGGATGTTATCTAGACTGAACACTACTCTTCATTGTTAGATCAGTTGGATTACTCCTGTTCATAGGTTAAAAACGTATCAATGTCTGGCTTAATGATGTATTCTGTAGTCTGTCTATCTAATACTTGACTACTGCTAAGGGTGCTATTTATCACCTGGCTTTGGAGGAGGCACTCTCCCATCAGCCCTAAATGTATTCTCGCCGGCATGTGCATTCTCAGGCCAGAAAGTATGGCCAGAAAGTATGGCCAGAAAGTACTTGGTTTGTAACACATGCCTCGGTTATATAGACAAGATATCAAGCTTACGGAGGCAACATAGCTAGATAGGGTATCATTCATCTATGACTGCACATTTACTTCACTGCTCACAGGGTATAATACGTCGCCATCTCCTCCTGGAACCAATCATACGAATAGAACAACTGGTCCGCCAGCTGCGGATCGATTATGGGCATATTGCCCGTGCCGTCGACCAGGAGCACGTCGTCCAGCACGGGGGCCAGAGGCACCGTGGCCGGTGGCGGGGCCAGCGGGACGGTCAGTCGTGGTTGCGGCGGTAGCTGTTGCTGTATCTGGAATTGCTGCTGCCGCTGCCGCTGCTGGAACTGCTGATGGTGTTGCTGGGCCTGGTGCTCCTGCTGTTGCTGTTGCTGCTGGTATGCCATCTGGCTGAAGATCATGGTGCTCTGGTGGCGGAAGGTTTCAGCCAGTCGGTCGACACCCGGACGTCGTTTGCCGAATTCCTCGAGCAGCACGATGACGGCCTGGATGGCCCGCCGCATCATCTGCTCGTCGGGCTGCCAGAACGGCGTCAGGCCCTCGCGGGCGGCCCGCGAGTTCTGTTCGAGCCCCCAGAGGATCGTGATGCCCGCGAAGTAGAGCTGGCTCAGCGTCAACCAGATCCATTTCAGCTTGCCCACGGAGTACGAGTCCCAGTAGGAGCGGATCACCTGGATGCTGGAATCGCCGCAGCTGATGATACTCGTCGAGTCGGGCGTCGGGTGGCGCGGGCTGGGGCGGTACATCAACAGTAACGTGGTATAGTAGAGATAGTCGTAATAGCTCGTCGAGTAGAGCAGAGCTGGGGGATACACGGGCGCCGCCAGTCGCCAATCATCCAGCTCATGACGGAACTGGCTCAGGGTCAGGACCACCTCTTTCGGCGGTGGTGGCGGTTGGTTGTTATATACTAGGGACGTGAAGTCCTCGTCAGTCATGGATCATATCGGGACGAAAGGTTGATGAAGGTCTTAAAGGACGAAAGGATGATGAAGGTCTTACAATAGCGGTATATACGGGAAAAGATCCGTCGGAGCTTGACCACTTGCAACGGGATCGTGGCCGAACTGGCCCCGGGGGCCTCGGTCCAGTCATCGTTGAACTCCCGGAACAGTCCCACGGTAATGTCATCGTCGGCCAGCCCCAGCGGTCGACCCAGGGTGACGGAAATCAGACGATCGAGGTTGTACAAGCTCCAGAATGCCCGCTTGACCATCTCCTCTTCCATCAGACTCGGGGCCGGGCGGGCCTTGTGCAAGCCCAGGCTGGTGGCCAACCGCATCGCGGTCCCCAGCACATGCCAGACACTGGGGCCCGTGGTCGCGAACATGGTGTAGAGCGCCAGACTCAGCAACGAGCGCACCGCCGCCGGGTCTTCATTCTGCAGCGCCAACGGCAGAGTCTCCTGGCTGGCCCGGTAGAACTCCGCGGTCTGCCGGTCATCCGCGGACTTGATCAACAGCGCGATCGCGATCGTGATATGGTAACAGTAATGCATCTCGGCCGACGGCACCTCGCCGCTGTAGATCTGTCGCAGCTGGGACAGGAACTCCAAGCGATGCAGGAACGGATACTGGTACCCGA
Organism: Aspergillaceae sp. MA 6039; assembly: GCA_003004485.1. NCBI lineage: Eukaryota > Fungi > Ascomycota > Eurotiomycetes > Eurotiales > Aspergillaceae > Aspergillaceae sp. MA 6039. Next base: position 119,532 of record PQMF01000016.1, on the reverse strand, counting down.
TGCCATCGAAGTACGTGCCCGCCACCTTTTCGGCCTCCTCCAGCGACGAGAGTCGTAAGACGCGTGGTGAGGACGAGACAGGTCGCGCGACGACGGCCGTCGATGCTCCAGCTGGTCGCGGAAGATCTCCCCGACATTGGGCAGCTCCGAGCCCAGATGCGTCTCCGATCCCGGGGCGCCCCGTCGATGAGGAACCCCCGACGCTGGCATTGGCCGTCGCTGGACTGGATGCCGGGGGCCCCTGGGTGGCCGGGCGCGGGTTGCCGGTAGCCACCATGGCCGGGATCTGGTACCACCAGTCGGGGTCCCCCTCCCCATCGACGACGGAGCTGCCGGTCGCCAGCTCGGCCGCCGTGACGCCGGTCTTGCGGCGCACGATATCCTCCAGCCATTGCACGCGTTTCTGCAGGTTTTCCAGTTGGTCGCGGGGGACGGAGGCATTAGCGACCTGGGGGCCGGGCGGAGGGATGGTACAGCGGACACCCGCCCGCGTGCAGGCGGAACAATTGGGATAGCGAAAATCGCATTTCTTCTTGCGTTTGCGACAGAAGTCACAGGCGGTCGACACGCGCTTACTGCGGGCGACGGACGAGACGGGAACGGACGCGGACGAGGACGAGGGGTGCGAGTGATGGTAGGAAGACGCGGATATCGGATTGATCGTACTGGCAGGAGGAGGAGGATCGGGGACCACGAAGCTGCCACGGACCAGGTCGGGCAGCGGCTGTTGGTCCGTTAAAGCAGGAGCAGCCGCGGCCGCCGTCGCAGAAGTACTAGTGGTGCGAGGCAGCGAACTGGCGATATTATCCAGACGGAACTTGCCCAGCTGGTCGCGGAAGTCCTTGTCGTTGCCGGTGGTGCTGGAGCTCATGGTGTGGAGGGGCGGCTCGAACCGCAATCCATCACGATTGATCGATGGGAAGTGCCGAGACAGGCAGGAGAAGAATCCGGCGTCTGATTAAATGGGGATCGGAGGAGGATCGGAGGGAGAATAGAGAATAAGGCGGGTGGAAGAAGAAGAAGAGAGAGAGAGAGAGCGAGAGAGAGATCGGGAGTTGGTTGATTAGTGCGGTGCAGATCGGGAATTTCTCTTTTGGGGAGTTTTGAGGTTGAGTCTGTACTTGCACAGAAAGGTGTATATCTATACGGGTTGGACTCTGTTTATCTGTATATCTGTATATCTGTGTATTTGTGTAGGTGTATAGTATCTGTGTATCTCTATTCATGCACATTCAACCACGCATCAGCTCAACCCAGGAGATAGGAAGACAGACCAGATGAGGGTAATTGACGCCGCTCATGGAGTAGGCTAGTGCGCTAGAGGTGGGCCTTGGAAACAAAGAGAGACTAGAGATACACTGATCTCGAATATCACGGTTCATCGTGTCCTGTTGTTTCTGGGATGAACCGCAAGATGAAGACACTCGAAGATGTCCAGAGCAGGCACGTGATGCATTGGCTTACCAATCAGACAGTAACAGCTGGACTCAATCAACCCTTTATATATATACGTCCTGAACTAGACTCTGCATGTATCTTGACTATGATAGCAAGCTGGTTCCTGAAACCTAAGACGGATGAAAGTGATCGCCTCGCAAGGAAAACCAGTTATCCATTTGACTACATATGGCCCTTTAGTCACTGGTGTCTATGCAGTACTGAGCGTCTCCTGTGGAAGGCCTGGCAACAGGCACAGTGAAAGCGTGGGGCTCAGTAGGTCGTGCTTACCAATCAGGACAGAGACCTTCAACCAGCCTGTCAACCAGTCAACCCTTGATATATCCCGAGATACACCGGGAAACTGATCTCACTGCCGTGGATTTCCCGCCCGACAGAGCAATGTCTCGCAATATCCTCATTACCGGGGTTTCCGGGTATCTCGGGGGCACCCTCCTCGCCCGCTGGAAAAGCGCCAATCTCCCCGCATACAACCTTCTTCATGCCCTGGTTCGAACTCAAGAGCAAGCCGAAGCCGTGAGACAGTATGGCGCGCAGCCAATCATGTTCAACGTCGCAGATGAAGCGGCAACCACGGCAGCAATCATCAACAACAGAATCACCGTCATCTTCTTCCTCATCGATGCGATGGCCTCATCATCTCAAATGATCATGATCAAGGCCCTGGCCCAAGTCAAGAAGCAGACGGGGCAAGATGTGCATTTCCTCCACACGTCCGGCGCCAAACTGTTCAGTAACCACGCGGGCCATCCGGTCGATCGGCCGCTGTTCGATGATGATCCGCGACTGTATGAGATTCAAAAGACAGCAAGACCGGTCTTTCCGCCGGTGCAGCACGGTCTGGATTCCAACAACAGGATCATCGAAATCTCAGAGGCATTGGGCGTGCGAAGCTACATTTTCGTGCCGTGTATCGTCTACGGCCCGGGCGAAGGCTTTGGGAACCCCATTTCCATCCAGACGGTTGCCATTGTGAAAGCGGGGAAGAAGCTAGGACGGCTGTATCGGCCTGATGCTGATCTCTTGGTAGGAAGAGAATTCCCCACATAGGTGCCATCCGAGCATCGCTAATAATACTAGACCTGGCCTGTTTCGCATGTCATCGACAATACAACGCTCTACCTGGACCTTTTGCGAAACATCCTATCGGGAAACGACATTGGCCATGGCAAGAACGGATACTATCTTGCTTCCAGTGGCAGCATCGCGTGGAATGATATCTATTGCGCCATGGCGAAAAGTCTCGCCCAGCGCCAAGTCATTGCGACTGATGCCGTGGAAGTGGCGGATGGCGATGCATTGGAGAAGATGGGAAATGCACTGGGGTGCCCCCAGCCACTGGTGTCCTTATTCCTGGGCGGCCAATGCACTCTCGAGTCCAAGCGTGGGCTCCAGATTGGTTGGAAGCCGCAATTTCCACCGGAACATATCCTAGAAGCTGCCGATGCTGAAGTGGAATTGATTCTCCGCAATCTCGCAGACTAGCTGACAGAATGCCATTCATCGATCTTTGTCCATACGTTGCACTTTGCACGGTCAGATCAACCAAGCGATTCCAAGTGATTCCATACAGTAAGACGGTATTATAATAATGTCTCATCGATAGTCGCGTCATTCACCGAGTCGCCCAATCCGCCTGTTACTATCCATACGCGTGAGAACCAGGAGGGCAGGTTATTACTGGCGAGGCTGTCAAAAACGACGGAAATTAACACTGCGACGCACTGCAGATCTATATTGCCACGCGCGCAAACACCCATAAATTGGCCGAATTGGAGAGTCGCTAGAATGACGATCGTGGAATTGCTCCTCTGCATTGGTGCGAGGATGGCGAAACCCCCAGGATACTATGAATAGACAGACCAGGTAATATATTCACGGATAGAGAATCTTATCAGTCCATTTTGGAAGGTGAACGGGTCTGTAGATCTCAACACCTGGTCTCAGCCGTGTCCTTGAACCTCGCCTATAACATCACCTAGACAATTATAACCACTGTACACCTATAACAACTGTAACAACTCCAATAATACCAACAAGATGGAAGTCGAATTGAGAGAACACCTCTCTGTCAGCCCTGACAGCCAGCCTGACAGCCAGCATAATCAAGAGCAATTACCCCCCACAGACCACGGCAAACATGCATATCTCTTCCTGGCCGCGTGTTTTGTCCTCGAGGCCTTGATCTGGGGTATGTTGACCACGCTGAGTCTTGATATTGGGCAGATGTCTGACGGAACAGGCTTCTCCTTTGCCTTTGGCATCTTCCAGGACTACTACAGCTCACACCAACCCTTCCAAGGATCCAGCAACATCGCTGTGATCGGAACATGCTCCATGGTCAGCCCCTCCCCCTGGCTACTCCGTCCTGTATACATATACTCAGCCTACTGATCAGGGTATCTCCTACCTCCTCATGCCTCTGCATCTTGGCATCTTGCTGGCCTATCCTCGTCTACGTCGTTGGGCCACTGCCGCCGGCCTCTTGATCATATGCCTGGCCCTGTCGTTAAGTTCGTTCTCGACCACCACCCTGCATCTGATTCTCTCGCAGGGCGTCGCCTATGGCGTCGGTGCCAGCCTGGCATATTGCCCGACGATGATCTTCATGGACGATTGGTTTGTGCATAGAAAGGGATTGGCATTTGGGACCATGTGGGTGCGTCTGCCCTCCCCTATGACAAACGAAGGCAACAACTACTGACTGACAACGATAGGCTGGAACCGGCTTGTCCGGTGTCGTCCTCCCAATCGCCCTGCAATGGCTGCTGAACAAATACGGCTTCCAGACGACCCTGCGCGTCTGGGCCATTGTGATCTTTGTGCTGGCTGCTCCCCTGCTCTACTTTGTCAAACCACGCGTGCCCATCTCCTCCGTGTCCAGTGTGCGGCCATTCAACCTGAGTTTCCTCTTGAACCAGTCATTCCTCATCTACCAGCTGGGCAACATCGCGGAAGCCCTAGGTTTCTTCCTGCCAACCATTTACCTCCCGACCTACGCGCGGCACTTGGGAGCCAACAACGTCGCCGCATCACTGACTGTCATCCTGGTAAACCTGGCCTCCGTGTTCGGGTGCATCACCATGGGCATGCTAACAGACCGGTACCATGTTACAACGTGCATCCTGGTGTCAACCATGGGCAGCACGCTGGCCATATTCTTCCTCTGGGGGTTCTCCCTGAGCCTGACGCCGCTGTACGTCTTCTGTGTGGCATACGGCCTCTTCGCCGGCTCGTTCACGTCCACCTGGCCGGCCGTGACAAGCGAGATCCGCAAACAGAACCTGCTGGCAGACACCGGAATCGTCCTTGGATTCCTCTCGGCCGGACGAGGGATTGGCAATGTAGTTAGTGGGCCGTTGAGCGATGTGTTGATCCAGGGATCGTGGCGCAGTATGTATGGCAGTGGCTATGGGCTGTTGGTGGTGTTTACAGGCTTGACGGCATTCTTGGGGGGTTTGAGTGTAGTCGCGCGGCAGTTGCGATGGGTTTAATCTTGATACAGTGCCTATTCTGTATATATCTGTTTATTTGTGTACTCGTAGTCTTTGTATACTTAGCGGTATCGGCGAGTAAGCGCGGGGTTGAATCCACCGGATGTCAGCTATTTCACCTCCAGAATATCTCAACTACATATTACCCAGACACAGTAGACAAACTATATATAATGAAAGTCGCCATCCTCGACGACTACCAAAACCTCTCCAGGCAGCACTTCGCCCCCCTGGCTGCCTCGGGCATCGACCTAGCCTACCACCCGGACACCCTCAACCCCCGCGATGCGGCCCAGCGCGAAGCCCTCATCCAACGCCTCCAGCCCTACAATGTGATTGTGACGATGCGCGAACGCACCCCCTTCCCGGCAGAAGTCGTGCACGCGCTCCCGCACCTCCAACTCCTCCTCACCGAGGGCACGCGCAACCTGGCCCTGGACCTAGAGGCGTGCTCGGCCCGCGGGGTCGTGGTGGCCGGCACCAGCAGCCGTCCGCCCGGCGTGCCCTCGACCGTGCAGCATACATGGGCGTTAATCCTGGGTCTGGCGCGGCATATCGCCCGCGACGACGCGGCACTCAAGCACCCATCCGGCAGCAGCACAGGGTGGCAGGGCAGCCCACTAGCAACCAACCTGTCACACAAAACACTGGGGGTCCTGGGTCTGGGCAAGCTCGGAGCGCAGGTCGCGCGCATTGCCATCCTGGCCTTTGACATGCGCGTCACCGCCTGGTCCACGAACCTGACGCAAGACAAAGCCGACGAGCAAGCCGTGGCCCAGGGCCTCCCGAAGGGATCCTTCGCCGCAGCGTCATCCAAGACCGAATTCTTCCAGCACGCCGACATTGTCAGCCTGCACAGCGTGCTGTCGGACCGGAGTCGCGGGATCGTGGGCAAGGCCGAGCTGGACGCCATGCAGCCGGGGGCGTTACTGGTGAACACGTCGCGCGGACCACTCATCGACGAGCTGGCGTTGCTGGAGACTTTGCACGCAGGGCGGATCCGCGGGGCCGCGCTGGACGTTTTTGACATCGAGCCGTTGCCGCGGGAGAGTCCGTGGCGGACCACGGCTTGGGGGAGTCAGGGGCGGAGCGAGGTCGTGCTGTCGCCGCATATGGGGTATGGTGATGAGGAGCAGTTGAATGGGTGGTATGGGGAGTTGGCAGGGAGCTTGCAAAGCTGGTTGCGTGGGGAGGGTGTTGCTGTGCGGTTGAATTAGTTGTATACAGGAGGCTTCCGACAGATGATATAGTGTTACTTGTGCATATGAGAATAGAGATGTATAAACTATTTTCATTGAATGTATACAGCTGCCTCGGGAGAGAAGAAAGATAGATGATTACGACCTGGTGACGTTCTAGTCCTTTACAGAGAACTCATTCAACCAATATTCAACTACGGAATATAATGGCAGTCAACACAGGCCTCAGAACTAGCCCTACCTCGTGGGACTAGTGAATATCAGTATCAGGGAAGACAGCAACTCTGGAAGATTCTGGACCATGAACAAACACTCTTCACAGCAGACACCGCAGGGAGAAGGAGTGAATATGTGGTATTTTCCCATGTTGATGAACCTATGGCAGCAGACTTAACCTCCACTCCTACTTCCCTCAAGCACAGCTCCTCATAGCCAAGATGGACAGTCAAGCACATGCACAGGCTAACAGTGGCTTTGTCACGGAACTGAGTGTCAAGTTGACAGTCATGGGCATGAGGGTCCGGGACAACCTGGAAGTTCGCTCTGGGGGGGTTGTGCGAGGGCCGGACAGATTGAAAAAGCCTGACCACCAGTTCTTCCCTAAACCTCTTCCAGAAGGCCGCAATCCCAAGTGGCCGTCAATGGTCATTGAGGTTGGGCACGCAGAAAGCGGTTCACAGCTACGTCGAGATGTTTCATGGTGGGTCAATGCATCAAATGGGGATGTGAAGCTGGTCCTCACCATTCACGTCTCTAGAAAGGGGACTATTACCTACTGTCTCTGGCACCTGATGGACCGACCAGCTCGCCCTCATAAGGGAATCACTGCACAGCTCCGCCAACAGGCGACAGTGATGAGGGAGGCCAGCTTGTCAATTATCGCCAGTGATAGCCTGACCATTCCTTTCGAGCACCTCTTCCTCCGAAACCCACAAGGAACCGAAGCCGACATTATCATTGAGAAAGACACCCTACAAAGCCTGGCAGAGGATACTTGGGACGAAATGGAGAAGCTGGAGAGTTGTAAGTGTCGATACACCAATTAAATGATAAGGGAAAGGCCTGCGCGAATTGAGCATGCAACGGCTGACGATTATTCGTCAGTGAGTAATTGAGTGATTAGGCATAAAGGAGTGGACGTCGACTGCCTCTTGAATCCGCAGGGTGCCTTGACCTGACAGCCAAGGAATAGGGTTAGTGAAGGCTTTTGTGAACTTGAAGATACTGCTAGACTACCAAAATGACCATGGCCACTGTTAAGTGGTCATTACGGGTATTTCAAGTATCTGCATATTCAACAGTTAGACTCACGGGCGATTCCACACTTCACTAGACACTAGATGCTACTAGCTCAAATTAAGAAGTCCAGCTTACCAGATCTTTAGCTTAGCAGAAGTGGTATCCCATTGATGCAGTGGTTGATTCTTATGCCATATGTGGAAGAGCAGCAAGGCAGCTTTTTTGTCAGCAGTCAGATGCAACTACTTTCGAGATAGAGGTATGGCTTGGGACAATTCCGACGGAGTATCTGTTTCCACTCCCTTTCGAATATTAGAGGTTGGCTGACCAAGTGGTGCATGCATCGGAGTACTACAGAGTATTGATATAACGAGGTTTACGGTCCGAATGATAATACGAAGTCAACCTTTCCCGGGCCATCGCAGGTACTCCGGAGTCATAGTGCCTGTCGATCTACGCAACACCTATGACAGCCCTAAAAGCCAAAAAGAAGGAGAAAACCAGGAAAACAATCCTTTTACTCCATAGACTCTTTGGCCCGCGATTGGTGACCTGATCACTAGTGCCTCACTGCGGAGACTCCACTAGTACAGGCATACTGATAAGGGATGCCATTCAACGATCCAACAACGTTCGCATCGATTTACGGAGTGTATCCCGAGTATACTCCGTACAGAGTACGTCTTTGCTAGCCCGTTCATCTCAACGTCATGGATTCCTGACTCCAATTGATCAGCACATGGTGTCACGGTGTTGATATTCTGATGCAGCGGGCTTGGAGGTTCGATTCGGCCCGCGGCGGTTGATGTGACCATGACGTTTTGGTTGATCGAACGGTCTTCAAGGTATGACTCGGCACGAAGTTGACAAATACAATATGCTGGATCAGTGGGCCTGCAGACGTCAGACAGGCTTAATTGACAGGACATCCAACCCCCAGCGGACAGTATAAAGCGCGGAAGATAGGCAAAATACAAGCGTTTCAATCAGCCCGAATCCCATCCTATCCGTCATGTCTACAGGAAGCGTCGAGAACATCATTGTGCCCAAATTGGCCAAAGAATTCGATTTCATCGTCGTTGGAGGTGGCACGGCCGGGAATGTAGTCGCCGGCAGGCTAGCTGAGAATCCCGACGTTTCCGTGCTCGTAGTCGAAGCAGGTCGCGGGTAGGCATACTCAGTTTACCACTATACATACCGTCCACCTGTTGCTAACTGACATCTAGCGATCCCGAGAAGATCGAGGAGGTCACCACGCCCGCCCGCGCCTTCGAATGCCGCAATGGCCCCAATGACTGGAAGTACAAATTCACAATGATTGACCGTCCCGACTGCACCCGCGTGGAGAAGCCTAACACACGGGGGAAAGTGTTGGGAGGCAGCAGCTGCCTCAACTATTATACCTGGGTGCGCGGCAGCAAAGGGACCTTTGACGACTGGCAAGAGTTCGGCGGCAACGGCTGGAATTGGGAGGGAGTCAAGGAGTATTTTGATAAGGTGTGTTGAGAACCCGTTTCCTTCATAATCGCTCTCTGCCCAGCCTAACAACTCGATAGCCGGCCACGTACCATGACGACGATAACAGCTACCCCCAGGTGAGGAACATCGGTTCGGGGGGTCCCCTCCATATCGAGCATGCAGAGCTGGTGCCCGAGCTGAAGCCCTTCCGAGATGCGCTGCTCAAAGCATGGCAGAGCAAGGGCCTCGAAGTCAACGATGATATCTACGAGGGCTCCGTGTCGGGTCTGACCCACTGCACTACGAGTATCTACAAGGGTATCCGCTCCGCGAGCTGGTCTTTTCTGGTGGGCAAGCCCAATATCCACGTCTTGTCGTCTTCCCACGGCAAGCGGTTGCTTATCAATGACGACCGTGCCACGGGGGTCGAAATCCACGGACCCAACGGCGAGAGCATCACCGTCCAGGCGCGCAAGGAAGTCATTGTCGCTGGTGGCGTGTACGAGTCGCCGAAGCTGCTGATGTTGTCAGGGATTGGCCCGGAGAAGGAGCTGGCGCCATTCGGCATCAAGGCGGCGGTTGCATCGCCCCATGTGGGCCAGAACCTGATTGACCATCCCATCCTGCCGCACGCCTTTCGCCTGAAAGATGGCTTGGGCCTGGATGACCATCTGCTGCGCGCCGGTCCGCAAAAGGAGGGCGCGGTGACGGCTTACCATCGGGACCGGTCCGGTCCCCTGGGCAGTGGTCTACTAGAGCTGGTGGGCTTCCCTCGCATTGACGACCGCCTGAACAAGATCAAGGAGTACGTGAAGGCGAAGCAGGAGAATGGAGGGAAGGATCCATTTGGACCGGCCGGACAGCCGCACTTTGAAATTGACTTTGTGGTAAGCATTCCTAAGATATGTCCGAAATGTCAACAGCTAACTCCCGGCAGCCCATGTTCGCAGACGCATTCCAGTGGCACTTCCCTGTCCCTCCGGAGGGAAGCTGGCTGACGACGATTGTTGACCTGGTGCGGCCCGTATCAAAGCCGGGGTTTGTGAAGCTGCGATCGGCCGACCCTCTAGACGACCCGTACATCAACACCAACTTTCTCGAGAACAATCTTGACGTGGTCGCTCTGCGAGAGGGAGTCCGGTTTGTGGATGACATTCTCATGACGGGCGAGGGATTCCGGGACATCATCGGCGAGGACTATCCCTGGCCCATGCCGCGTAACTCAGATGAGGCAATGAACAAGCTGATCCTGGAGCGGGCGCAGATTGGATTCCGTAAGACCCCCCCTGGCCAGCGAAAGAATTGCTACAAGAGACTTCACATTGCTAATTAATGTTTAACGACAGACCCTTGCGGAACCTGCCGCTTGTCAAAGGACATTAAACAGGGCGTGGTCGATGGAGGGCTCAAGGTACACGGCCTGAAGAACGTCCGAGTGATCGATGCATCGGTGTTCCCCGTCATTCCGGACTGTCGCATCCAGAATGCCGTCTACATGGTGGCCGAGAAGGGCGCCGACATCATCAAGGCTGACCACAAGGATTTGTACTAAGCCATACAGAGGGCATTACTGACGAAGATGCGATAGTTACATTTGTCCTATTTAGTTAACTATAGGTTACTAGACTATAGAGCATCAACGGAGACTAATTCCACGTATAACTGACGGATATTGTAGAACAGATTGACCAAATTTGTAAGAATAAACACGCATGAATTGAGTTTGCTAGTCAGAGTCAGTCGAGGAATAATATACTCTGTATGAAGTCATCTACACCGTATACATGCCAATAGACTTTCACATATCAAATAACGGAGATTGAAACTGTATGACACCATCCGGCTACAATGAGAAATTATGCGCAATGAAACGTCGGATACCGGCTCCTGGTTCTGCCTGCTGGTGTATTAACGGATTGTCATTGGCGGATTAGTATTACCGTTTCAGTGTTTGCCGGTCTTAGCCCTAAGTCTCCAGCTCTTTGGTTACCCAGAACAAGATAACAGTTAGCAGTCTGACGCTCTCGTCTTGACTCCAGGGGACTTCTGATCGAGGCCTCATTCCCCTGCCATTGTTGTGTCCACCGATCCTACGCCTCTGCCCAGCTGAGTAGATGGCATCGCTGATTACATCCCAGGGCTCCAGGATTGCCCATCCTTCCAATAGACACAGTGGCTCTGACATCCAAATCAACCTTGCTGGACACAACCTGGACAGCTCATATATCTATACCACGGACAACAGCATCAGCGGGACGATCTCCCTCACAGTGGACCATGATGTTCATTTCGATGAGTTAGATATTGCGTTCGAAGGTTCGTGCATCGTCGTCGTCTTCGGCACCTGTTTGTTGTCTATTCACGGAATTCACCCAGCTCAGGCACATCGAGGACTTCCATGCAGTCACCATATTTCTCCTCCGAAGCAAACCCGCACCAGACTTTTCTCAAGCTCCATCAACCCATCAATGGGACCTCGTATCCCGTTCCTCGCATCCTCAGCCCTGGTTACACCTATCGGTTCTCTTTCACCTTTGTTGTCCCGTCTCGCCTTCTGCCCCCAGCATGCAGTCATGAAAAGAGCAACCATCATATCGAACATTCGCACACGCTGCTGCCACCCACCCTGGGAGACCCTGAGCTAGCCAGCAATGGGGAGCGTCGTCTAGATGATATGTGCCCTGACATGTGCGCAATCACGTATCTCATCCGCGTTTCCGTCCTGAAGAGACCTAAGAGCGAGGGGGCTCCCTACGATGCTGTAGTGTCGACGTGCAAGAAAGTCCGCATTATTCCCACGGTCGAAGAGGAGCCACCCGTGAGCATTACCGAAGTGGACAGCGGCTACTGTATGCGCAAAGAGAAGGAGGTCCGGCGAGCGCTCCTGGGCGATAAATTAGGTCGACTGGTGGTGTCTGCGGCCCAACCCAGGCCCATTCAATTTTGCGGCCTTGACTGCAAATCCACTGAACCCGCAAGCACGGCCGTGACGCTGAACTTGCGATTTCAACCCGCCGGCGACGGGCAACCGCCTCAACTAGGAGCCGTCCGGAGTGGTATCCGGGTGTTTACCTTCTACAGCACTCACCCCTGGACTGACTATCCCTGTCCGTCTTTTGAAAAGTGCTGGGCGCTTTTAGGTTGCGAAGTGTCCGCCAAGACCGTAACTTGCCCTGACCTCTCTATTGCATCCGCTCAATGGGTCAAGCATCGGCCGACGCTGCCAGATACGTCGCCCTCTGTACCCCAATATAGTAGTACATACTATACAGCATCCGTCGTCGTCCCCATTACACTCCCGAAGGACAAAGTCTTCGTTCCCACTTTCCATTCTTGTCGGATCTCCCGCATCTATTCTCTCGATCTCAGCGTCTCCTACCACCCATCGAAGGTGAATATCCTGACCTCGACTGCTTCTTTGAGGATACCGATCCAGATTGCAAATCAGCGCAGGAACGAGGACTATGGATCTGAGATTTCCACTCGCATTCTCAGTCCGATACCGGAAGGCAACACCGATGTTCCACCACCTGCATATTCGGATTTGTGAATCGATGAAAACTCCGAGCGCCGACCGAGACTACACCCAGCCCGATATACTAGGAAGAGCGTACTACGTACGAACTACGTATAAGTAGGGCCGTGACATATTCGTATGATCCCGAACCAACCTAAGGTCAAGAGGTATACATACTCGGAGTAGTAGCTTTTTGCTCGTGTTAGAAAACTTCTATCTGTACAGAGTATATATTATTGAATGTCATATCATGGCAGTCCCTGTCCGAGCTCCATTGGCACACTCCCATACAAAGTTTTGCCCGGCAGGTTTCTGGCACTGTCTGGTTATGCGATATCCCGATCAAATGGGATAGCAGGAATACAGTAGAGTAAATACACTGCAATCCCACAACCAGACAAACTTTGGCTCTGGCGTGGTAGGTCAGGAACAGACCACGAGAAAAGCCTCAGTCATGGATGAGATGACGCAAAGTGACCGGGCGACACAAACTCGGCCACCTCGAAAACGCCGAGCGGCCGGCCCAGAGCTGGCAGAATCTCGGGCTAGATGTCGACCCCGACCCGCAGAAGATGACGGCGCAGGTTGAGGATTCCTGTTGCAGCGCGAGGCCAATGTTATGGCCAACATCGCGAGTGGCAAGGATACCTCTGTGGAGCCTCATCCCACCTGTTGCCCATGTTGTCGCTCCGCCTTCGATGTCCACCAGCGGGGGCGTGCCTAAAGATAAACTGTTCTTGAGAGGTGAGGAGCAGGGAGCCCCCAATGAGCAATGGGCCTCAGGTTCCATAGCATGACACAAGTGATAAACCGCTGCATGCTGTGCTTGAGAAGCCCGGGCCTCTCTCGGAACCCTTGGATGACGGAATTGGCGCAAAATTAAAATATCCGCTGTTAAGGAAGCGAAGCCTGCACCCATTGATTGCGGAACTAGTTGGTGATGAGATACACAATAACCATACGACCTAGTCAGTCCTTCTCGCGCATTATCGCGAGTCCTAGCTTAACCGCGGCTTCCCCAAGCGCAAGATACCTGAATACTTGGTGGCCCAGTTCCTGGGCTCCTTCTGCGCGGCTTACCGCCTGAGAGCTCTACTAAGATTCAGGAATACCACAGTATCAGCATTGACACAGGCGTCGTTCCAGCTTCGTGACGAACCAGCGCGAGACATGGATCCTGTGACAGCCTTCTTCACTGAGTTTCTGGGACCGCATTTTTGGCTGTCCCCATCCTGGCCCTGGGTGTGACCAGAATGCCTCAGGCCCCGGTATGAACTCGCTCATCGTCGACCTGGTTATCCCTTGCCTCTGTATCGCCTTTGGCCACCAGACTGTGCAGCGTTTCGTGGGCAGGCCCTATGACTGGTGCCTTTATCGATGGCTTCCTGTATGACATTTGCGGAGAGTCTCCTGTCAGCTATCCACTGCAGCGGACCCGGCTAGTGATGAAGAGCTGTATGAAGTGGAAGCGCCGAATCTATCTACCTTAGCAGGAATAACAGATAGGAAGTACGGAGTAACCTGGAACCAATGAGGCAGGTTTCCCAGAAGCTGATGATAAGGGAATCATAATTATCTTTGACAACAGCAGCTGCTAGACTACTACCTAGCCGTCTGGACCGTGGATAAAGTACAGTCCCCCAATAACCATACAGCTCTAACCAGCTAGATTGGGTTTGAAATCACGATCCAGGGCAGAAATGGCCCATACTGATGGTGCCTGGCAACAAGAATGCAGCTCTGGGTACGAAGAGGATCTTCCTTTCCAGGCAGATCCTCCTGAGCTAGGAAGATGCTGCATCATTCGAACTGGATGAAGAAATCACCCTCATGAACTGGGGAAACGCGATTATCACAAACATTACTGCAGATCAATCTGGAGTTGTCTTGGGACTGGAGCTACGCTTTCACCTTGAAGGTGACTTTAAGAAGATGAAGAAGATAACTTGGCTGGCAAAAGAAGCAGTCAATATGATTCCTGTCCACCTGGTTGACTTCCACTACTTGATCACCAAGGAAAAGCTTGAGAAAGATGACGACTTGTCTTCATTCCTTACGCTGAAGACTGAATTCCTGAATGAAGCCTGGGCCGATTGCAATGTCACAAGCCTTGCTAGAGACGACATCATTCAGTTTGACCATATTGGTTACTTCCAGGTCGACCAAGCATATCAGGAAGGTGAACCCGCCGTTCTTTCCGCATCCCGGATGGGAAAGGTGCTTGAATATACTCCGGAGCAGCATTGGAGCGAACAACAGAGCTACAGATACTTTTTTTTTGAGCCTTGCTGTTAGCAATATTAAAATTTAAAGTCCTTTCCACTAATCAACGTGATGCAAAGGCAGTCAATCAAAATGCTTTCCATTTGACTGGTTTGAGTATTGGCCCGATCAAGGTTGAAGCTGGTGCAGTCAATTTAGGGTTTGTTCTCTTATATATGCATCCCCGCCGAAAGGATCTCATAAAGATCATCAAGGAAAAAGGCAGAATTCCACTCTCAGAAAAGGTCCATAAATACAATCCGCCGGACTCTAATCAAGGAGTTATAAAATGTCCCCTGAAGGCCACCCAATGGTTTATCAAAGCTCAAAGCCGCGAAGGTAACAGGACCCCTCGCTCAGAGTGGAAATGATAACATTTGCTGTAGTACATTAGGATGCTAGGATTGTGCGTGGAACTACTATCTCAGATAATTGGTCAGGCCTCGTATGCGAACCAATTTGGAAAGGTACGTCCAAATTGTGGTCTGGTGTTTGGCTTTGGAGACTATGCTATTGAATTTAGGTGACTCCTTTAGATACGAATACGAGGTGTGGGTTGCTCTAGAGTTCGCTTTCAATCAGAATTTTCTGCGCTTCCTATAATCCTTATAATCTCTATGAAGTGTAGGCTAGTCCTGGCAGCTCTTCGTTGGATAGATTGGGTGAGTAAATAATAGAGTGTCATAGATAGGGTTTGTTGCTGCCAAACTGAGATCTACACAACACTACTTGCTTTGATATGATGTTCAGGATAAAATTCTTAGTCTTCTGTGGTATTGGAGAATATTCCTTTCTATTCATCCATGCAGATTCCATCCTATTCATGCTTTTCGACTGACTGGACAGTTCCCACCCCAATTGTACGGCCAACATCACGAACAATAAAACGGCCAAACGGTCGCAATTTTGAGAACGGTGCCACATAGAGAGGTTTCAAGGGCGTCAGCCTGACCTTGGCCGTCGCGCACAACTTTATGTACTTGGGATTCCTTTCGATAATCTGGCCATGGTTATCTAGCGCCTCTAGCAACTCAAATTTGCACGCTACTTGGGCTGTGTGGCAGTGGACGATTGGACTCCATCCACTTTTGATCTTGAGAGGTGAGTGCGAGACAACCTTTTGGAATATTGCAATAAAAGAAGAGCATTGGGTTGCAGGGGAATTGTGAGAATCGCTAACAACCTGGCCGCGATGGAAGTCCGCCTCAACCCCCAGGTCAAATGCAACAAGATCACCGGGAAAGCCCTTGTCGATTCGTTTCCTGTGCGATTCAAGTGTTTTGATGGTGGCAGTAATGCCGGTGGGCGCGACAGTAACTGACATTCCTGGGGTGACAGTTCCAGACACAACGCAACCAACAAGCACTTTTCCAACGCCAGGGATCTGATGAACACGGCGGATTGGTATGCGGAGTGGAAGATCCATCCAACTTTTCAGACGTTCTTTGATATTGTCAATGGCGCCGATGAGGGTCAAACCATGATACCACGATAGATCACCCTTGGGCGTAGAGATATTTTGGCCGTTGTAACTGGAGACGGGGATGAAGGGAATCTTGTCAGGGTTGTAGCCAATTTTCTTGAGGTAAGATGATACCTCATTCCTGATACTATTGAAAGCACCCTCACTCCAGCCACAGACGTCCATTTTATTCACAGCAACAATCATCTCATGGATACCAAGTGTAAAAGCAATCCGGGTGTGCTCACGTATTTGACCACTCATGCTGAAACCTTCATGATACTCTGCATCATTAGCAGAAATAACAAGGAGTGCGCAGTCTGCCCCTGCAGCACCACTAATCATGGTTTTAACAAACTCGCGATGGCCAGGGGCATCTACCATATCATCAGCATGTCAATTCAGGCCATTTCTGGAAGTCAGCTGTACACATTTCCACTACCTACCTGTAAGCGTGACTCCCCTGTTAGATGTCTCCAACTGCTGAGTTGTTAGGTTGATGCTACAACCGCGTTGACGCTCAGCCTGCAGTCTGTCAAATACCCAAGCGTATTTGCACTTCTCCTGGCCTGTTTCGGAAGCTACCTATAACGGTCCATAAGCTTTCTTTCCACATGGCAGAATACAGTCTCAACCGTGCTACATACTTGTTCCAGACCAGCAATGGTATCATAGTCAGTCCCACCACACTCGAGCATCAGACGCCCTATGTTAACATGAAATCAGTCCATGGTGTCGCCAGAGCAATAGTAATGATTTCAGACTAGCTTACCCGCAGTGGTCGACTTGCCAGTGTTCGCGTGGCCAATGACAATCAAGTTGCTGTGAGGTTTTTCCAAACTATAAACATGAGCCTATCATCCTTGAGGTACATTGGTCATATCATTGCCGTCACTTACACCATGGTGCCAGATTCCAGTAGGTTATGAGTGTTTGTCTTTTTTTCCAACAGGCCTGTCCGAAAAGAAAGTTACCCGGGAGAGGACACAGGCTAAATAAGAAAGGCAAGAGCTAGGCTGGCCCAAACTGCCAATGAATTACTGGGGGAAATATTTCAATATCCCACAGGTGGGTCGCTGTATCCTCAGCCGCAGAGATGATCTTTCAGCTGGTGGCTTGATAGAGATGTGGAACATGATTTGTTGGTTAATACAGAGCTAGCATCAACTAATAGATCCTCCAGTCTGTAATCTTATCTAATAGGCCGAGAGAAGGGATCTGCAACAAGTCCATCAGGCGATGGTATCATATTATTATGATGGCCTTGCTCACCAAAGATGACAACCCACCGCACTACCCTGCTACACACAGGTACAAATCATCTGGCCAAGTCTTGATGATCTCTTTCCAGGGCAAGCGAGTGGAATGGTCATCCATTTTGGGACATATTTCAACTTGTTTCTCAGAAATATGGCTAGATTTGCTGATGAAGAAGTATGTCTTTTAGTGACTCTTTTGTCTGAGTCACCAGAATGTGTGTGGTGATATACAAGCAGTTTCAAAAATATATTTCCAACCAGAGACTTCATCAGGTGCTTGTTATTTTGCAGCAATTCCAGTTTTGCTGCAAGCTTCGTTTCGTCCTCTTCTGAGGCCGTCCCAGGGAAATCAATGAGTGACCCGTCCGCACATCTTTCTTCCACCTCTTCGACATTGAAGCTCAGCCCTAGAATACTGTAGGGGACCAGGGAAGACATGACCTCCTGCTGCTCTTTGGAAGGCCATCGCTGAAAAAGTAGCTATTGTATCAACATAGAGTAGAACAGTACTAAAAGGACAAGAGATTCTGAGTATGGCGGGAGGTGCAAAATGTAGTATATGAATTCATTCTAAATACAAACAATCAAGCAGCCTGAGTAAGATGGTCTCAATAAAATTCAATATGCTAGTGTTAACTCATGTCTGCTCTTAGCTGCTTTTCTTCATACCTCCTTGCCACGGGATCATATCTCTTGATGGTATTTATACCGATATTTCCTGCTACACCCATGGATAAATGCGTAAAACTATGAATATAAAGGGAAAAAGGGAGAGCTTCGCTATTGAGCCTGAATGATGAAGCTTAGGGTTCACGTTCTAATATTATTTGTATACAGATATAAAGTACATACGACTTCAGTATAACTCTTCTGGGCCATCGAGAACGCTCCCATTACATCATATTTAAGGCTGCAATACGATATCAACCGTAAATTCGTCAACAGCGACCAGATACAGCCTACAATCTACGACTATAACCTACAACACATGATTTTTCCTGATCCCCAAAGCTCACTTCCATTATGCTATTCCGCAAGTCTGTTATCACCAGGTCAAAAACATAGAATACTTGGGAGTGCTTGAGACCGATCTGGAAAATGCTGGTCATTTTCAGCTTGCACAGATCATCCATTGGCGCATCTTCCGGAAGAAAATACCCAATGATAGAAGTCAACATTTGGAATGGTCCCAATGAGCTATAGAGACAGACATTGAAGCCCGGTGGATTGTCCAATAGGAGAGATACCTCCAAGAGGAGGTCCAGGCTTTGCAAAAATCACTGAAACTATCTGCAGATGATGATAAGAAGATAGACATGAAAGCTTTACAGTCCCAGCAGCTGGAAACCTATGAAAAGGACCTCCAGTGCCTGAACACTGAATACAGCACTTGCAGCTGTCTGAAATGGCAACTTGAAGGGAATATGCTGATGGTGCCATTGGCAGAGCTTTCAAGGCATATATAAAAGACCCTGATTGGTATCAATGTAAATGGCTGCACCAGGGCTGTTCAGGCTGTGGTGGCTGTTATGGTTGAAACTGTGGATGCTGTGAAAATGCTAGAGAAATATCCAGAGGGTCACACCATGGATGGAATCAAGGACACTGTACCAGTGCTTGTGGCTGTTGCATTTGTCCCTAGGACATCCTGAGGGTGAAATGAATAAGCAAAGGGATATCAGAGGTTTCCCATTTGATACTGTGTCCTATAACACACAGTATAGCAGTTGAATCTTTCAGGCGTATATCTTTGGGGTGGTGTTCTTGGAAGAGTTCGAGTTGTTTGTACTATGGAAGAGGAAGAATGAAGAAACAAGACAAGGAGGATGAATATTGCTCTGGTCATATTCCTAGTTTTATGGCTAAAATAGTGTAATTGTTAGCTTATTTGTCTTGCTCTCTCCGCAGTGCACTTGAACATAACGGGCAATGGCCTAGTAAAGTTCAACAGGCCAATGGGGATGCAGAGAACAAAGACATCCTATCCAGTCTTTATTGGATAATAGGCCAGAGGGGCCGCTCAATGGCAGTTACTTGGCTATTTAACACTGCTACCCCAAATTGTGGGATCACATCGTAGCAGCAGTGACGTCGCATGAACCGTGCCTCGGCACAAAGGAACGCAAACATATATAGTTAAGGCCTCCGCGTCCGGAGCAAGCCCCTACTCCGGAAAAAAGGCTGCCAAAGAATTAGATTGTATTAGTTTGGGATTTGCATTCCATTAGTCCAGTTTTCCTCTCTTATTTTCCTTTAACCGTGAAACGCACTATAAGTATTACTCCGCCCCTCGTTCCGTGCCCTACCTCCGTCATTCCCCTCCAGTCCGGACACCCTCGACTGCACCGATTGCCCTGCCCAATTGCCCACTGCATCACATCCAAACGCAGTCAAAATGGCCCCAATTGCAGTCGAACAGCCCGCCGCGGCAACAACAACGGCTTCCCCGCCTTCCCCCACGCACCCAACGCTCCTCCGCGTCCACCGCAGCCCCAAAGCCTTCTCCAGCTGGGCCATCTCACAAACGGACCTCCCTCCCGGCGCACTCTTCGCCAAGATTACCACCGCCACGCCCTCCACCAAAGCCTACACCTCCGTGCAGACAGGACGCGACAGCCATATCGAGCTCAACTCCGACCTAGTCTTCATCAACCACTCGTGCGCGCCGTCGCTGAACTTCGACATGCACCGCATGGAAGTGCGTGTCGTGGACCACCGGCCGCTGCGCAAGGGCGATGCACTGACCTTCTTCTACCCCAGTACTGAGTGGGAAATGACGCAGCCGTTTGAGTGTCTGTGTGGTGCTGGCGAGGGCGTTTGTAAGAGGTGGATTCGCGGGGCTGGGAATTTGACCGACGCCCAGCTCGAGGGATACTGGTTGAATCCGCATATTGAGGAGATGAGGAGGGAGGGGAAGACTTCATCTTGAACCTGTGTCGTTTAAACCTTGTCAATTGTATATAGACTCGGAGTAAATTAGGTATTAGATGTTCAACACGATCAATGCATGCAGCCACTTGCACTGTATGCCTGAGGCATACAGTGTCAATTCTGTGGATGCCACTTCAGCTTCAAACCTCAGCCTAATCCGTCGTGAAGTTACATTTCCTCTTCCTTGCCAACCCTGGTGTCATTTTCACTCCAGAGTCGTCTAGTTACGCTTCTTCCTGATCTGTATGGACAGATATCTATCTACTCTAGATTACTCCAAACAGCCATGCCTCGAATATCTTCTGAGGATGGCACTGAGCATGTTGCGCGCTTTGTCAGAAACTACATCCGCGTAAAGAATTTCAGTCTCATCTATATCTGGAACAGTCCCCTCTCAGGAGGATACGCACTGAAGCTATAGAAAGAAGTCGGTTTGACATAAAACATGAATAAGGTAATGCGTTCTACCTCATGAGTTGCGAGGATATGTTCGACAGCCTTGAGGTCAGTTTTGCCAGAGAGTCGACTGTCATGGTAGATTGATCTTCTTTGGGCGGTTGAATGGGAAACAGGTTGAATCGCAATAGAGTGGGTCTAAAAGCACATTCACGTAGTACCCTCCAGGACAGCAATGGGCCTTTGTAGGAATATTTTGGTGGGCGGTGGCTAGTCAATTAGAAGAGAAAGGAAACGCTTGGTTGATGCTAGTTCTATTATACGCGAGAAATATGAAGGGTACGTTTGATCAGGTGACTCAAGCGACAGGCAGTCTGCCTACACTGTTGTGAATAAGAGGTATGGTATGGTACTTTGGCCTCAGCTGGTCAATGTGGGAGATGATTCGTCTTTGCATCATAAAACGCTCAGGTTTGCTAAGGTTCAACAATGGGCTTGTGGTTTAGTGGTATAATACCCCCTTAGCATGGGGGTGGTCCGGGGTTCGATTCCCCGCGAGTCCATTTTTTTCTTTTTACCCCTTTTCACACCGCATTTATTTATTTACCTTTTTTTTCCTTTTCTATATACACAATGCATTTATTTACACTGACAGATCTCTGTACAGAGTACTCCGTACAGTAGGTAATTACTCCGGAATACACCTATGCATTAACACCCCGCCAAAGATCTCTCCCCGAGACCATCGTGCTCACCACCATCCCCACACCGACCACCTCCTTCCCAACCCCCGTCCACCCCAGAAACGCTCCGGGGATCAACAAGTCGCACGCATCCACGACAATCCGCTTCATAGCCGTCGAGGACCAGCGCCTACTCCTAAGAGAATTGGTCTTGGAACTGCCTTTGGACCGGGAGCTCGTCTTGCTCGCGCTGCCGTTACCGATGCCAGTAGCGCCGGAAAACAACACCCAGGCACTGCCCAGGACGGACAGAGAGAGCCCGTAGAACCAGAACTTGTAGGCTTCTGTTTGGAGGGATGGAGCCCAGGGGGTCGGGTGGATGTTCATCGTGTGGAGCTGAAGTGTCTGTGTTAGCAAGCTGCTGCACGTATATGGGATGGGCATGGTCGTAGGGGAGTTGGTGGCATACGATAGTCAAGTCCTCCAGAAACACATATATCCCCAATGCACTGAACTTGCCAAAGTCCAGGACCCGGATCACCGTTCCCTCGGTTTCGGGTCTATGGCTAGATCCACGTCCCCGTGTGCCGGCGAGAAGATGGTACGCCCGGTCGAATGAGTCTATGAAATTGAAAAACCGGAAATATTTCCTCGCTGCACAAGCCTTTGGTTAGCACTGATACGTATAGCTATACCCTGACCGGGAGGGGGGGGGTTATCCTGGTGAATACATACTCAATGCCAACTGCCCCGTGGCACTCGCACACTTGGCCGCCGTAACAGCATCATGCGATGAAATGACCTCGGCGGCAATCTGCGCCAGAGCTTGAACGAGGCGGAGGGTCTTTTCGAGGCCAGGAACTGTACGTGTGAAATTGGTGATTTGTTTGTGGAGAGGTGGTTTCTGATATTTGAGCGGTGGTGGCTGTTCCTGGTGGTGCTGCGGCGGCGGCGGCGGCGGTGGCTGTTGTTGTTTTGGTTGCCGCTGTTGTTGTCGTGGTGCTGCGGGGAGTGGCTTTTCTGAACTCGACGAGCGTTTGGGCATTTTGCTGGTTGGGTATTTGTCGTTGTTGTGGTGATGGTGGTGCTGCAATTGAAATTGAGAGGAATCAAGTCTGGAGAGTGAAAGCGATAACTAATGATCTCGTTGATAACCATCGGCAATGGTCCGAGCGCTAGTTATGTCCCACCGCATAGGCACAACTATGACTCCTCCATTGATTATGCTGTACACAAATGATATTGCCAAGCTACCTAAACCTCACTACAATCTGGGCATCACCGCCCTTTACCCCCCGAAATATCCTGTCCCAATCGGTATCCGCCAACCTTCTCCCACTCCACCTTCTGTCTCGTGATGGGCAGCTGTCTGCGCAGATTTTTAAATGCCTCCTCGGCCATCTGCACAAACGCTCGGTTGAGCGTTTCCTGGTAGTCTCGCTCCGCTGCCGCAATGCGAGAGACAATGGTCTCCGCGGAGAGGGAGGAGATCGGGATACTGACTGGCTTGGCGGTGTTGAGGGACACGTTTCCGTCTTCGTAGTAGTGCACATCGACGTGGATCTTGCCGGATACCGTGGTGGACTCGGCGACGGGAAATTGGTAGATCGCACGGAAACGGCCGTTCCTGGCCCAGTTAGCCTAACGTTCTTCTTCGGTTGTACGAAGTGACCGACTCACCAGAAGTTGTTCGGCGAGTAGCGGTTCGCGACGAGTAGGACCGCAATAGCAGAGTCATTCTCAATCGGGTATACCCCATATGAACTGCTAGCGTAGTGTTCGGTGGCATGTGCGGATAAAGACTTGAGGAGAGATTTGCTGTAGAGAATCAGATCAGCACATGCCTACCCTTTCCAATTGGATAACTAAACTCACATCAAGTCCCCGTTTTGGGACTCCAAAACATATGACTGCGCATTAGATGCCTCCTATACCGAGGTCAGCCATATCCCGTAGCACACACGCCTAATTGCCTACCTGCGTGACATGGTCGACCTCAAACGAAGTCTGACTCTCCACATCAAAGTACCGGTTTCCCTCCAACTTGTTGAATTCGCTGACAGCCACCTGGATTCAGAAGGCAGCCACCCGTCAGCATAACCATGTAGATAAAAGTAGTATGACCCAGCACCAACCTCCTGACTTGCTCCGGGCAACTTGACGGTGGTCAACTGTGTCTCGTTGTATCGTTCGAACGCGGGCGCAAGCGAGGGAATAATGTCATCCTCGTCGGATGTAAGGGCCTTCACGTCTGCAGGCGGGGTTTAGTATATGAATTGAGCCTGGCACCCGTTACGGGGGCCGGGATGCGGGGGAAATCATGGTTGACAGGGACATGGGAGGGAGGCATGGTTACCGGCAACGACATCAGAGAGCTAAAAAAGACAAATTTTAGTAAGATGTACTACTATGTGCCAAAAGATAGAAAGAATGGCCAGTTCGGAATAAGAATGGGCTGCGCATACCTCGCCTGGCGGGGCACCCTCAATGAACGAGGATGCCAGCTCAACGGTAGATGACATGGGGAAAGTCGTAGTAATCCAGATTCCACAGGTTGAGAATACACGCTAGTCCGCCAAGGTCAAAAGGAAGATACTGGATTAGAAATGAGGCTTGAGAAGAGAGTAAACAGAACAGCTTCACCTCGGATGCTGTCAACAGAGGTGGAGCTCACCCCCGGCTACGGCGGGCGGTTTCGACACGAGCGAAGTTTGGCACTGCAGACAGTATATATTAGAATGCACCGGATTTAGTTAATTGCGAGTTTTTACAAGAGGTTTCGAGGGGAGATAGAGTGCGCCTAGTTAGCAAGAAGTCAAATAATAGTAAGAAACCATGCAAACGTGCATACAAGAGCCTGCCCTCAGCATCAAGTCTCCAGGAGGATCTTATCAGCCCTTATCAATCGGCCCTTTTATCAGGCAACAGCTACATCCAACATGACATATAGTTTATTATTAGAGATAATCAGTGTATATTAACGATAGAGATCCCGCCAAACGCCCTGACACCGCAATGACGTGGTTCAATTCAACGCCGATGGTAAGACTCCTGAACGCAAACACGCTTTAAAAAACAGCAGCACGAATGATAACTGAGAATGATAACCGCGTAACAGAATCTTTGTATATTTACTCGATGCTCATATTCATGAGTCCATCATTGGTCTCCGTCATTCCCTGCAGACCGATCCGTTTGAATGTCCCATTGTGAGGACTGCTCCGAGAGTTTGTCTCCGGAAACAGTGAACCAACATTCGACTTGGGCGGCGGCCCCCATGGGTTGGGGCTAGAGTCCATCACTGCCGGCGAGTTCGGCATGACCGGGCTGCTCTGAGCGCTCATACTAGGAGAAACCGCTCGTCGCTTGAAGAGGTTTGGATCGAAATCTTCTTCCCGCGCTCGCTTCCGTTTAAACTCTTGCACGGGGGTCGGGTGTGGCGCATTGCGCGCCGAGCCTCGTGAGCTGGGCCGCTCGAAGGGCTTAGCAAATTCGGTTGCCGATGTGGATGGTGTCATGTCCATTGCCAGATCGTCTTCGGATGCCGATGAGGGGCCTGGATATCGGATTGGCGGGGGTGGCGTGCGATATCGCTCGCCGAGCGAGTTCCAAAAATCCGTGTTTGTAGTACTGCGAGAAGATAATATGGTGCCTGCATTTTCTGGCGATACAGTTGCTCTGGTAGGCGTATCATCCTGCCCAGGCATTGGTCTGTCCAGTTCGGTTGGGCGAGTAGTACCCTGGTCTGGCGATTTCTCTGGCATGCTTGGTTCACTCTCTCGAACCTGTCGAATCACCTCCGCTTCCCGCTTAGCCTCACTGTTAAGGGGAGCGGATTCTTCAACCAGCGCAGCCCGAATCCGTGCAAACGTCTTCGTCTTAGGCTGCATAAAGTCAGTGCATATTCAAAAAACAAGCGTATGCAACAAGCATAACCACGTACCAGTAGACTTCCTCGGCGCGTAACAGCGCGCCGAATAACGCCTAATGGCCCTCCTCCTTCAGAATGCGATGCCCGAGCAGGGCTGTGGCCCCGAGTAGTGCGGCTTTCACCATCATCACTGAAATCAGACAGGCGCAGATCACGCGCACCCATACTTAGACTCTCCCGTCGAGGCTGCACGCCATTCCGCGAGCCCGCAAAATAGCCTCCGCTAGGATTTTCAATGCTCTTCATCACAGGTGGGGAAAGCGGCCCGGGACTCGGTTTCGAGCTATTCCCGCTGGCGCTGCTAGAGCTGTGTCGAGTCCGGCTGCGACCTTTGCTAAAACGAGCGCGCTGAAAACTCATAAGGCTTGCCGCAGCATGCGAGTAACCACCCATCCATTCGGTCCCGGGACTCGGCACATTTCCCACTGCAAAAGGGTTCGCACTGCTCCCCGTCTTGTTTGCCTGCGGCGTGCTCAGCACCATATCATCTTTATCCCCTCCCATTGGCTCATCGTCCTCCTCACCACTACTCGTATCAGAGTCCATCATGTTTGCACTCGAGAGGGAGCTTGAAACCGCAGTCCGATCAGCTGGTCCCGATGTGGAAAATGGTACGGCAGAAGTTGACCCGACGGACCCACGGCGCTGGGGGATGGCCAGCCCCGACCACCGATCGTGGGCGACGACTCAGGAGACGACTCTGCAAGAATAGAGTGATGTAGATTCGTACAGGCACGTGAGAAATCGAGTCCTCGTGATCGTCGAGGAAGAACCGAACCTGGCGAGGTATATCTCGACCCATAGATTTGAGAGGAGTCAAGTTTCGGGGATAGCGGGGCACGACTCGATGTAGAGGCAGAACGAGAAATCGTTGGTGTGAAATCGAGAGATAGACTGTGGGGGTTCATAGGCGGTCGCTGGGGTGTGGCTGGGGCCGAGGAGGGTGAACTGTCATCCTTACTGGAACCTGAAAGCACAGACTCTTCTGAGACGGATGGATGCTGGGACGCCTCAGTCTCCGACTGCATTTTGGGTGATTCTAAGAGATGATTGCCCTCGTTGCTGGTGCTAGGTCCAGCATTCTGCTCCTGCTGCTGTGACAGCTGCTGGCTCAGCTTGCTCTCGAACGGAACAACAGGCAGGGTGTGGGACAGTGTGGAGGGAGTGCTTGGTGGAGACATGTTTGCCGTCGTAGGAAACCTCCTAAACACGTCAAAGTCGCTGTCAAATGCATGCAGTGCCGCGGAGCATCGTGGAGCGTTGTGGGAAGGGTCCGTCAGGTCGCAATCGCGCTCGATTCGATCTTCAATTGGGTCAAAATCCCTGATATTGGGCCGCTGTAAGAGATGAATCCGGAATACACGTTATTCAGTATACGTTCGTATATATATATCGTGTGCGGATGGCTGGAACAACCGTGTTTTTAAGAATCGAGTTGGAGGAATGGTCGCGATCGCCGTGACGTTCCTCGTCGCTAATCATGTGATCCTGCCCCGCACTCCGCGCTAGAGACTGGCGCGCGGCTAGATTTACGCGGTACAGTATTACAGGGGAACAGGGCAACAATAAGGTTGAACAGAGATGAGTATTTTGTTTAAAGAGGCAGTTGATTGTGGGCCTGATAATGATGAAATTGTGGACAGTTTGGCTATACACGGGCTCAGTTGTCGCAATACATACTATAGAGACGGAGTATACCAGAGTACACAATGAGAAAGCCTAAGAGGTAAACATCCAACAATGCAACCTACGCTAGACTCATAGCCGTGCTGATAGGCGCTACATACCGCTCCCAGTCATTCCGACTCGAATGATCATGCGACATATCTGTCGAAGTACAGTGTAGCATGATATTGTCCCGAGCCTGCCACACCTTGGCAATAACGGCCTTCGTACGGGCAACATTTGAAACACTCGATTTAGCCATCACATCCAATGCACGCAGAACAACTGGTCGTGCGTATACTGCAGATCCACCATCTACATCTGACCATAGCTCATCGTGGAAAGGGTCAAGTTCCACGGCTGCCACAAAAACGGGCCATGTCATACCCACCAAGCGCCCTCTCTCGAGTAAGTCGGAAACAAGGCGGAGAATTTTCTGGACGTATTCGACGACCAACTGGGTGGATGGCGAGGCGCCGTACAAAGCGCAATGCAAATATAGCGTGGCGGCTAGCCGTTTCAATTCTGCAGCGGATTGAAGAGCATGGTCGTCATCATCATCGTTCCCATTCTTGTTCGTCTCCTGCACTAGATGCTCAAGTTGGCGTTCCAAGGAGGCTGCCTGTGCTGAAAACGATGCCCGTGCTGAATCGGAGCGATTCTGGCGCCTCGTACGACTAAGCTCCGTAATTGATGACAAAATAGAAACTAATCCCGGACTGCAACCCATCCATGGGTCGATGTAGCAGTCGTCCCCTGACCAATAATCGCTCCCAAACAGAATCTCCTCCCCACAGGCTGTGCGACCCATCACATCCTGGAAAGCAAAGAAGACTTCAGTGAATGTCGACACCGAATCCTCGATACTGCCAGGCCTCGACAATGCCACCTGCCGCTGCCTCTTGAGACGAATCAACTCCTTGGCGCCCCTTAAGTGAATTGTCCAGTGTTGATCGCAGTTGTCCACAATCTCATACAGACACAGCATCATCATGATCACCAAAACCTCCGGCAAGGAAGAACATGTCAGGGAACCTTTAGTAATGAGTGTGTGGCGGAGGTCTCTTAAAGCCTCAGATTTGAAACGCAGACCCACGGCGCCGTAGCTTGAATCAAATCGAGACCAATGACACGCACTCAATGCTTGGATAGCTTTAAATAAAGATGGAGATGCTGACATGCAGAATGGTAGAATTACAGACGCAAACGGCGAAGATAGTTTCGAGCTTGCAGTAGTCTGAGGGCAGACCTGCTGAAAATAATACTCGAATAGCTGCCCATGCCCTGACTCTGAAATGCACGGAAACAATGGCAGCGGAGCCGTGGGCATTGGCATTGCCCGACGACTATCATGGACAACCAACGCATCAAGTCCATGACTTGCAACATCGACCTGATCAGATTGTTCAAAAGTCGACACACCACTATTAAGAAACCCCCAAGATTCAACAGTTGGAAAGGAACACCATGTCTGCTCAGATAATATAGAAGCCGGAGACCCAGGCGTTTTCCTCGACTGCCCTCCCTGGAATTTGTTCCACACACCAGCCCTACCGAAAGCAAGCCCTCGAGTGGCAAAATCCGCTTCCCACTTCAACATCAGCTGAGTCGAACAGCGTAGTCCCTTCTGCTGGCATCGTGTGCAGACAGGCTTCTTCGTGTCACAACGGACATGGCTCGCGCGACATTCTTTACAGCCGCCGTGATTTCGAGTCTTGACCGGACCCACGCGGTCTGCAGCCTTTCTGCGCGGCATCCCACGGATTGGAAGGGGTTCTTCACATTGCCGGATGTCAAGCGAAACCAAGCTTCAAGCACCGACAGTCCGTTGAGGGCTGAGGAGTACTGTAGTAGTCGTTACCAATAGGATAAGTGGCAGACTAGACGCAAAACTCAGATTGTTAAGTACTCCTTCAAGCAAGTAGTCAAGTAACAGTCGTTGTCTCAGTCAGAAAGAGATGGACGATGTTGAAGATAGTGTCCAATGTCAAATATCGAATTCCCAAAAGACCTGGGACTCGGAGAGTGTGGAGATTGATAAGGCCGGAGTCATTCCAGCCAATGAGAAACGCCTTGTCACCCCGCAGAAATCCTTCGTGTTGATTGGTCAATAGGCCTACTAGCCCTAGGGAGGTAACAGTATACAAGTAGCAGAAGAATGGGACCGTGAAATCACAAAATATTCATTACAATGGAATGACCGCTCACATCGTCATTGCTACGACCATGTTGTTTCACCAAATGTCTCGTTGGCCGCCAATTCTTTCCATGGGGTACCTTTGCTGTCGACGGTCCCGCTATTAACATTGTTCCCCCACCAGCTGAGGTTCACGCCTGGAAACACCAAGGCAAAGAAAATAACCACGGCCGACACTGCAACGCCCGAGTCTAGAGCAGCTGACAGAACGTAATTGTATTTGGCCCACCATTGAGGTTTGCGGCCCTTGATGATCTATCGGTTTGGCCGTCAGCGGAATGGTATGTATGATGTTGTTTCCTTTGGATAAGTCTACCTTATTGAATATAAAACTGACTGCAAATGCTGTGGTATAGTTAATGCCAGTCTGTTTTCTATGTTAGTCGTGAATTCTGTTCTTCGAGGCCGTGGGTACGTACCGCCGGCGGCAGATTCCCGGTCCCAGCAAAGAATATAGGCCAGTGGATTGCTTGAAGAAAACGCGAGTTCGGAAATTTCTTCCGGAGAAAGAACGTAGTAATAGGGAGGGCCGCTCCAATCCAAAACATATTTAAAAGACCAGAATATCTCTGTCCAATGTTATATAGCCTTGCAGGTCCAATTGCT
This sequence comes from Aspergillaceae sp. MA 6039, assembly GCA_003004485.1. NCBI lineage: Eukaryota > Fungi > Ascomycota > Eurotiomycetes > Eurotiales > Aspergillaceae > Aspergillaceae sp. MA 6039. Next base: position 89,775 of record PQMF01000016.1, on the reverse strand, counting down.
GTGACGGATATTAGTTTTGGACGGATCCAGGAGGGCTAGCATATCCAGGCGGTACCATACCTCCCCAGAATACGGCACTGTTGTAGTTCACCCGACCTTGAGGGCATGTGAAATTGTCCGGCTGGTTGCTGGAGCATACGTCCTTGACATTGCCAAGCATCCACAGCAGGACACCATCTGTATTCACGAGTCAGAGAATCGAATCACTGTAACATTTGCAGAAGCTTACTCTGCGTTAATGTTCCCAGTATACAGGCAATTAGCTGCGCGACAAACAATGTTCGACGAGGGATTTTCATGTATAGCCCAAGCTGGGGTAATTAGCGTGTTGAGCTCTAAATGTAATAGGCAATTTGTATTATACCTTCATATCCGCCCCGTAATACATCGCTTGACTAAGTCCAGTATATGCATAGAACTTTTTGCCATAGGTCAGTCTGCTCCTAATATAATCAGGAATAAATACGATTCCTTACCTTGAAAATCAAAAGAACAAGCGGCCTTCCCTTGAATATATATCCAGACAGGATCTCTCCCAACACAGTCAAAACATTGCTGTTTAGGTTTGCCACAGCGTAAACAGTGCCAACGGGAATCACGTATAATGCCGCTAGGGTAAGAGTAATAAACAGTCCCCAAAAGGGGAGCCCCGTGTTCCATACGTATTGAGTTAATATGGCCACAGCCACCACGATAATCTGGCCATAGGTTAGCTTGAAGGCGAAGAGTGGCCATTTGATTGCTCAGAACTATCAACTTACTGTCAATATTCCATACCACCACCACGGAACATCTGGATAGCGGGATAATAACCTGGCATGAACATCCTTTTTGTTCCTGCCTCTGAATGTGCTTAGGATGTCCTTGCTATGATACAACACCACGTGGGTAATAAGACAGCTCAAGACAGCGAATCCTAGTCCATAGCTCAGTGAAAACGTTATGGGCAAAAAGATTGGACTGTATTTGCGGTACTTGTCATCATCAATAACACCATTATTGTTCAAGATGCGACTCGAATTGTATACATTTCCCGTGTTATCGTATGCGTCGGAGCCGGTCAATGGCAGGTATGCGGTGAACCAGGTATTGGTATAATAAAGTACAGGCGCTACAACAGCGTACATGCAAAACCAGCCAGCAAAGACATTTGCCTGTGCCCAGAATGGGATGACCAATGGTGAGGTATTGTATGCGATTTGGCTCCAGTCGAATGTTGTGGGGAGATACCCTAGACCAGTAGTCATTCCGAACAGATTATTGAGCACCTTTTTGTCTGTGAAGCACTGCATCAGCATCTAGAGATGACTTTTCGTTTTGGCGGGTACGGAACATACTTGGAGCTGCCCAACAGATAAAAGCAAAGGTGCTGAGGCCCGTGAATATATACCCAGGAAGCCAGTACCAGCAAAAGCTTCCAATGAAGGCATACATGAAGAACCGATATCTGGAGACTTTCCACCCATCGGCTATAGGATTTGCACCCCGGTGCAATGTTTCAAATAGAGCAGCATTGGCCAGAGTTGAAGGCCAGATCTGAAGGAATGTTAGACCTTATTGATATATTAAGGACAATGTAATACCCACCATATGCGGTGGCTCAACGATATACCTGTAGGCAATCCCAGCAAGCCCAAGGCCAAACATTTGCATTGATAAGGCCAGCAAGATCTGATATCCAACGGGTGTTTCCATTTTCAAATACACTTTCTGGGCTTGGATGATAGCACTCGCCTGTGCCGGTGTCAGAAAAGGTGTCAGGCTTTCAGTCCGTTTCTTCTTGGACATACCCAGGACTGGTTGAAACTAAGGTTTGACATTATTGTAATCACCGCATGCTCCTTGACATTGAAGTGATGATCTGGGTTGATTGGCAATTCCCAGCGGCCAAAGACCCGGACCTTCATTACGGGCAATGCTTTGGCGAAGAAGCATCCAACGGGATAACTAATCAACTGAGCCACGAGGGAAGTGATGGTCACACTGGGATATCGCATGGAGAAGAATTGATTCACGCCCGTACCAAGCTAGCCTCAGATACATTGTCAGGAAGTCTCAATCATGAAAGGGAGGTCGGATTGGTTACCCACCAGAGTGAAAACAACTCCAAGGAACCACATTCGGAACGTATTTACAGGCAACGTGGGATCATCTGTATTAGGGACATTGGCCCTGACCTCGAGATAAGGCGAATTGTCCGAGTCAACTGTATATTCCACGTTGGTGCTTTCGCCAATGGCGATCTCCAAGGCCTCGTCCGCCGTCACAGGCTTTTTCTGGACATTATCGTCTTGGAGAGATGTATTATCTCCCGAACATACCTCCACGTCCCGAGACTGACTCTGTACCTGAGCGGGAACCATAGTATCTCAGAATAGCTGGTTGCAACTGGCTTCAGACAAATAATGCGAAAGGGAGGAGCAAAGAAAGAGGGGTAGAGGCTGCTCAAGAAAGAGGGCCATGACTTGGTTCTTAAAGCCATCTCGCACCAATCGCTCTGCTCTCAATAGATACTAGACAGAGATAATTGACTATGAGCACCTATATTCAGCTATCAGCTCTTGTCCGAGGAGGGGGGAACAACTGGCATAATTGAACCCATAACGACTATCGGGACAAGGGTTCATAAAAAAAGTGTAAGGTCCAAGCGAAAAGGCTGGGTTGAGCAAGGTTGTTTTAGCGATAAGCAAGGAAAGGCCACTCGTATAGAGGAAAATGGCCAGAATTCATGGTTTACACCAACGAGGTGCGACCTGCATATAAAGCGCGTGGACCTTCCTGGCACTTCCGTTCGGGCATTGCGTTATCTCGCCGGCGTTTATATAGCCTCAGCTATGAAGGGCCAATCACATCCTTGTATCATGATTATAGCATGTACATGTCTTGGCAAAGGTAGTACTACAGCATGAACTTGATTTGCATCTCAGCGCTGAGTCTTGACCTTGCGGCATAGATATATTTGAGGTTGACTTATTTGTCTCCGACTATCACACCCAGACCATAGCTGTTGATCTCATTGCAAACCAATTATGGCAAGAAAGGTACTTCTGAGACGCTGCTGATAGGACCTCGTTCCAACCCATCTACATATTGACGCTAGACCAGGACCTAGGTCACCACCCTCTTTACCAAGCCAGGCCAATGTTTCTGACATCCAAGCTGCACCTTATTGGCAGGATCTAAATCTCTACATACAAGAGGCAACAGTAATCAAGGAAATATGTGGAGATAGTTGCCATGGGGGTACTAATAGAGCCCAAGCTTCTAGACATGTTACGACGCAGGCGCGAATACAATAATATTAAAGACATATCACGGGGGCTGTTGAGTATCCACGGAGGATGTTTCTGCATCAGACCCTCAGATTTGAGTGCGATTTCCAGGGCTTCGAGCCATTGGCGGTAGTTGCTGTCACTCCTGAGCTTGTGACGGCTTTACTGATATCGATTTCGTCTTCTGAGGAGGAAGGCATTGTGGATTCAGCTGTACGGGACAGCAAAGAGGATGTGAGGTAGTTAAAGGCCAGTGCAGAACTGGACTCAAGTCGGGCGGGTTAGATGGATGGGAGCTCGTTAGAAATAGAGAAGATGCTCATGACCTCTGGAAATGCTGGCTAATATGAAGAGTTGCATTCAGTAAGTGTGTGTAGGAAGCTAGAATAGGAAGCTAGTGTACATGGAAAGAAGAGGCCTCTGTATACTCTCGACACCCCCAAAGGCCAGAGCCTTGTGGCTCCAGCTCCCTGCATGTGTTTGAAACCGGACTGTTGAAGAAATCGATGGAACGCTGCTTTACCACGGATGTCCTTTGTTGAGAGGGGTGATTCAAGGTTACTTGTTATAAACATTGATGGCAAGTGTGTGGGTTCCTCTATGGTGTTGCCAACAGATTTTATGTTTCCCTGGCCTCTCACGCCCCTACGTAAATGCAGGTACTTGCAGCTGACTTTACTAAGCTTTCCAAATCAATAAGGCTAAAATCTATGACCAAAGATGCTAATGAAAATTTGCCACTAGACACTGGGCTCAGTCTTCCAGATGAATTTCTGACTTCCTTTATTTCTGGTTGTCTGGTTACTCTTGCCCGTGTCCTCTCATTTGTCTGCTGAACAAGTAGCCTCTTACATGTACTCTTCCAGCTCAGGTATATGTACCTTTAACTGTTGCTTTTGGTTTTTGTTGGCTCTGGGCCTGCATTGTGTAAAGGCTCTAAGCATAGTGGTGAAGTAGCATGGTAGGGAATACAGAAGCGTAACGCCATGATGGTTTTGGTTAATGGGGAATTTGGCAATGAGGATAGACTCAACACATCAGAGCCTTACAGACTACATATTTACTTCTTCACTTAGTCTAAGGATGCAGCCAACAGGGTAGATCTATGCTGTCATGATCCTCTCTCCGGAATGGAATCTGTTAGCTGAAAATTAGGCCATGTCAACTACATATGACGTGCAATGCTATCCGATTTCTTCATGTACAAGAATTCAAACAAATAAGAGAATGTCGCTTGAAGAGAGAAAGCCTGAGAAGAGCTAACAGCCATGGCAGTGGCATCCTGGATAGTCTCCTACTGGCAATGAAAAGTTTCCTATATCAGGGAAGGATGAGTTTCTGGACACAATTTCCCACGAAATGGATTTCTTGGAGAAAGGCCAGGATAGCAACCGAAGCCATTTAATGGTGTTATCCCATGTGGACGAGGAAACCCATCTTCTGGCCTCTTTACTGTTCCAGAAACCAATCCGATATTCCGTTATTGTCGAGACTATTCGAGTGTATATAGGATCCTAGTCATTGGGATGAGCAAGTCGTTCACCCATAGAAAGTTATGAAAAGAGCTCTACGACGCTATCAGAGGAATCTAACGCAGGCGGTGCGAGCTTTAACATAGTCTCTGTTGCATTTTTTATTGTTGCAGGAACACCTGCACTTAACCTAAGCTCCCGTTCCCTTCAGTCCATTCAAGAACTCTTCGCTCCAACAATCTTGGCTAACGCAAGGACCTCTGCCGGGCTGCGGTGTGGGAAGGCAACCCCCAGGTGCCAGGGGAAGATAAAGTATCCCCAGCGGTGCATCCGGTTGACGTAGGTCTGCATCGCGCCGGTCAGTTGGATATAATCTTCCTTGGTCTCCAGCGTGTCCAGCGCCTCCGAGTACTTCTGGCCGATTTCATACATGCGAGGTAGGCCCAGGTCCGCAAAGAATTCAAATAGGTCAAAATTCTCCACCAGAAACTCCCTTGTGATGCGGTTGACCATGGGCAGCTCTATGTCGTCGTACTGCGCAATCTTCAAGAACCGGCTCATCACGTCGCCTCCCACCACCATCAGATATGCTTCCAAATGCATGAGGACTGTGAAGGATTGCTGGCCCGTGCCTGCACCGCTGTCGATCACGCCCCAACGGACCTTCTGGATCTCCGGGGGCTCCTCCAGCCAGATCCGGTCGATCTCCTGCTCGATCAGGGTTTTGACTTCTTGCCAGTACGCTTTGCGGCCGGTGGTCGCAGATGACGATGACGGCGCTGCCAGGGCACTGACCGGAAACTGCTCTGGCTGGGCGGATTCCCGGGTGATGTGGACTTCGACGAGGTTGTGACGAGGCTGCGCAATCGTCTGCTCATAGACGAGTTTCCCGATCTTTTCCAATACGGGCAGATCTTCCTCGAGCACTTCCGCAAACTGATTGATCGTGGCGCTCTCGGTGATCGTGCCGTAGGTGACACAGATGGACTGGCCGGGGGCATTGAGGTACACTGCGCCCAAACGACGTTGGACCATATGGTTCCGACCAAGATGGACCAGCCGGGTTGGAGTCCAGAATGTCTCGCCGGCTATCACGGTATGGCCGAGCACGCTCTTGGACGGCAGCTGGGCCAGGATCTGCTGGACCACATCAGGGTTCTCCTTTACGAATAACCTCGCACGAAAGGAGAACGCAGCCTGGGGAAGAGTGAACTGAATGATCTCGGAGGACATGGTGAAAGATGCCTGGCCATTGAACCATGACAGCGCTTGTATCATATATAGGCTCTCAGCTGGGTGACGTGGTCCTTTCTGCTCATCATTGACTACTGAATGCCATCAAGTTCCGGCACTTAACCCTTGAAACTGGTGTAGTATGGCATTTACCTTACGGACCAAATTCGTATTTGCTTACAGAAAATTCATGTCCACACTAAATCAACACACGAACTAATCATCAACATAACAATCAATGTAATGGAAATAATTCTTTTCCGCCAAAAATACGAATTTTGTCTGTAAGGTAGATGACACACTCCACCAGTACCACGGAGTGTTAGCTGCTTTCAGCTGGCACACCGATAGAGATCAACTTCAGCTCTACCCTCAGGTACGATGGCGAAGCCCGATCTACAGGGCCCCGAGCGAACTAGGCTCGCCACCTGCAGCCGGGATCTGTATCTATCTTATAGCTAATCTGAGATCTGTATACAACGCTGACGTGGCCAGCATTGGATGCCCGAACATATCATACACGAGATACATTGCGAATTTGCAAAACATGTTATTATACTAGTAATATTCGGACTAGGTAGATGGTTAGAATCTAGTTATATGAGTATTTATAATGAGTGCCGAAGTACGGGTTACGGTGCTCTGCGTACTTTGAACTCCTCCATACCTCATAATTAGAATGACTGTCGATTCCTCTCCCTCCGTCCAGGCGGACGATGAATGGTCCCCTCTCAGGTCCGTCATCGTAGGCCGTGCTGGTCGCTCCTGTTTCCCCAGCGCTCCCGCTGCCATGATCGAAGCAACTATGCCCTCGGCCCACGTCCACCGATTCCAGCCTCACTCGCCCTTTGACGAGAAGCTGATCGCAAAGGCCGAGGCTGAACTAGATTACTTTGCGGCCATCCTCCAGGCTGAGGGCATCAAGGTTTACCGCCCCCCCCTAGGGATCAATTGGCTCGACGAGAATGGCTACACTGGCGCCATGCCGCGCGATGGCCTCATGAGCGTGCAGAATACGCTGATCGAAGCCTGTTTCGCCTGGCCGTGTCGCAACCGCGAGATTGAGATTGGGTTCGAGCCGATTCTCGAGGAATTGGCTCAGGATTCGCGCGTGAAGGTGGTCCGGCGTCCGGCCTCCTCGTTCGCGGACACTTTGCTAGATGACGATGGGGGCAGCCAGCACACTCGACCATGGGTGATCAACAACAGTCGGCTAGCCTTCGATACAGCGGACTTCATGCGGTTCGGCAAGACGATTCTCGGACAGCTCAGCCATGTTACCAACCCGGCTGGCGTAGAGTACATCCAGCAGCAGCTGCCGGAGGGTTACAAGATTGAACTGCTGGAGGTGAACGACCCGTATGCGATGCATATCGACGCAACCATCCTTCCACTCCGAGAGGGATTGCTGGCATACAACCCTAACAAAGTCAGCGAGGCTGCACTGCGCAAGCACGCGGTACTGGCAGACTGGGACCTCCATCCGTACCCATTCACACCCAAGGAACCCACTGACCCGCCGCTGTACATGACCAGCCCGTGGTTATGTCTGAATGCGCTGGTGCTGGATGGGGAGCGCGTGGTCGTGGAGATCAGTGATGTCCAGACAGCAAAATGGTATGAGTCTTTGGGAATGAAGTGCATTCTCTGTCCGTTCAAGCATGTCAACAGTATCGGGGGGTCGTTCCATTGTGCCACGGTGGACCTGGTGAGAGAGGCTCGTAACTAGCATAGTTGACAGAATATAATCTTCTCTAATTGATCTATCTAACGGCTGTACCGCGTATGTAGTAGTAGAGCGTCTACATTTTGCTACGCCGTAATCTTCTTCCCTGCAGGCTCGCCTCCATATCCAATATACGCCTTGGACAGCTTATGGCGCACATAGTCTCCCACTTTAAAAGGCTCCCTGCAAGGCGGTCGGTTGGCCGTGATTTGGTTCTCCAAGACCGAAACCGTGAAATCGTAGTCGACTCCAAAGAAGAACGGAATCGAGTAGCGTTCTTCCCCAGTCAGGTTTACCACACGGTGAAGGGTGGACTTGAACCTGTGGTTGGTCCTAGGAGACAGGGTCAGCATTTGCCTGGATGCAAGGGTGTCCACGTAGCCTTTCTCACCAGAACGTCAAACAATCCGAGATGTTGACAATCAGGGTTCCAGGAATGGGCGGTGCAAGCACCCATTCTCCACGGTTGTTTTGAACCTGCAGAGCCGGAACTTTGTATTGCGATAGAATCGTGAAGCATTCGTAGTCCTAGCGCAGTGTTAGCGGTTCTCAGAGCTGTTGAGAAAGCCAATGCAGCTCTCCGGTGCTTTGGATGAGTTTCCCTCCTTCGATGTTACTCCCACCATCGGCAAGGAGTTTCCCGATGCCAGCCTTCGAGCATGGCTGGAAGCCCCAGACTCGGATGCCTTGCTCAGAGACCTTGCCATCACCGGTATGCACCTTCGTGAAATATAATATCTGAGAAAAATTGCGCTAAACCTGCATTAGTGTCCCAGCGAGGAGTGGTTTTCTTCCGCAAGCAGGATGACCTCAGTGATGAACAGCAAAAGGAACTGACACAGCGGCTCGGAGAGCTAACGGGAAAGCCAAAGACATCCGGATTGCATATTCATCCCTTCTTCAATGCCGGACTGGTCCTGGGAGGCAATGACAATGAAATCGACGTGGTCAGCTCGCAACAGGATAAGGTCGTCTTTGGGACGCCAAAGAAGTTCCCCAAGAGACAGACAGCCCGCAAAGAATGGCATACGGACATAATGTGGGAGAATGTCCCGAGTGACTATGCCGTCCTGAGGCTCGTTGACCTGCCGCAAGGTGGAGGAGGAGGTATGATCTTTTTCTCCAGTTGATTGTCAACGCCCCCTTCCACTGATCCTTCTCGCTCAGATACGCTTTGGGCCTCGGGATATGAGCTGTATGATCGAATCTCAAAACCATACCAGAGGTTTCTGGAGTCCCTGACGGCCACCTACGTCCAACCCAGCTATGACGGCATTGCCAAACGGCATAATCATCAGCTGTACACTCTCCCACGAGGGTCACCAGAGAACATAGGATCGGATTTCACCGCGGTTCATCCCGTCATCCGCACACACCCCGTTACCGGATGGAAGAGCCTATGCCCGGTTGGAAACCATACCCAACGAATCAACGATCTGGAGGACGGCGAGAGCGAGCAGTTACTGCAGTGGTTCACTCGGTTGATTATCGAAAACCATGACTTGCAGGTGCGGCATAGGTGGCAGAATTCGAACGACGTTGGTATGTGGATATTCTTGTTCCTTTGCAAGAAGCGCTATCCCGTAAGGGAATTCCGACCTTGACACTAACTGATAATCTCAACATCAATCTGGGACAACCGCTGTGTTTATCATGCGGCGACGAAAGACGTCAACATCGATGATCACCGCACTGGACATCGAGCTATGGGCGTGGGTGAACGCCCGTATCTGGACCCAGCCAGTACTACTCGCCGTGAAGCCCTGGGTCTTTTTTAAGCAGGCCTTGTTCGACCGATCAGGCGCCGCGAGGATGAGGACGTTTATAGGTACATGGAAATGTGTAGTCTACTATTACAGAAGACAATAATTATATTCACAACAAAATTGGTTTTTGACAAACGTGATACCGTGATCTACCACTCTTATCTCAGTGTGCTCGGATCTCGATCTGTATTTTGTCTCTCTGTACATGGCTGCCGCTTCTTGGTTATGATTGCAGTGAACTTTCGGAAGGAATATACGTGCCTGTGTTTGATTACATCCTGACGTTGACTACTCAACTGCAATATCTTAGATATATATCTTTCTAAATGAACCACTGACCAAACACCCGATACCAAGCCACTGAGTATATGATTATCTCTCCCCAACTGGCAAGCTTCCAAGCACTCAAAAGTCGAACAAGCCATGGCAACCTCAGCCCAATTATCCAGGACCCCAGTCCATAGGGGTGGTACAGATTCTCTAGATCTCCAAGGGCCTGGGGCAGGATTGAGAGTGTTCAATGCAAACTTCGCCTCCATAGGGTCAATGCATGATATATCCGCAATTATGTCCTTGTATTTCAATGCCATGGTCGGTTTATTCACCCTTATCTTGGACTGTTCTAGCATCTGCAGCCTCATCAGAGATCACATCTACTGGTTATACCAGCCCAATAGGTGAATTTGGCAATTCCAGCAGCAAAGGGGGCTGGGCGGCTGGCTGGCTGTGTATTGGAGGTTGACTATATACTATAAAGTAGTATACTCTACCCTCAATATCTGACCCCTCTTAATCCTATAGATTACTCTAAAACCCAACAGTTACGTCCACTTTACCCACTACCCTATGCAGGTGGTGCCACCTTTACCCATCATCTAGGGTTTAATGCAGGTCGCCAGTTACATACTAGGAGCAACTGCCACTTTTAGTTTCAGTAAAAGATTAACACTCAAATTTCTGGTTCTTCAGTTAACTCTCTCACAAGGAAGCCATTATTTATACTATATTGAAAAAGCATAGTAACCCATCATAAGAAAATTATAAACCTATCTCTCTTATTTACAAAGAGCTTGCTGGGCTTCAGTTTCAAGTCCATAAAGTGAGATTCTGTAATAAGGATCTAATAGGATAGCTTAGTGATATTCAAAATAAATTATAGAGACAGGCATATACCCATCTATATTATACTGCGATGTGGAATGAAACTTATGCACAATTAGAAGAAAATGTACAAATCTACAAGCGTCGATCTCATGTACAATAGATTGGAGGATAGGAGTTTCAATCAGGTGAATTTCGGCTGGTCAGGTTCGAAAGCTCGAAAGTACTTGGAACAGCTACTGTCAATACTACAAGATCAAGAGCTGTGGACAAGAGAAGATCAATTGCATTTCATGACTAACGAATGAATCATTGCACTCAGGCAATAGGTCAAAGGGTCATTTCGTAGGACAATAGACTACCCAGCATAATCCTGTCAAGTGCCTCCAGAGGTTGCTTCGTTCAGAGAACCAGTCCCAAATCATCTTTGCATGTCGCTCTTTACTTCCACTCGGCCACCTTTTCTCTGATGTGCAACTTGGTAGTGCCAGCTTTGAGATCATCCCGGTAGATAGGTCGCTTTTGGAAGACAGTCACAATATCAGAGCCGCCGAATTGGAAGTACGAAATATTTTGTCCCTTCTCCAAGAATTGTCCCTCTTTCACACAGAGGACGACCGATGAGACCTGGGCCATTCCAATGGGCAAAACCGCAACGAGGCCATGGTTCACGGTTTTCTTTTTGCCCTTGCTATCATAGCTAGTGTCAATCACAATGAGGCCACGAGTTTGACACCATTGATAACCACCGTGGTCGGGAGCAGTGATACCAACGTCAGGTTTCGGACCGTTGGTACTAGGCTGCTCAGACTGATTTTTTTCAAGGTTATTGTTCGACCTGTAGAGCGCGAGAAGATCCTCTTGACTCTTGGAATTGGTTTTCTCCTCAAGTTTCTCAGTGTTGTCGAATCGTCGCTGTAGTTCCTGAGGACCGAGAACAAGATTTCGCTCGGGGGAGATGGTAGTTTTGCCATTCTCGGTTGTGGATTGGGCGACTTGAAGGTAAACTTGTTCTTGGATGTTCTTCGCTAGGACCACTTTTCCCTCTACGGGGGCGTGCTGACGGTGGTAATCGGTCGGCCCAAGGAAAGCGTGCGTGAAGCTCCCTTTGTCATACGTTGTATCCCCATCGATGGTTCGGACCAAGTCCTTGATGGGCCAATCGATACCCTTGATTTTGATAGACACCTCGGCGGAGTTGGAATCGGCCGGATCGATATGAACAATCCCATTGTTAATGTCCCAGTGGCCGTTGAATACTGAATCAGCGCCCTGGACAATGACTTTGTCATCACCCTTACCATCAAGTGGGCGGGAGTAGTCGATATCGGCCCATTCTCGTGAAAACCATTGGTTGAATGATTTCCAACCTCCTTCAGGGGTCTTCCACTGCAGGTAGCGATCTCCTTTGTCGTACCTGGTGCCTTTGTCTGCATCACCAGGGCCTTGGCCGTATACCTGACTGGTGTAGAAACTCCAAACATTTCCAACTGACTCAGGCGTGGACATGTACTTCCCCAATTGTCGCGCATACGCAGTGAGCCAATAGGAAAGCCATCTCAAATCGGTATCGGTGTAGTCGGGCGCGATTGGAGTTTGAAGGTCGCTGAGACCCTGCTGGTTGAATAGCCAGTAGAATACAAGGAGCTTTCTCAGGACTTCGTCTCCCTTGGAGGTGACTGTAGGAGTCCACTCAACGAAGTCGTCGGCAAATTTGAGATAGCTATCCAGATCCGTGATGTGCTCCTCCCCCATTTCCTTTTGGCCCTGATCAATTGCGCTTGCAATGGCCAGATTGAATAAAACTAATCTATCGACCTTGTTCGGAAGCTCTTTCATCTTCGTTTTTTCATTATTTATAATCGGGGTCCGCCGATTGATAAAATCAATCAGGTCCTGAATAATGGCATGCTTGGGCTTGTAGGTAATGGGTTTCTTGGAGTCGACATCTTTGAACGCAACCATGACGGGCAAATTCATAGAAGGTTTCTTGGATAAAGAGAAGTATAAATGTCACTGGGAAAGAACTTGGATGATGGACTGTAATGTTTGAGTCTGGATTACAGAACAATCCCGACAGAGAGTAGGCTTTTATAGAAATTATTGACTACCAAAAGCGTCTCCAGGTCAGTGGTCACGTCACAACTACTGTACCATCTCTTCCAGGCGACGGTCTCATCCTCTGAGCGCCTCGCGCAGGTTGGCCGTGCATGGTGAGAATCAAGGTAACACATGTTGATCACATCATCATAATACGTTAAGAGACTGGCATCTAGATCATTGTCTCCGTCGGTGAAGTGGTCATATGGACTCGCTTGAAAAGCTCATAGATCATGGCTGTAATAGCCGCTGGGTCATGATGCAGATGCTGATGGCGACCAAGGAGTGAGCCATTTTCCTTTCTTGCATAGACGGTAATAGATGCGACATAGTAATTCCAACACTGTCATTGTAGCTGGCAGGTTGCGACCTAATGCAGCGTGCATTTTGCAGTGATACATTAATGCAGACCTGCATATGCAGTTGGACGGGAAGGTTGCAGTGCTTCCAGCCTGCTGAAGCCACCTCACAATTCACGATTGACAAAGGAAGGCAAAGAAAGACGTTAGGGTTGTTTGCAGTGGTTCTTTTGTACTGTTGTACAACCTCGCACAACATGAGCGGTAGGAATTGGCAAGGAACTGTTGGCGGGCGTGTATGTATTGATGTGTGTTTTGTGTAACAGTTCGAACAGCTGTAGTGTGGAGCATCTTGGCTCTCGAGAATCATCGGCAGCCTGCTCCATGATGCCAACAGTAAACAATGTTTGACTGCTTCTAGACAATGAAATGAACGCGAAGGTCAGGAAAGAGAGGAGAAGGTTGACCAACGATGATCCACAGGATGAGGCATCCTTGCTTCCCGATTTCTCTTTTTTAGCTAAGGTCAGCCGCATCCACATTCACTGCTTCAGCTTCAACATGCCCAATTGATCTAGTACGGTGGAATGACGAATGGGATCGAGAAGAAAATGAGGAGAAACGAAGGGAATGCCAATGTGCAGCTGTATTGGAACGGGCCTTCGTCTCCTGCAGGGCGGTGGGCCGGGCCGTGCTCACAGCTGTTTCGAGTCCCCGTGATATGGCAGAAGCCAGCCAGTGCCATGTTCAGGTCAGCATCAACAATGGACATCATGTAACCTCAATCAGAGCCTTACTGCTGATACTATGTCATCTATTCCTAAAAATAGCTACAGTTACTACAGCAATGTGCCATGCAGCCAGAAATGCCTACAAGTCTCTGCGGGGATTGTACCAGCGTCACGGCCAGCCCAAGGTGTGGTTTGCATCGTACGCTGATGTGGATAGTATCACTGAAGAGGGGCCGCCTAAATTCGATGTGTAGAATCCAATGAGTACTTAATACTCTACCTACTGGCAAACTACCGGAGCTGTATTGCTCTGTACAAGTACTATGTAATTATAGCCTCTCCCTCTCCGAACCGTGTCAGCCCTAGTCGGTTATCGGCAGAATATCCTCGTAGGGAAAGCGGTAATACCACTACCATGAATGGACGTTGTCGAGGGACCTTAAAGAGGAACTAACAGTACAGAGTAGTAGAGTCGTTTTTTTAGCGGATTGGTGTGGTCTGGTGTATGCAGATGCTGTACAAATGCTTGATATCGGGCCAGTGATATAATTCAAGATCAACATACTTCATACCGGCCATACTTGAGATGTTTTTACAATTCAACTTACACGCATCTTTCATCATTCTGAGTAGAGTCCTCAGACCAGACTTGAGAATCACATGATGTATGACGAGAGTACTCTGTAGAGAATCTGGAATTCCCACTGTGGACTCAACCTCAACAGGATAGTGAATATCAACACTCTGTCATCATGAAGAAGGCAGGAATAGGAGATTCTAACGACCGTCGAGCTCTGCGCAGTGAGAAAGCGTCAGAAAGCATCGACGAGCCCACTGAAGTCGTCTTTTTTGCAGGCGACTTGCGGACAGACGAGGAACTTTTCATGAAAGCGAAGAAGGAGATTCTCAACGCCAAAGATAGTAAGGATGTCGTATTTACTGGAGTCGAGCCGATTCGAGGTTGTCGCGTCGCCGATTCTTTGATTGAGCAAAGCGACATAGAAAGCATCGCAGCACGGTATGACTGGTGAAATGCATACGTCTTGAGGGAAACTCATTCCTGATCATTTGCTTAGAATTTCATACAACTCGGTCTCACAGACCCTCTGGGCCCGCGTTATGCCCACGGAGATTCAGGATACGCATCAGAGATGGCTTGACGTGACCGAATCCGACTGGTTGTTCGACGGACGTATCAGCCGAACCGAGAACCAAAATTTCTTTCGGATGGTAGGGACAAGTTAGTTTTCCATCATTCTAATTATTATGCGAGCTTTGTTTGTCTTCTAACGGAAAATAACAGCTATCAAGTTCTTTGGCGGCCCGTACCAAAACTCCAGAAAGGAGCCTGACACGATGCTTCGCCCAGACAACCAAGCACATCCTTCCATTGTATTCGAGAGCTGTTGGTCTGAAAGTTCCAATAGGCTTGGATCGGATATGCGTTTGTGGCTTTTGGGATCAACTGATGTGAAGGTTGTCCTGATTCTCAACTGGACGAAATTATCACAGGGAAAGGTTAAGGGAATTATCGAGGCTTTTTCGAGAGACCACAACGGCCAGCCATATAAGCGGCAGCGTGCAGTACGTGTCTTTTAACCTGTCAAGTTTCGCATTTGTATTCATGATTAACTATAATACTAACGGAGTTGGGGGCCTTTGCTTCAGACAATCTTTCCGGACCGAGACCGCCCCCCCATCGATATCAATATAACTCGTGGCGAGCTCTTCGGAAGCCACCTTCAGCCGAACACCGAACACCAACCCTCTGGATGTCCTACCGCTGAAGATGAGTGATCTGCGCGACCAGGCGGCGCAATCCTTGCAGCTGATGGGACTTCGTCCTGCGTAAACATTGACAGCAAGAGGTGAGGGCTCGTGGATGGTTCTCGTCGTCTATAGATCTAATGGAATACTCTATTTTCGGCTCTATACGCAGCGAATAGACTTTAAGGTGCTTTAACTAGTAGTAGAATAGAGGTGATGTCACAAAATCCATTGATGCTCGTTGGGTATTCAGCTGCCGTTCAGTTTCCATATGTCCATTCCGCAAACGTATCCGCATAGGTATCAGAGCAACCAGGTGTGTATCTATCAGTCTGGCTATTATTCCTAGTCCAATGGTCCTGCCTTAACTCCCCGCATTGTCATGTAAGGCTGATGCGGCTTGGTCTGGAACAGTTCCCCGCTAATAGATGAATGGACCGGTGAAGAACTGGCGTGACGCTGACTCCATTGATCATCCGGTGTCTGAGGGGCCCTGCTAGCAGGTCTTCGAGTGGAGAATGACAACTCGAAAGGCGGGACTTGCAGTTGGAGAAGCTGAACTGTGGATCTCTTGCACCGCGATCAATCTGGTGGAGAATGTTCACCATAGTACCTACAACAAAAATAGAGAGGGGTTCTCTGCAGCAAGGAGCAAGCACAGTTGATGCAAAGACCTCAAAATGACCTCTGACTAACAGCGCATGGATTAGTCACTTATTTTAAATTCTAATTGAACAAGAGTGATGCACTGTAACTGCATCTGGAATGCATAAGTTGACCACCTGCATTTCACACATCCTATGATTTGCAAGTGGATTTAGTAATTAACAGAAGCATGAGATCATGAAAAAAAAGCGAAACGAATTTATCTCCAACAGGTGAGATTATGCTGAGGGGTAAGGATAAGCCCCAGGTGTATATATATATGCGGTAAGAATTTTCAAGGTCTTTGAGTTTGTCTCTAATTCAGTATTCTACATTGCTATCTATTCGAGCGAGCATTATAGTGATTAGCCTGTTACCTTGAATAATCATGTCTTCAGACCTGAAAAAGTTTTATGATGAGTTTGTGGTCCAAGCTAATTTCAAATGAAATGTGTTTTGTTCGCTAACATGTGCGTGTCAGAGTCGACAAGCGAGCAGATGACGAGTTCATCAACAAGAGTAAGCGGTTCTACTGGCGTGAAAATCGAAATCATATCTCATTTCAATCTAGGACTGAGCACGGCGATCTCCCACCCGTCAGTTTCGAGTGAGGCTGAAAACCGCCCAAATGTAGTAGCAGTATGTATTTTAAGTGCCTGAGGCAGACATGCAGTGGTGCATGAAAAGCTGACCAGCTTTCTAGATGGAAAAGTTCCTGGAGGAAGAGCTGGGCAAATTTGGTGCGGAGGTAGAACCATTCCACATGGGAAAGCAGCAGAAAAAGAAAGCAACAGACCCAGACCTCGATCTCCCCCCGATTCTTGTTGCGTGGTACCCTCCAAAAAAGAGCATTCAACATGACAAGAAAACCATTCTCATCTACGGTCACTATGATGTCCAGCCGGAGTTGACCGGTTGGTCGCCTGAACACCCAGCCTTTAGCCTGACCAAAGGCCAAGGCCCTAATGGGGAGCAGCTATATGGACGGGGCTCTGCTGATGATAAGGGACCGGTTTTGGCGTGGCTCAATGCTATCGAAGCCCACAAGGAGGCTGGGGTTGAAATTCCTGTCAACCTCATCTTTTGCTTTGAAGGCATGGAAGAAGTCTCGTCCGAGGGATTCACTAAATTCCTCGACGAACATGGCAATGATATCTTCCAAAGTGTGGATGGAGGTGTTATTGCCGACAATTACTGGATTACTACCAAATACCCATGTCTGACCTATGGACTTCGAGGTATCAACTACTTCAGAGTCACCATCACAGGGGCCCCAAGCAGCTCCATAGCGGTATTTACGGGGGTGCTATTGCCGAGCCCATGACAGACCTCTTCAGTCTTTTTTCGAAATTAGTTGATAACAAGGGCAACATTCTGATACCCGGCATCAATGATCAGGTAGAAGAGCTCACTGAGAAAGAGGAGGGACTGTACGAGAAAATTCGTTTCACACTGAAAGATTTCACCGATACAATTGGCGACACAAGAGTGCCACTCTACGAGAACCCAACTGATATCCTTATGCACCGATGGAGATATCCATCGCTCTCAATCCACGGGATCAATGGCGCGGATTCAAGCGACGACCCAGGCACAGCAATCCCGAACAAGGTGACAGGCGCGTTTTCCATTAGAACCGTGCCAAAAATGGATAGTGACACTGTCAACAAGAAGGTGACAGACTATCTCCAAGAGGAATTCAAAAAGCTGGGAAGTAAATGTGAAATCAGCATAGGGCTATCACCCGAAACCACTTCATACTGGTGGACGGACACCGAGGACCCCAATTTCGACGCTGCTGCCAAAGCCACCAAGGCGGTTTACAAAACTGATCCAGATTACACTCGAGAGGGTGGAAGGTGAGTTCCCTACTGAAAGATCGATTGAGACTACAATTTACTGACGTTCAAAGTATCGGTGTTGCGTTGCATCTCCAAAAGATTCTAGGGCAAAAAAGTCTTCTGTTGCTCCCCGTGGGCGCATCGGATGACGGACCTCATGGGCCCAACGAGAAAATTGACAGAAGAAACTACATCGAGGGAACCAAGCTGTTTGGTGCCTACTGGCACTACTTTGCTGAAAAAGCTTAAGCGGTGTTTTCTGTCTGGATTTTGGGCTTGTAGTCTGGATGCCCTCCATAGGTAGTTTGCGCCAGATAGTGATGGGAATGACAAATTGAAGCCGGTTGATTTTTGGATACATAATACCATGACTTTCTATGACTTCTCTCGCATAGAAACCATTGTTTTTTCGAGGCACTGCAGTTTGTCTCTTGTGTAGAGATACAATGTAGCAATGGTGACAACGAAGACAATTTCCGTTGAGCGCTCCACTGTTCATCCTCACCCTGAGCCCCTCGAATACCATCATAGAAAGTCGTACGAGTCTCTCTCAGATCGATGGGCATGACAGCATACGCTCCATTTCGCGCTGCAAGTGTTGTCCAATTTGACATCGGAAACCGGAGAAAGTCGATGAGTTTCAGCTCATTCAGCTCAAACTCAAGAGCTGAATACATGTAAGAGTCATTACTATTGTGGGTCTTCAAATCAATAGCTCCCGCCTGTACATAGGAGATGCACGCAAGGGCTGAGCTGGCTTTGCAGGTTTAAAATGTAGGATAGAGGAAACAAGGAGGGGAAAGTATCAATACAGATGCGCCCAGTCTTTGTCCTTTGGAAATGCCAGACGGTAGATATTATATAAGCTATATTAGTCCACATGAGACTATGTCCTTCACTGTGGACTTGTGAAGGTCTTCGAGATGTGTAGTTAGGTAGTTGGATGATTCTGAAGACTACTAGCTGGTAAGGCCCGGAAAAATCATAACAAGACAGTAATGGGAGGTTAGATCCCTACTATGGGACATACTTCCTAGTTACCGCTATGCTGAGGTTCTAAAAGGAGGGTGCAAGGTGCCCTACGTCGAGGTTGAGCCGACCTCTCGTGATCTGTTGTGCAACCAACGATATGACATCTTGCCTTCTGACAATGAAGCCCTTGTGAAACCATCCAGGAGGGAATCTATCCGTCTGGCAAATCACTCACCGAGCCACATCAATTTAGTGCGGATGACATTGCAAGCTGACCCCTGCACGCTTATATTTCTTAGCCCGTCTTGGTGGATATTACTGTAGACATTCTATGCTTACTCCCACCTGGTGTGTGAGACGAAACTCACCAATCGATTCAATAAATCAATGGAAATAGAATCTACTCGCGATCTCAATAGTCGTTCAATATACTGCCAGATCAGGACTTTCCTCTTGTTAAATCCCTGCCTCCAATCGTCCCCAACCCTCACCTCGAGAGGTACAGGAAGACGGCTCAGTGCTATCAGTCCTCACCATCAGGGTCCTTTTTGACGCACCAAGCAGATTGAGTACTCTTCCTGTCGCATTCATAATGGCCAAATTTCCCCAAGCCGACATCCTCCGGAAAGCCGGCCTGGAGGCTTGCCAGGTCCTAGTGCCCACCGACGCCAAATTTGCCGCGCGCCAGGCCTCGTACTGGTCCCGCAGCGCTCGATCACTGCAGCTGGCATGCATTGTTTAGCCCCAATCGACCCAAGATGATGCCGCCGTGGTGCGAAGTCTTGTTGCTGCGAAGATTATCTTTGCGGTGCGCAGCGGCGGCCACACGGCATGGGCTGGGGCGAACAACATCGGCTCCGACGATCTGAAGTGGGCTCAAAGGGGTCAGGGGAAGACCGGAGCAATGATCACTCCCAGAGCAACGGTGGATAGCAGAGTAAACGGGATTTGAAGAAGCTGTCAATACATCCGCATTTGAGCGGAGAAATTACCACCAGTGCCTTCATCACGAACTTCCTTCTCCGAAACAAATTCTCTTTTTTTGGACCGGAAGACGGATACACCCCTAGTCTGCCAGCGACAACTGGAGGTCCACCTCCTGGCGCTTCCAGTACTCCACTAACACAAGGCACCAGAGGGAGTTGACAGCAGCATAAATCATGGAGAATGAACCGAGGAGCAGCCAGCAGGAGAAGCCGAATAGTGCCGGAAACCCCAGGAACTTAATACGGCTGCAGGAACGAAAAGTAGAAAGCCACCTGCATAAATTCAGTATGCGTTACATTCCATTGAGCATCAGAATTGAAATTCAACAGTTCACCAAACCGATCCCGTATGTGATCAAGATCCTCCGTGGACAAGAACGTCTTCTGGCTCCAGTCCCTCAACCATCGATTGTTGGACTCCTCGTCGTGGAGAGAAAGCATGACGTCGATATTCTCCCATTAGTCGTGTCTTGGGGGTTAATTCCAGCGTCGCCTTCCTCATTAGCTACCGTTATCATATGGTAGATGACTCGTAAACGTTCCGCTTCTGTCTGCTCGTCGGCCGATTTCGCCGGTTTAGGTTCGGTGTTGCCGACGCCATAAAGCCAGTCGCGGACACTGGTCATGAATTAGCATATCATCAAATGGATAAGGAATATGGGGACGTACCGGGACTGGTAGACCGCCCGCTTCAGACTGCTTTTGGTCGCCCGCGCAAATACCAGCAGCGTCGATTCATCGCCGTGTCGCACCTCGGTTTGCAATCCCGCCTCATTTAGCATACGAAGCAGCAGTTCCAGCCGCTGGGCTGACTGGGGCATCTGCATCGCCGTCAGTGTACACTACACTGTCTCCTCACAGAGTATTTACTTACCACTTCCCCCCGAATCGATAGCGAATGACGTAGTCCACGTCATTGTTGTTGTGGACAGCGTGCTCAGCCGAGGCAGATGCCATTTCCGCTGTTAGGATGGCAGAAATCGAACAATAACTTCACAGTTTTGAGTATAAGAATAAGTAAAGAGAATGAGAACAAGACGAAGTCCAGTTATCATGCCAGCTTCAGCTGGTCCGAGCGCCGACGTTATCAGAAGCAAAGCTTGGCAAAGGGTTAGACCCGCGCTAGCACTTTTTAGGATTAGCGGATTAGCGCAGTAGATCTGCCACTAGTCCCGATGAGATCGATCAAGTCAGGCACCAAGGGGCAATAAGATTACTCATTATACTTAATCATAACCACATCTCGCCCTCTCTCTCCTTCACTTGGTCTTACTTTGTCTGGCAAGAGAAAGCACTACAAATCAACAGTATGCATTTCAATATTACTAGGTATATTCACTCTTCAGCTACCTCAATTTGTGTGCACGTGAGATGTAACAAAGCCGGATGATAACTGGGAGTTTTCGATCTCTTAAAATATCCTCTTTTGGCATCCCTCAACTCAACTTTTCCAGTCAAATTCAAAACTTAATGGCGCTTAATATTGGGAGACTGTTCTGAAAACCAAAGTCCTGGACCTCCCAGCATCTTGAGGGTTTGAATGTCCAAGAACACCATCGCCAACCCGCATCTGTCATTGTGGGAAATGCCCATCTGCCCAGTGATGATGAGCCGTGTATGTCCAAGCCTCACACTTTAATTCCTTCTCCTGCTCTGCTAACTTCGTCTCCCCAGTTTTTGCATCCCTCACTGAAGATTTTGCTGGGCCGACTAAAGACGATATCTTCTACATTGACTTCCATAAGAGCAAGATATTCGGGGTGTGCCTAAGGATCCTCTCTTCAGCCGCCGATGCCTTCGAATACAGACATACCCCCTTTTCAGAGGATCAAGGAAATTATCGATGGAGTGGGTTCATACCACAGTCGGCTTGATAAGTACAGACGCCTACCTCTCACAATTATCATAGTATGTCATGCCGTTGAAAAGAGCATTTTATATTCTAGCTAACAGTAACAGGCCAGGGCGGGTCGGCAGAGCCTTTAGGAACTGCCCCCGAAGTAACGCCGTATCTTCTGATACAGATTGTTTTCAAGTATGAGCGAAAGCCAGCTATGGAGAGTTATACCGCGTTTGTCGTGATCATGAAGGAGACCACGATCCAAATTGTCAAGGCCATTTGTTCAAACTCCTATATCAAAGATCTCGTCAATCGCAGAGTACCGAAGGATCCTTTGGAACTCCAATTCTCAATACCGTACGATCTCTTAGAGCAGGAGGACCGAAAGGAATTCGTGAGGATCCATCTTGCGCTAATTCGGTTTCTCTATGATATGCTGGATATTGACAAGCCTTGACATTGATTATTAGTGCGGCTATTTTTCTGACTGCCAGAAGAACTACTCTTCCCCGCTGGGTGGCTTGTGGTGCTTGCATCGCTCTTTTGGGAAAGCCTTGTTCGCATTCAAGCCAGTCTAAGTTTTGGAAACTGAACTGACAGACCAGTTTTTTTTGGCTGTCTGCAACAAAGACTACCAAAAAAGTATCACTTAATGAGAGGCCCACACTCTCAGTGAGCGACCTTCAACCTGAAAGGCGGGTGAAGCTTACTTCGAAGACTTGCTTTAAAAGATCCCAGATTGTATTGAGATGATCGCGTATGTACTGAGGCTCCTGCGACTGGTTTGTTGAAAAAGTGATGATTATTCTT
This sequence comes from Aspergillaceae sp. MA 6039, assembly GCA_003004485.1. NCBI lineage: Eukaryota > Fungi > Ascomycota > Eurotiomycetes > Eurotiales > Aspergillaceae > Aspergillaceae sp. MA 6039. The sequence goes on along the minus strand of PQMF01000016.1, from coordinate 67,214 downwards.
TCTTCAGTCCGCTGGACCCCAACTGCAACAACTTCACCTGCAACGTTGCGGACAAGGACCTCAGCTAAAGAATCAAAAATTCGACTGGTGCGTTCATTGATTCGTTCTTTCAATGAATCAAGAGAAAGTGCGTTTCTCGGGGACTCTAGAGGGTAAGTCCGGTGGTCGTCGACCTCGTTAATGAGGGCGAGCAGAATTTCGATATCTTCCATTTTTAAAGACGGTGCACCGGGCTTGGCAGTGCGCAGTAAAAGAAACTGAAGGTAATAATTGATATGTCAGTGAATTACAGAACTGGCAGCCTGACATAGAAACTCATTCTCGCAATAATGTTAGTCTGTTATTGTTCTTGGTGACTCTGCCACCAGATACAAGGGCTGACGGAGTCAGCGACGCTTCTAACAAGAGACGAGGCGAGAAACCCAACGCAGAACAATTTCATGATCTTCTCCATCCCATGCGTTTTCATCAACAGGAAGAAGAAGAAGGCGAGAGGAAGAAGGCGAGAGGAAGAAGGCGAGAGGAAGAGAGAAGGGGAGCCAACACGGAGCGGATCGGCAAGTTAGATTATCCGCGTACCCTAAAGATCATGGCTAGCGATTCAAAAGAACACCAACCATAGAGTATGACCCCCGTCGCCTTCTGTATTCATTTTAACTGTAGACTTGAATTTACATTCCCGCTGAATTCGAAACCAATGTCTTTGATATCAGGACTTCATCCCACGTGACACAAACCTCAATAGTGCCTCAGGCAGCCATAGGGCCGACACCACGTCACTTCCTGAGAGAAGCCAGATCACTTCGTGTACTTATATATTAATATTGTACCATCCTACACCTCCTTTCCCCTTTAACATTTATCATAACAAAGACCGCACGCTCTAGTCCGCACACCCAGACAGTTGCACATGCCCTTCACCACACTAGTATTTTACTCTGATGGCTACGACAGTCGACACTCATACGATCATATCTGGCCCTGGATATAAATGTTGTCAAAGTCATCATAGAAAAATTATAGCACCTTTCAAGTGCATTATGGCATGTCAGTTATTTTAGTAGCATGCTGTGATAGGCTCAGCTAGTAGTAAACGAAAATGGATTTCAAACTAGACCGGTCAGGTCGGGAGGATCCCTTAAGATTTCTTCACTGTTATATGATATGGCCCTTCTATGTCTCATACTGATCTCACTGAGTTCTAGGTTCCAGCCTATACTCAGATGTGCTATTGTTATAACCATATATAGACCAACTCTGTTTCCCCACCGAGAGTGTCATTCCCGACCCGTATTTCCCATCCCGGACCCTTCCTAACCCGCAGGAGTAAACCCATTTCGCAAATGCACAGATTACCTTCCTTATTAGGAATATGAAAAGCCTACGGAGTAATACTGCAGGCACGGAGTAGGGTTAGGGCGTTATGTAATCATTGGCAACCCACTTGCCTAAGTTGGCACATTGCCATCCCTTTAGAGTAGGTAGCAACTGCAAGCGCCGTGACAGTTAGGAGACCGCTCAAAACAGCGTCAAGTGCTGCCGTTTTGGGTTGCTGGCTAACCATCCCATTATTAAGTATAGCAATAAGTGACATTGCGCCCATTCACCCATAAAATGTGAGAAAGCCGCAGAAATAGATACAATTTTGAAATGGACTTTAGCGGAACTTTACGACGGGATCGAAACTGCCCTCCTTGGACCTATTGTCGGCTGTAAATGGATTTCGCAACCACCAGCATGGGTGCTTTTCCCTTTTGATGCCTCTGAATAATTGACCACCCACATGATGCAACCACTCTGGTCCTCTATTCGGAATACTTGACAATCACCAAGTGATTCGTAAGCATATTTGACCAGTATTTCATCGGAAGAGGTTGCAATCTGGATGAACTTTGCTCTTGCATGAGCAGCAAATGTACTGTATGTTTCATCACCTGTAAAGGATTCAGTGACTATCCATGATGGATATTGAAGAGACATACATTGAACAATGTGAACCAAGGTGTCATATCGACCTGCTGGTTCTGATCCAGTCCATAGTATTTCGCCATTGTCATCTGTCACCATGTCCCATGAGTTCTCCATTGTCAGTAATTAAAACACAGGAGAGTGGTGAACCCGCCGCCATCCATCATGGATAAGACCATGAGAGAAGAGGAAGTACTAGTCCAAGAGGGAAGGCAGCATAGGTCTACCACGACACCGGGAGAACTTTCCATGGGTCGAATATTAGATATCAAATGCTCAACTCACTAACTAACAACGAGTGTTTGCTTAATTCTAAAACAATAAAACCCTGAGATGTCAAGGCAGTTCAACATAAAGCATGGCATCATTTTCATATACTACTCCATCCACAATGGCAATCATTTCTTTTACAACTATGATACCCAATTCGCTTCTTCGACAGTTGATCGCAGCACTTCCCCAGGGTGGTGTTCTACATCCAGACGATGATGCTCCTAGTCCTTCCCTGCTGCAAAACCGACTGGCGAAGCATTTCCCGCAGACGAAGTCGCGGCTGTTCATTCCCCTGTGGGTCTGGAATAAGGGCCAGTGGCTTGCGGGCACATTTGTGTGGACGAAGGACAGCGACCAGGAACGCTCACTAGGTCTGGACGAACTGCAGTATTTTAAAGTCTTCGGCGACTCGATTATTTCGGAGATTGCGCGACTGGACTGGTCTCAGAAGGCGAAGTCAAAGATCGATTTAATCTCTTCCGTGAGCCATGAGCTTCGCTCACCATTGCATGGTATGCTCGCGAATGCAGAGCTCTTGTCTGCGTCGCTTTTGCAGCCTGAACAACGTGAAACAATGAAGACTCTCGAGTCCTGTGGTATTATTCTGCTAGATATGATGAATAACTTGTATGTTTTACCAATAAACCTGTGACGGCTCTTTCTAACTGGTTGCAGGCTGGACTTTGCGCGCTGGTGTGGGCCTTTTGAAGGAGGGTCTCAAAGGAAACTGAGCCAGAAATGCTTGACATGATTTTTTGGGTTATTTTTAATGGGTTTCCCATCTGCCTGTAACAGACAGCATATAACATATGGAAAACAGTCCCCAAGTGTATCGGTACTTTATCAATCGCCGGAGCTCGTCGGCTCTCTGGCGAATGGGCAAGTAGTTAGGACAGAGAAGAGCCGTTTAAGAGGAAGGACTGTGCCCGGCTACTTCTATTAAAGGTAGATAATGACGGCAAGAAGCCACCTTCTCCCTCCAGAGTAGTTTCCCGGATTGTAGCCAGTTAGTAAACAAGCAGGGCTTTAAATTCCCTTTCCCCAAGGTCACTTTGTGTTCGATCAGTCAACAATACTCACACCCTTCTTTCTTCCATCTGTCTTCCTTCGAATACAATCACAAAGCGCAGAATGTCTCTGAACCCATTAACTCCAATTACTACGTTGCCCTCAGCAATGCCCGATCAAGGCGGGTTCTGGAGCAACCCGAAAGGGTATGTCGGATGGTTCCTCCTAGAAGTATTCGGAGTTGCGGTTGTCGTGGCTTTTTTCAGCTGGTAGTTCTATTATCTTCGAAACAGGTATGGGCAGATACGAAGAGGCCTTCCAACTGTTTTTTAACGTATTTGTCTGTCATGTGCAGATTTCCGAAGATCGAAGTTCCCACCACCAACTGCAAACCCCCAGGCCATTAACCACGCCCTAACACGTGAATTTTTCTGTGAGCATTCTTGAAGACCTGTTAAAAACTAATCCGTGTGATTTTTTAGGCCAATCCCTTTCAGCGTGTGGGGCAGGTGGTGGCCCAGGGGTTCGCTGCAGCTACAAACACGATGAGTTAGTCTTAATTGTCATTGAATATCCCAGATGCTAATGGAAGCCAGAGAGCATAAAGAAGTCCCTCGTTGCTTTCTTCCATGGTAATAGTCCCGGACAAGACAGACGTTAGATGACAATCCAAGAGAGAGGTAAGGGGAGAAGATTGTGATGATGAACTGGGGTTGTATCACTTGGAGCATGAGATTGGGCCTCACGGAGAAATACCTAAACCAATCTTGCTTTGCTCTTCCCCAGAGATTCAACGCCCAATATATTTGAAATATGGACCAGTGTGGACCTGCTGGTACGTAGTAATCAAACTTCACACAGGGTGGAAGGATCCCTCCAGGTTACAGGTCATGTGAATTGTTAAAAACCTGCTATCTCAGTGTTACAGACCAAGCCACATCAACCTCACATGACAATGCAGGAAGGAAAGGCAGAATCATTGGGTCACAAAGGAAAAGAGAAGGAAGATCTATAGAGATATATGTAAGTGAGATCACATAACCCACCTACTTCTCAATATACCCCAGACCCGACCTGACCCGGGTGCAACTCTAATCTGTTGGACTACTTGGAGAATCCATGGAAGTGGAGGGGCCCAACTGTCAATCAGGAGCGGATGGAAAATATTCTTGCCCTTGTGGCATTGGAGGGGATATGAGTCATGCATGTGATTAGTGATGATATCTACGTCATAAAGAACATTAACAAAACGCGAAGACACGCTCTGACACCACATGACTCTGTCAAATATGAAATACGGTCATGTGTAATCTTTCAAGCCAAGACTGCTTGTCAGACCACTCTTGTCAACACTGCTGGGATTGCGTGACATGATCCAATGTCGCTGGGAATTGGATGATTTGACAAGCTGCTGGTGTTTTCCTTTAGAGAATGCTGATTGCTCATTGCATTTGTACTACTTATTTCGGAAGGTTGACATCTCAAATGAGCTCCGCAATGGGTTGAGTTACACACAGATGGAGTTCATGTTCAACGCCTCATACGGCACTATCGGAATCAAAAACCAGTTTCTCATGAAGGCTTAGCGCATAGAAAATGCGTTCCACTGGGATCGAGCCTGTCAAATTATAATTAACGATGTTTGTGATGGCTGAAGCGCACTAGCGCCTTCAGGGCAGTCTCGAGCTTTGAATTCAACTTAACTTTTATTGATCTAGATCTCTAGATACGCGGTTGTTTACCCCACTTCAGAGCACCAGCACCATCGATTTGCCAGCAGGATAGTATCCCTAAAAGAGGGCTTTCATTGGTTGACGAACAAACCCGAGGAGAGGGAACTTGGCAAACATCACATGGAGATGGGACGTCAATTGCAAAAGCACGCCCACACAATAGTTCTGACTAAAAGGTTATGGAAAAGCGGGGTTATGCTTTAGGCGAGCCAATGAGAATACACGAAGTGGCTCATCACACATGGCCTGAATGCTACTCCGTAGGCTATCGCCGAGATATCGTCCGACATGATCACTTCTATATTTAAGTCCTGGCATTTTTCTCTTGGCCTTATTGGTATGTATGCCATGAACACTCACCAGTGAACTCTGTGATGCACAGGTGCACAGTGCCCAAAAGCGCTCCATGCATGAAGCTACTGCACCGACCCAACTGGTTGCAACAGTCAGTAAATTTCTCATAGAGAAGACTCGGCTGATTGGAGAGGGGTGACTGTGCCGCATTGTTTACTGCCTCAGCTTGCAGGGAATTGTATCCGCTCTAGCGCTTGTACGTACAACTAATATATAGTTGAACTATCATAAAAGCCGCCGGGACACGGCAGTGATTTATTTCATGCTATCAAAGACAAAGAGGCTCTTTGAACATATTTCTAACTTCAACCTACTGGAATCTATTGCCTACCATGGCTGCCGCCCCTAGCCCATCAGAAGCCCGTACCATTGTGGACGATATTCGAGAGGACAATGGAGGAATCACGGATGAAGACCGGGCAATTACTCCTAAAAGTGTTTTGAAATCCCTTGAGCATGTACGGAGGAAGCTGGGTGCTGCAGTTCGTACCCTTGCAACCAACCTTTACACAACAGAGACACGGTTCATATTTGAGATGATTCAAAATGCCGAGGACAGCAGTTATAACTGGGCAGTTTCCCAAGGGCATATCCCATTCATCAGGTTCACCTTGCTTCCGAATCGGATCCTTGTCGACTCGAATGAAGATGGATTTAGCGAACGCGACGTACGTGCCATCTGCAGCACAGGAGAAAGTACGAAAGACAAGGCGAGTGGGTATATTGGCGAGAAAGGCATTGGCTTTAAGTCTGTGTTCAAAGTCGCCTCCAAGGTTCATGTACAGTCTGGTCCATTCTCCTTTTCTTTCTACCACAAGTTTGGGGATAATGGGCTCGGCATGGTGACGCCTATGAATGAGGATCACGACATTCTACCTGAAGATGTTCGGACCCGTTTTGCCCTACATCTTGCGGAGCCCGAGGCATTCAACACTCTCGAAGAAGAGATGAAAACGATCCCCGATACACTCATTCTGTTTCTTTCCAGGTTAAAAAGGATCATAGTTAAGATCCGACCCCAGAGCGAAGTCCCAACCGATATTTCATACAGCTGTGGTCGCACTCAATCTCTGCTAAGACTTATAAAGACATGCAATGCGGAGAGCTCCGAAAAATATTACCATACCATCAAGCGAGCAGTTAAAGACTTGCCCAATGATCAAGCTCGGGTTGGTAGAAATGGAGCAGAAGTCATTTTGGCGTTTCCTGTCGATGAGAACTCGAATGCTATCATTGCTCCCCAGTATGTTTACTCCTTCCTTCCATTGCGCCAGGTTGGATACAATGTAAGTCACTATCTTCTTGCAATTTTGTGTTTCACCTTTTTTGACGATGAATCAGTTCCTGGTCCAGTCGGATTTCATTACCCAAGCTAGCCGAGAGGATATACAACGGTGTGCATGGAATGATTGTCTCCTCGATCGTGTTTCTGAAACATTCTGTGCAGCTGTTACTAGCTTCTGCCAACATCCCTCGCTACAATACGACTGGCTGAAATACATTCCCGAGGAACATATCACTGATCCATTCTGGGGGCAGCTACGACGAAAGATATGTCGATCGCTCAGATCATACCGTGTCCTTCAAACAGGGACTGGTGACCTAAAGTACCCAGAAAACCTCCGATGGTTGTTTCCGTACCACTACAACCGGGACGACCAACCATTATTCGAAGATTTGTATCATCGCAAAATATATCTGTCCTCTCACTACTCTGGATATTACAACTCAGTGAAGGCCATCGGCGTCAGACCCATATCTATCGACGAACTATTGGAGAGGGTTGAACCATATCTGAAGGGCAGCAAACCCAGGATTTGCCAAATAAGCCCGCAGGATGACTGGCATACGCGGGTCTCTGAACTACTCGAAAGCTGGACAAAGACCAGACTTACCCGCGTTTTGGATTTACCTATGGTTCCTTTGCTGAATGGGACTCTAGCGAGCACAGCTTACCAAGACATATACTTTCCCGAAGACATGGAAGGAAGATTAATTCCCGTTGATTCAGATATAAACATTGTCCAAAAGTCAGCAGTTGAGAATCAAGCTCGGAGGTCACTGTTTAAGACCATCGGAGTTATGCGCGCCTCACCTCAATTCGTGATGTGCCAGATAACAGCCAAATATACAAGAGCTCCTTCCCAAATTACGCTGGAGCAATCTATCTCCCATATACGCTACCTATACTGGAATTTAGGAAAAGGCGAAAATGTTCCCAATCGTGTTTTTCTTATGGATCAGGATGAAAATCCTGTTTATGAAGGCTTTAGTAGCCGCGACCCTGCGAAACCAGACGCCATTTATGATGATCTATACTTTGAAACTGATGGACCATATGGAACGCTGAGCATAGCGCAAGCTATGGAGGCACATACGATAAATCAAAGTGCTGGAGCCAAGCTTCATTTTTTGCACAGGTCATACCTCGACGCAGTGGCACCCGATATGGGTCGATGGAAAGAGTGGTTGGGACATGCTTTCCAGGTCAGATATGTTCCTAGAATGGTAAATAATTATACCATTTCACCACTACTCAAAACCATTCTCGAAAGCCACTCTCATATTTTGCTTGGTGTGCTGAAGACATACTGGAGCAAGTACGAAACCACCAAAACGCCAAGCCTGACCGCAGAGATCAAGAAAACACATGTACCTTGCGAGAATGGCAGCGTAAGGCTAGATTGCACATATCTCCCGCTCCCAGATTTGCGCGCATTACTGTCAGACGTGCATGTCAACCAGCCCTTTCCATTTCTCATAACCCCTTCTCCCTGGAAGGATGACGTTATGTCAAACTGGGGTTTCTTGACGAAATTTGGTGTCAAATCCGGTGCAGATCACTCCTTTTTCAAAATTATCGTTGAAGAGTTGCAGAAGATTGAGCCTCTTGGCGACGCAAAAGATGGATATTTCCAACTGTACCAAAATCTTTCTGATCGTTGTTCCGATGATTCTAACAGTCTACGGTAAGTTGGGTGCCCAAAATGCTATCACTAGTCCGCATATTGGCCGCTAACGTTACCAGAGCCCTTCTAGTGGATGCTATCTTTCTTCCACATAGTAATTATAATGACGTTGAGCTGGTTGGCCTGGATGAATGTGTCTGGAAAGGCCTTCGTTTTACCAAAACATTCAAGTCCCTGGCCTCACATGCCGAATACGCGAAGAATCACAAGATCAAGCACCTTTTCCGTGGAATACTCAAGCTTCCCAACGCCAGTATAACCAATTATCTCGAAGAGCTTGAATACATACCAGAGAATGGCGTCTCTTTCAGCGACCTCTGTGGTATATATCAAGAAATATCAAAGCTGGCAAGCAGTAATGAGCAATTGGATTATGTCCGGTGAGTAGTATAATGGTGGATGTTGGATAAGCTGCGCTCGCTCACAGATCGCCCAAAGGTCCAACTTTGAAGACAATGTGCTCATATACATACCTTCCGAAGATACATGGTACCCGACAAGCCAATGCGTCTGGACCGATGCCGCGGCCATCGGGGGTCAGGTTGGGATCAGTGCATTGTACGCTGATTTGGAGGAGCTGTTTGTCAACAAGTTAAACATCACTGCTCCGACTATTGAGAATTATGTCGAACAGATAAGGCTGCTTGCGATTGAGGAAGAGACCAACTTCAACGAGTTGAAGATGGCGATGGTCAGTCTTAACTATATGCGTCCCCAGAAGAAGGACCTTGAACCTCTCAAACACGTCAAATTCTTGCCAATCAGGCAACGAGATGGTACTGTCGACTTGGGCAGTAAGGATGAGGAGTTTTTTATCTTGGACCGCGAAGGGTACAGAAGGCTTTTTCACCATAAGCTTCCTATGCTCCACCTCTCTTTGGAAGAAGCCCGTCAGATACATCCTCTCCTTTCTACATTGGAGCTCAACGATCGCTATCTTTCATTTGCCATTAAAGAAAATACAGCAGTGCACCATCAGTCTCCTAATCCATCAGCTAACCTTACCCAAGAATTCCAACAAAAAGCTCGGGCCTTCTACAGGTAAGCTAAATCTACTGATATCACCACCATATTTACTGACTTAAGCAGATGTGCAGTTCATTACAATAGCAGCAAGGTCGGAGAATCTGGCACTAGGGTTTTTGAGCTACTCAGGCGAGCGCTGGTATATGAAAGCGAGGGCTTCACCCGGACCCTTGTTGTTCAGCTAGCAGAAACAACTGCCACAGCAGAAAGCAGTTCAGGAACGCTTCATCTCGATGATGGGGACGGAAATCTTCGGTTCTTTGTTCCACGCGATATGAGAGAAAGAGCAGGTTGCAACATGACACAACTACCAAAGACCTTAGTACGATATCTTGGAATAGATGATCTGACAGCACTTTCAAGTTTCCGAGCTGTCCTGGCGAGCTCTTTCCAGGTATTGGATATTGTTTTAGAAGACGATGGTATTGTTGAGGCGCTCGACCTTGAGTCGTCGGACTCAATACAAGATGAGGATCTAGATGTTGGCACCGAACAGAATACATTGGAGATCACCACACCCAGTTCAACCATAACATCTCAGCAAGGGGGATCACGTCACCAGCAGCCGGTGCATACACCATCTGAGACACCCATACAATCGCCAGAGTTAGACATAGACCGGCCTTACAATAACAGGTCACCCTGGCGTGATCCATCTCCGAACATGGGAGTTATAGCTGACGACTTACATGCACACGAAACGAAATACGCCAGGCTTCTTATAAAGGTTGTCAACGCAGCTCGTCGTGCAACCATTCCTGCAATCGGAGCTTTTGATCTACAGGCCTTAGCTAATTCTCTCCCATCCCATAATAATGAAGACACAGGAGCTTTACCAGGGTTGCCATTTGGTGTACGGTCGCAAGACCAGCTTAGCCATGACATCAAAATAGGCGCTGCCGGGGAACTGTTTGTGAGTTCCACATTTGTATTATAACCTTACTGGTTTCTGACTCTTCTCACCTGGCATAGGTCTTCGAAATGCTGCTACAGTTAGGACTTCCCAGCTTTGGTCAAGGAAACTGGAAGAGCACAATCCGGAAAGAAGCCAGGCAGCACCCCGATTATCATGACCTCAGTCCATGGATTGGTTCGGAAACGGCAGATATTGTATACCAGGATTCCGAGTCTTATCTCACCGCACTTCTCATCGAGCACGGGTATCTTCCTGAGGAACAATGGAGAGAAGTTACTCCAGAATATTACATTGAGGTTAAAACCACCACAAGGAGTTGCGAAAGTTCTTTTTTTACAAGCAAAAGCCAATATAGACGTGTAAGTTGCTTATCTTTAAACCTCCACTATGAACAAGTGCGTTTCTTGGAACAGGCTCATATAACCCTTTTTGCTGCCAGATGGAACGCATGAAATTACCCGAGGATCCCATATCCATTAACGCAAGTGTCTATGTGATCTTCCGAGTTTTTAATCTCGGAAAAGATAACATGGCTTTTCGCATATATTTGGATCCAGCAGAGTTGCGTCTGAACGGCACACTTGAATTTGTACCAGAGTCATACAGTGTAGTACCACTGAATCCAGTGGCTACATAAATCCGTTGTAAGCTGGAGAGGTCTCAGGTAGCTGATATCTGGCGTGGACTTGGAATCACGGGCTTTGTGGAACGTTCTCAAGTGCAAGAAGCCATCCAGGACAACCCTTCAGTACTACCATCAGGTAAAGCACTTTCATCCGCCTCTTCTTACCGTTACCCTCGATCTAACTAACCCTGTTCTGTTTTTGAAGGAAACTGTAATACAGAGGGTCAAGTGACTAGTTAACTAGTTAGGTGATATTGAACACAAGAGTAACAAAAAGGTCCATTTGAGACCAGTGTCAAGCATGGCTGTGGGAATACATTCATAGCAGAATTCCTAAAGCGGCTGCCTGCTGACCGTCACATCAGTAAAGGAGTATATACTCTGTAGTAAAACACACCAATTCCTGCTGTGGAGGTGGTCAATGTCCAGAGGAATCGGAGTTAAAAGTATATATCTGTTCATTCTTCCGGATTCGAAGGACTACGCAGACATCTGTATACGTATTAAGTTATCTTAATTCTACAGGTACACTTAGGGTCTCTTCAACAGTCTATTTGAATAGCTATACTTGCCGTACAATAAATAGCATTACCTATAAAGATGCTCAATAAAGATCACAAGGATAGTCCCCAAGGTATCTGATACTTAAGCAATGCCTGTCCTCAGTATGTCTTCACCAATACATCTTGTTGTCCAGCAATTTGTTGCAGTAGTTACAGTGACAATTATCTAGATGCACATCTGAGCATCTCAGAAGTGTTATAACAGACCCTTGTGGCAGCCTCAGAATAGAGATAAATCCATGTTAGGATGCAAGGCGAACGGGAGCAGGGAGACACTTAGAGGAAGGGGAATGTTGTGATCTGAGAAGTCCTGTTTCGCTGGAGATGTTTAATTGCCTGCCAAGACTTGATGGCTCAGTTTTTCTTCCGCGGCCAGGTACTGAGGAATTAAATAGGCGAAGGTAGTGTAGTAGGGTAGACAGTAATAGACAGAGGCCTATTCTGCCAGGTCTAGGCTACCGCCTAGGCACATGTATATAAAAGCCATCTCAGCTAGCTAGTCACTATCAATCAGACAACCAACCATCCATTCTTTCCTTCATTCATTCCTCCATTCCTTCACTACGCCTAGGAGTGCTCCCTGCCTCCCTTCTCTATGATTCCTCAGCCTTTCTCTCCTATATCGACTCGCTAGTTCTGACCTAGCATGCCATCGATGCCGATGGTTCCCTGTCTTCAGTAGGTGAGAAGAAGGGAGAAGAAGCAGCGGAGACAGGAGAGAGAAAGGAGCAATAGAGAAAGCCATGCAGATGATAGTGTCCGAGGCCATACTCATGGAACAGGCATTTCTTCTCATAGAAGAGGCCTTTTGTTAGGGACAACCTAGGGCTTGTTCCTACAATAGGCCAAAAGACCACTATATCTGGCTTCTCGCAAGCCAGACATCCCTAGGCGCCTTATATAGTAGCGCACTGTTAGGTGCTCCCTAACAGAAACTGAATGATTTATCCCCAATTTGAATACATTGGCACTTCCAAAGCTTGATAAATCCAGTAGCTGCCCAGTCTGAATTGGTGTTTTGAGGTGTGATATCTATAGGGACCTTTGATATTGTAGGTCAGGCGAACCCACTTCATTAAATATGGTTTACAGTATCTTCAAGTGAGTTGTGGATAAGGGTCATCATGACTTTTGGTAGTTGCTTAGGTGACAAGTTCCATGTGTATTTTTCTGGTCAGTTACCATTGTGGATTATTACTTCTGATAATAAAAGAGAGCCAAACAACTCTATCTAGAATAATTCAAGAGGTAAGAGCTGGAAGGACCTAAGATTGGTGGCTCAAATCAACCATCTACGTGGGGATAAATCTCAGTGTTTACTCAACCCCTACCCAGGATTTGCTAAGCCTCCACAATTCCACTTCCTTTGCCTCATCAAATGCCCAACTGCCAAATCCATATTCGATTGCATCTCCATCCGAAGGGGTCGGATTCACTGCCACAGATGCCCCTTCCAAATATAGACCACCTTTCCCTTCCAGTTCGCTCGAGACAGCGCCATAGATGGTGGTTGCACAGGCCTGTCCAAGACTGGACAAATATGCCAGTGCGCGCTTGTCCTGCATCACCGCCTTCATTTCTTCCTGGGAGTATTTCTGGAGGTTGGAGCTCATGAAGGCCCCAGGATGCATACTGAAGCCATGAAGGCCCTGCGCTCCATACAAGCGCTCGATTTGGGTGGTCATATAGATATTGGCCGTCTTGCTAGAATCCGTAAGCAAGCCAGCCGTTGTAGTTTCCTTCAAAGTTGACATTGTTAAGAGGAATAGGGCCGTAGCGATGGGCCGCCGAGGAAACATTGACGACACGGGAATGGAAGTTTGGCGTGGAACGTGCAGTTTCCAGTAGGGCATCTTTCAGTAGGTAGAAGAGCAGGAAATGCGACAGGTGATTTGTTCCAAACTGAAGCTCAAAGCCATCTTTGGTACGACTTTCTGGAGTATTCATCACCTATATGGAAAAGTGAGCTTGTGCCACGTGAGAAGTTCATTTTAAATAAACTTACAGCCGCGTTGTTAATAAGAATGTTGAGCTTAGAACTTTGTTTGAGAAAGTCCTTGGCGCACGCTCGAACACTCGAAAGGTCCGTCTGGTCCATGAAAAGAAGCTTCACACGCCCAGTATCGAGCAAGGAACCCAAAGCCTCCTTCGCCTTTTCGAGGTTCCGGGCTGTACCAAAGACGGTCGCTCCAGTAGATGCCAAGACACGTACAGTCTCAACACCGATTCCGGAGGAAACGCCAGTAATCAGCACAATCTTGTCAGCCCATCGGTTGACTAGGCCTTCATCTTCAATGATTTGACTTCCCGTTACACGCGAGTCGCCCGGGCCGTTGAGAAGTTCCCACCGATTGTGCTCGGCATACCGGCCGGAGAGCTGAAAAGGGACTCGGGAAACCATCGACATATCGGACAATTTGACAGTAGGAAGGACGAGGGTCTGAACAAATGAGTGAAGCTCAAATGTAAATGAAACTAGGTTGGACTGAGTGGATTGAGATGCCAAATACAACTTTCCTTGTTATCTTGTGCGGTGGTAGACGTGTCTACATTTTAAGGATGATGAGAACAAAGAAACACTAGGTAGATAGCAGGGTTTAGGCGTCGCCCAATCAGATTCCCCCATCACTGGTATCCAGTCTAAAGGAAGTTTCACAATAATATTGGGGTCCAGGGTTCATTGAGAATTAACTGTACAGACTATGTGGCTTGAGTACAGCTGAGCAGACAGGAAGCCCTGTTTTCCACACCCTATGGTCGTATGTACTGGTCTCTTGAGGTGAAAGAATTATTGATTGTATTTTCCATTGGACGTTGGATGCTCAAAGAGGCAGTGCCCACCACGATCAGCCACCCCACCTCTTGTAAGGCATTGCAGGCACACACTTCATTCCCCTCAGGTTGAATTTTGTATGCCATTTCGCTCCTGGCAGGCCATTGCCCATTTCGACGACTCCTTCTCCCTTCTTTTAGCTATAATTTGGGATGCTTTATAGACCTGCTCTGTGCAACTGTTCTCAAAGAGTTCGCGAGGGTTGCCCGCGGTATTGTTGAGGAATATATGACCGTGCGAGGACCAGTTAAGTCACATAATTATGAATCCGCCAGACTTTCATCTCCCCCACAACCTTCAACGTGCCTTGCCTGTCCAGAAGAACAACACCTGGCACGCCATTGATGAAACAGTCAGTACATGACATGTAGTCCATCATGACCTTATCCAGGTTCATCGCACAGCATATGGTGTTCATGTGCTGGCTAATTTTATGAATGAACCAGCTTTGTACTGAAATTTCATCCCCATATCTAAAACTGTCAGCCACTTCCCTCTCTCTTCCAGTATAATAGTAGCTAGGTAATACTCACAGACTGTCGACATAGGCTGTCCAGGCGGCAGCACTGGCATAACACAGGGAACATGCTCTCTGAACACAGTCACAGTGGCATTGGGGCTGGGTTGGTATGAGATGACCTTTCAGAGTCACAGTTGAGGGGTATTGTTGAAGCATGTGAGTACCTCAGCAAAAAAAACCAGCTCAGTGTTCTTCTGGACCAATGAATACCCTGTCATGCAGAGCATGACTTATTGTTCTGGCTTGGCTAGCCTGAATATCTGGGAGAGACCCACACACCACATCTCTTGCAGCCAAGGTTGGCATATCAGTATGTAAAAGAACAAAAGAAAAGAAGCGCAGTAATAAAACTAAAAAATAGAAGACATTATAAGGAAAAAGGGCTCTGAAGCTGGAATAGGATGGGATTTTGCTGCCCTTATAAGCACAGATGTTGCTTACCCATTTAGCATCCATCCTATTCAGGTTGTTTGAGGCTGGTTTTTCCTTCACTTTCCAAGTTTGGGTGCCAGCCCACCCGGGATCTCATGAGGAGTTCACGAATGCCTGCCGATGGAAAGGATTTAAAATATACCCCAGACAAGAAGTGGATGTTGTGATGGAGTATACTATACGTCCGTGGCCACGGGGCTGATCCGGGATTTATGCCACCTTCTATCGCTTTCCTGTCTGCCTTGTTTTAAATACGGTGATTATCAAAAGCCATGTGCTAGGATGCCAGCTTTGATACAATCTTTATTTAGGTAAAGGGGATTATTTATGTTCGCATACATTTAACTAACTGAGTATTCGCTATTATTACATATATGCCAGGCGCAGTACATGGGACAAAAGACGACCAGTTACTTGAATGATGAGGGCTATTTGGAAGGCAAATGACCGAGTCTCATGACTGAGGGCTAACAGAAGGTTAAGTGAGGGATGGTATATTGGATATGGTGCAGGAGTTTAGAAAAGTAGTATTTAGGGAACCATTGGTCAGATTTGATAGAGATCCAGGGCTACTGGGTAGGATTTGACATGAATGAGAACACACTCTTTTGACTGTTACATCACACTTCTGTATATGCCTCTCTGATTTGCATGTTGATGGTGGTTACAGCCATAGCATAATGCATTTCAGTCACTACATTGAATGCTACTCCAATGAGCAACATGAAAGCAGAGCATTGTTTATGCTCTGGCATAGATAGTTTTCAATGTAGCCCTCCCTGGTTCTGCTTCAAGTAATACCTAATAGGTTGTCACTCATCTACAGTAATCTATATTTAAAAATTCTAAAAAACCACAAGCAGTGATGTGAGCTGCTTTTCGCCCCTAAAAAGAGCATATGGAACCCTGGTTCAAAGTCGAATGCGGCGCAGCTTCAATCATATGGATAAACTTGACTTGCTTGATGCCTATCCAGAATGGTCCGCTTATCGAAGGATCCGCCGTCGTATCTAACCGCCAGAGGACCCCACGTTCAACCCTTGGCATTCGGCCCCTCTGCATAACCCATGGGTTGGGGCAGGTTGGGGCAGGTTGGGTTGGTATATTATTCGAAAAACATATCCTATTACCATTACTCCTCGTTACTGTTTATTCACCATGACGGTGTCCAAAACATCCCCTCTTCTGGTCATCGGTGCCGGCACTTGGGGTTCATCGACTGCCCTCCATCTGGCACGGCGGGGATACACAAATGTGACAGTTCTGGATCCTTATCCGGTACCCTCAGCTATCTCAGCCGGAAACGACATCAACAAGATTATCTCGTCGGGCCAATACAGCAGTAACAAAGATGAAATTGAAATTAATGAGATCCTGGCTCAACAAGCCTTTAAATGCTGGAAGAACGATCCTTTATTCCAGCCATATTACCACGACACAGGTCTGTTGATGTCCGCCAGCACAACAGTCGGGCTGGAGCGACTAGGGGCTCGAGTGCGGCCGCAAGACGACCCAAACTTGGTCAAGCTGTCACAACCAGAGGAATTCCGCCGACTAGCCCCGTCGGGGGTCCTTCAGGGTGGCTTTCCGAATTGGAGAGGCTACTTTACCCGCTCAGGTGCCGGCTGGGCTCACGCACGGGACGCCCTCGTGGCAGCCGTGCGGGAGGCGCAGAGACTCGGCGTGAAGTTCGTTACGGGTAGTTCGGAAGGGAAAGTCATCACACTTATTTTCGAGCATAACGATGTTCGGGGAGCTGTCACGGCCGACGGCACGATCTGGCGAGCAGACCAGACATTCCTCTGTGCCGGTGCGAGTGCGGGCCAGTTCCTGGATTTTCAGCAACAGCTTCGTTCAACCGCATGGACACTGGTACATATCGCATTGGACCATGAAGAACGGGCCTTGTACAAAAATATACCTGTGATCTTCAACATTGAAAAGGGCTTTTTCTTCGAGCCGGATGAAGAGCGTGGAGAGATCAAAATCTGCGATGAACACCCTGGATACACGAATATGGAGCAATTGTCGGATGGGACGCCCCAGAGCATCCCCTTTGAAAAGACGCAAGTTCCAAAGGAGTCAGAGGACAGAGTCAGGGCCCTGTTATCAGAGACCATGCCCCAGCTTGCGAACCGCCCATTCAGCTTTGCCCGGGTTTGTTGGTGTGCAGACACTCCTAATCGCGAATTCATCATCGACCGCCATCCCTCGCATCCTTCTTTGATTCTGGGCTGCGGCGCTTCTGGAAGAGGTGAGTCTACTTCGGTGTAACAATCCTGACGACTTTTGAAAGCTTATATCGTCAATTCCTCTACTAGGCTTCAAATACCTCCCATCAATCGGGAACACCATTGTCGACGCTATGGAAGATAAGATTCCTCAAAAGGTCCACAAGCTTATCAAATGGGACCCGGAAATCGCGCAGAACAGGAACTGGAATGATACCTTGGGGAGATTTGGTGGTCCCAACCGGGTCATGGACTTCCACGAGGTCAACGAGTGGACAAGTGTTCCGCACAGAAACATTTCTAAGCTGTGAGAAAGAGAATCATGATTTTGATAGCGATAGTGATGATGGGGATACACAAGTCAAATCAAAACTGGGGTATCATTAGTCAAAATTTTACTGACGCGAAAACACCTATGCCTGGTGAAATGCTCCTGTCTCCCCTAGCCGGTACGTCTCTGCGCTTGCGTCCCCAAGCGGCTGCTCCTCGTCGACAGGAAGCCTGGAGAAGCCATCGAGGTCCGCAGCCGTTCCTTTTTCGTGCGGGATGTCACAATTAGCGGATCGTAACGAGGGATAGTAACGTCGGTAGCAGAAATAAGACACCGAAAGTCCCAGAATGGAACCGCTTGTTACATCGTATATATCGTGTCGGTAATCATCGAGGCGTGAAATAGCAATCATCAAAGCACATAGAATGGGCACGAAGGCCAGCAGAGATCGACCAATATCCGCTCTCGGTCTGAACACATGCATCTGACCGGAGAAGAAACTATAAATACGAGGCAACATGTCAGCAAATTCCCGGAGAGGGGAAACCAATTAATCTTTTGACAAGAGGAACTCACTATGCCAAATATCCCAAGCCACTGAATGAAAAGCTGCTGTGGCCACTTGGGAAGCTCCTCCACGCGTCCTGCAGCTTATGATCATCCGTCTGCGTGCATACCGTCCATGCGACCAACACATTTCCAGGTGTTCCCTTGCGCGGCATGCAACGTGAGATGAAATCGGGGCGCGGTCTTCCAATTGCATTTTTCAAAACGTCCGTCAGAAACGATGTGAGCATCACAGTCACCAGGAATCCGAGGATCGTCACATGGACCTTGTGTGCACGCGGACGGAACACGGCGGCCCAGAGGAGAAAGATCAGGAACGGAACGACCCCTGCGTAAGTAATGGACCACACTGGGCTCAGTATTAGTATGCGAGCTCGCGTTGTGTCACTGCGAGGAAACCCACCAACGGAAACCCTTTCCGTCACTGCGAAGGGGTATTGGATGGCTTTGTTATCGAGCGTAAACATGCGATGGAAGGGGCGCGCAAAAAGCTGGATCTATGTAGAACAATTCTCATTAGCCAATTGTCCATGACAGTAATCATCCAATTGAATTGGCACCACACTAACCAAAGCCCATCCTGCTACGAGACATCCCAGTGTGATATAGTCCAATGCGTACGACCGCCGCGAGAACCGACTCAAAGCGCCGCCCACTCCGGTTGAGCTAGGCATCGCTGATCCAGCGGCCGAGCCATAGCGAGGCATATTCGGATAGAATGGTTGTTAGGAAATCAGATAGTATTGCATGTCTCCCAAGACAGAGAGAAAGAAGGAAGGGGCATAACTACTCCGAAGTAACGTATGTAATAATTACTCCGTAGAGTTAAGGAGAGCGCAGTCTGGACGTTTGCGAGGTCAACGTGCACGGGCCATCGCACCCGGACAGACACTGGCGTTGTCTCCGCATCGCATTCCACCTTCACTCTGCTGTATCGCCCTCGTTTTTCTGGTTATTTGTCTAGCGGATTTCTCATTTTTGTCCTACTATTATCATTCAACCGAGTACATTCACGACGATCAAGACAATGGCCGAGGCCGGACAACAGAGGGCTCTCACCACCGCCTTTGCGCCGCCGCCGCCGTTATGGAAACACTTCAGCGCGGACAACATCAAGAGGCTGGAAGAAATCAAAAAGGAAGCCTCTAGAGGAGACGACGGAAAAGTGCATGCGAAAAAATGGACTCCAGCTGAACTGCGGTCTTTGGAGCTCCCCCCGGAACTGCGTTACCTCGTGCCGCCAGAGATTCCTACCTCTGGGCATTACAGTGTCTTTGGGGAACTACAAAGTGTGCGTGCTTTCTCGCTGATGTCCGCTGTGCGCTCCTTTGAAAAAGCAGCTAACAGTACAGTCTCTACAGCTCTCAACTGCCCTCCCGTCTTTGAAAGAACAAGGCATTGAACAACTTTATCCCTCCTCTCCCGCCCCGGAAAAAACCGATGATGAGTCGCACTCAAAGCCTGCCCAGCCTCTGAATCACGCGTATTATCTTTTCAAAATCAGCAAGTCTCTCCTTTTGAATTTCCTCGAATTCATCGGCATTCTTTCGGTATCCCCAGAGCAATTTGAATCAAAAGTCGAAGACCTGCGAAATCTATTTATCAATGCGCATCACCTTCTAAATCTTTACCGTCCGCATCAGGCGCGCGAATCTCTGATCATGATGATGGAGGAGCAATTGGACCGCACAAGGGAAGAAATTCGGATAATGGATAGAGTCAAAGCTGAGATTGAAGGGGCCATGGAGCAACTGAAGGTCGAAGGTGCCGATGCAGATGCAGCTCTTAAGGCCAAGAACGGCCGCAAATCTGCGACGTCAGCAGAACAATCTACGGAGGAGGCCCAGCTGGTTTGGGATCTAATGAACGAGTAATCCGAATCACGAGCAAGAGCCGCATGGTTCTGCAGCGAACAAAATCTCAAAATGAATGAGCATGATATCACCTGGAGCTGTAAACCGTTGCCCACGGCTATCGGTGAATCTTTACGAGCATTCGGCCCATTTGTCTTGTCTTCGAGTCCTGAGGCATAGAATACTTCTGCGGCATGCCATGTCTTGGCATTTCCACGGAACAATGGTTTATCTGAGGTCACGTGCCGCGCTAGCGGCGCGCGTTTAAAAATCTCATCGGATCTGATTTCCAACTTTCCACCCCAGTCACCTTATTAAGACCAGACTTTTCTTGATAAAGGTGTTATATGCGACTTGGAGTGCTCGACGACCCATGGCTTACTGGAACTTGATTTAATGAATATCAAGCCAGTTCCTTTACCTACTCTAACTCAATTCGAACATTGAAACATACTGGGTAAGTCTCTTCTTCTGACTTCTGGCTATCCCTCAAGTGATGATTGATGCCTTATTATCTTTGTTTCAACCCCATATGAAATCACACATGTGGTTTTTGATTTGACTGTGCATCCATATCTGAAATGAGAGCTACAAGCTTGACTGTTTATGCATTATAAACTGTGTTCAACTAGCTGAGAAACATTAGCTAACGTCAAGTCATTCAGGTATTCATCCTTCTTAGATAGCTCGTCAACTACAAATATGATAGTCTATCCTATACTTTCCGTATACCAATTCCCAGAGTTGCCATCTCTGCTTAAGTATATCATAGGATGCCGTAGGAGGGCTCGATCAGCTAGTTAGGTGTGCTACGTACGTCGATACTTAGATAGCTCTATCTAGCATAAAAATCCTGTCGACAGACATCTTCAAACTTTCGTAGTCTGCATTCGTCCCTGGCCACAAGAACAACTTTTGTCCAGAATGGAGGTACTCTTGATATTTTCACTGCGCTATGTTTCTTTTGGCTGATGTTGTCAAAATTACAATTTTAACATAATTAGCTGGTCCTGTAGCTCAGTCGGTTAGAGCGTGGTGCTAATAACGCCAAGGTCGCGAGTTCGACCCTCGTCGGGACCATTCTTTTTGCACCTGACGGTTCCTGTTTATTAGTTGTCTCACTTTAGCGCTTTCTTTTTTCTTCCTACTTTGGGCCGGAGCTCGATCCCGCCAAGAAAGGTACTGCACATGGCTGAAGCCCGAAGCGATACGCCTCTAGTTGTCCATTGACCCATTGACTAAGCCCTAACTAGACGAAAGCACCTGTTTGAAATCCATCCATACTCCAAATTAAACCGACCTTTCCTACGTACAAAATATGGTCAAATACAACCATATTTACGTTGGAATATCTGAAGTTAGGGCTGACACAGCAATGACTAAATAAATTTTCAGTTAACTAACTAGACTAGCTGTTCGACCCGAAAGTGTTTGCAGGTGGGTTGGGGTGAACAATGGAGACCTGTAATCCCATTGTACTGCAGCTAGACAGACGTACGTCAGTCCGCAGTATTGTATGGTTATCTGCCATTTACTGTATAGGGTCCGGTTGAACCAGTACAATGTTTGGACCTGATGTAGACGTTGGCCATTCTCGAAGGCAATCGTGATGAACAAACCATCTTGGAGTGCTATGTCCACAACGGCATACTGAACCTTGGTGCTACCGAAGCGAATAGTAATGAAGGAGCAAAAGTTCTGTACATACACGTACATAACACGCAAAAAAAGCAAAAAAGGAGTGGTCCCGACGAGGGTCGAACTCGCGACCTTGGCGTTATTAGCACCACGCTCTAACCGACTGAGCTACAGGACCTGAGGGTTGCTGTGGCCGCGGACTTAGTGTCCCAGAAGGCTAACCAGTGCTTTTTCAGTTTGTCATACTGAGTACACTAGACTAGTTTTCGATCTCTAAAAGCGTCGCTAGTAGATCGTTTTGTATTGGCTATTGTAGACTGATACAAAATAGTTATGAATCTTTAAATCGCTAGCGACAAGGTGTCGCGGGTCAATTCGAGCTTTTTACACCGCGGTCATATAGATACGTCAGTGCAATTTTATACTCCGGAGTATACGGAGTACATGTTGAGGATATGTACAACCAGAACCCTTCAGCCCTACCAAGAAGAATAGATTACATAATAAAACAGGGGCCGGCAACAAAAGAGGATAATTACCCCGCCTGCTCATTCGCGGCCTTTTCGACGGCACATTTTGCCAGCCTGTACAATTCCGAGACGAAATTCGCAACAACTTTAATGTGGACGACATCGTTAATCGAGGAGAGTTGACGGACGAATATCCGTTCCACCAACCCAGTTGCCGAGCGGAGAAGCCCGACATCTTTCGTGGCCTGTGGATCGGAAGGGGTCTGGAGGACGCTGCAGAAGATTGAGAGGACAGCGGACATTGGGTAGAATATGAGGTGCCTTTTTCGGTTAGCGATGAATCAAAACGACGGCAACGAAGACAAAAAAAGTCGTAAATAAGGGTAGAATTTAAACATACCAAAAAACCCCGTTCATCAGGACATGCTCAGCCGTTTCCAGGTAAATCAACGTTGAGCGACTAGCCTCCACTGAGAGAGCTAGACTCGACCGCACACCCTCCATCATTACACCCTGACCCTCAGACCATGCTTTGCAGCGACTGCTCGCCTGGTGGATGATGGTCATGCATAGATGGTAGTTCATCCGCAGGAAGACAGAATGCATACTGACATTTGGATCAGGTCTCTCGTGGGAGAACGATAAAGTAGGCCTGAGGTCCAAGGGAACAGACATCCTCCATCGTTCGAGATCATCGTCCAATTCACGTATCTTTTTCAACAATTCGGCATCCGTATTCTGGAGCGCTTTGAACGAGTATAATGTGCTATACGCGTGGGACTTTATAATGCTCAGTCGGAGGTCGACGGGGAAGATTGGAGGAAGCTCGTAAGCGTGAAGATGGTGATATGCGATACTGGTATATAGCTGCTCTTCGTAGCCGACTGGCAATGTGAGATCGCAGTTGTCATCGGACAGCGCCAATGGCTGACCAGTCCGGAGCGCAATGTCCTTGTCGATAGTATAACAGAGCCAGAATAGGTTACGGAGATGCCGCTGTTTCCTGTTGTCAAGACTCTCTGGTCCCAATGCTGGCGGCGCGGCGGATTGATGGGGGAACGCATGAGCACCTAGCATAAATATAAAGCGAGAAGCGATGGATATAAAGTGGTCGGCGGAACGCAGGTTTCCCGAAACTAACTCAAGCAAGGCCTATATGGGTGAGCCATATTTGCCACTGCCACCGAGATGTACCGCTTAAGCGAAAAAGCTGTGACTTACCAGAAGAGTTACGGTTTGCAATCCATCCACAGTTGCAGATTCCTGGAGAACCTGAGGAAGTAAGCATTGCGCCTTAATGGCGAATGCCTCACTGTCGATTTGAGGGATATTCTCTGGGGTTTGGTTCAATCCAGGAGGATGCAATACGGACGTGAATGCAAGAAAGGCAAATATACATGCTTTAGCACTGGCTGGCCTATAGGACCGCCCCGTGCCCTGTGGATAATAAGCCACCTTTATAGTCTCTCGGAACAAAAAAAAGTCCAAGACGGGGAATATGATTCTCATTAGCGCACATTTGTATAGCTCAAAGTATATCTCGGTCACAGCTTTAGAAGGAAGCTCAAATGGATCTTGCGTCTGCAGACTCATCAACAGCGCATTAAAGTTCAGGGCTCGTTGCTTTTCCCATGGTGGCCTTGTAAGACTCAGCTTATCAAAGGCGATGCTTTGGCCGGTCCGGGATTCAACCCATCGCTGTCCTTCTGGCAGTAGGAAAGGAATTCCTGTGATCAGGCTGTTAACTCCGAACTCACGACCAGCAAAATGCAACGCTACAGATGATGATGCCGGGGGTTGGTTGGGAGGCGTGGTCACTAGATCTCCGTTTAAACTCAAGGTAGGGCTCTCGCTGGACCCTTCGGGTGGAGCTGAAAGTGGATTCAGGTTTAGTCTGTCAAAACAACCAAGTAGAGACGAGACGGGTGGGACATACGACAATCTCTGGAGAAATTATCCTTCAAGAGTTTCTCAACCCTGCTAAGACGTTCTGACAAGCGGAACGAGTTGTGTTGCCTGATCATGTATGATATTATTAGTCATTCCTGCAATTCCCTTAATATTCATGGTTACCAAAGGCCCTTCAACATACCCAGTTCCATTGTTGCTCCTTTCCTTCCGTCTCCTGCGAATCGTTCTCTCAAAAGTACACGGGATATTATGATGACTGCACCAGTTACATTGCGGGACAGCAGCATCGCATTTGATCTGCGCAGAAAAAGGGACCACACGTCAGCCTTCCTCTCGTGTTATCCACCGTATCACCAACAAAGGCAATAGGTACCTTCCTCTTGTAGCATGAATCGCAGGCCCTGGCGGTGCGCTTACGGGATCGCTGCTGGTCCCCTCTCTGGCTGTCTTCGTCCGATCCTGTCGCTGCTGTGTCCACTGCATTTACCTGCAGTGGTTCATAAAAAGAGGCAAAGGCCTTCTCAGCCATACCGCCGAAGAAGGAAGCGTTGTCCGAAGCCGTCGGATGACCCATTCGAGTACTCCTACGTACAACTGAATGACGCGGAAGAGGCTGATAGAACGGAGCTCCGACGGCCGCTGACAAAGCTATTAAAGGGGTTATTAAGCGGAACTTACCGTAAACTAACTGATTACGGAGTACGAAATGCGGCAAATATAAAACTCCGGTTTCCCGAAGGTGGGGGTCTGAATCAGCTTCGGCACATCAATCAGAGCGTGTATCCCGTACCCGGGGCTAAAAAGCAAATCAAAAAAAACATGGTCCCGACGAGGGTCGAACTCGCGACCTTGGCGTTATTAGCACCACGCTCTAACCGACTGAGCTACAGGACCCGAATATAGTTAGACTGTATCTTTATGCGATTTAAGAGCCTGAGCTAGTGCAGAGTGATCGGAAAGCTAGGCTTCATGCTAACCCCCGAACTATACAATCCGAGTCCTCGGTATGAAATATTCGGTCTCTCTTTCTTGCTTCTCGACACCCGCAGACACCTCGGACGGACTGCAGCTTTTTTTCGCAGCAGCAGTAAGATCACTTGATCATGGCCCTTGAAATGCAACAAGTCCCAATTGGGTACTG
The DNA here is from genome assembly GCA_003004485.1 of Aspergillaceae sp. MA 6039. Classification (NCBI taxonomy): domain Eukaryota; kingdom Fungi; phylum Ascomycota; class Eurotiomycetes; order Eurotiales; family Aspergillaceae; species Aspergillaceae sp. MA 6039. The sequence continues at coordinate 41,912 of PQMF01000016.1, read as the reverse complement.
AGCCCAAGGTTAATCTCATCTTCACATTGTCCGTTGATGTGCGCCTCTGTGTCTAGCAGCGACCGAATTGTCTCTACTTTACCACGAAATGCCGCATGCTGGAGTGTACCGTTTCAGTATATTTGATGTGAGCTATTGGACTCTCAAAGGGGATTCTCAGAACATTGACATCTCCCTTTATTAGCTGCAAATGTGGTTGCTTCCTAGTAGCTGCAAGCTTATCCTGGATTGTAGAATCCTGGCTGCAGAAAGGATTGCGCAATCTCCTTATGAGGCTTTTGAGCTGCCAGCTCAAGAGCGATGCCGAGGTCTTGAATACTATCAGAAAATGTTACTCAAGGGCACCCTTTTCATGCCGCCTTTTCACTGCCTGATAATCCTCTTTAGCTCGGGGAAATTCCCATCAGCGGGATCTGCTCCTTTATCCAGAAGCAGAAGCAGTCTGACACTCGCGCGTAAACCATGCTAGCAACCACAAAGCCTACGGCCGCAAACGACAAAACCCGGAAAACCCATTATGTCCGGCCGTCGAAACTGGATGTTGCTTGCTGAGAGGTATCGTACTTGATGGGCTGGTCAGTGACATCTGATGATACGTGTAATGGGCTTGCGTTTCAGCTTAAATACCCGATGCTACAGGTGTTCAGGCGCAAAGTGTGGGGTTGCCAACCAACGGGCGTCCCTAACTTCCTGATGTAAAAAAGCTCTGGGTCTGGATCGGGCTGTGCGAATATGAGCTATTGGACGCAGACAGTATGCCTATATAGGATACAGGAATTCATGACCTTCGGGTCACAGTAACCTTTGGGTCGACAAACACACAGCTCCAAACTCTATCAACCAATCAGGTCCTGTAGCTCAGTCGGTTAGAGCGTGGTGCTAATAACGCCAAGGTCGCGAGTTCGACCCTCGTCGGGACCATCTTTTGGTGTTTCTGATTGTAAATGGAATTTCTTTTTGTCTTTCTGTTTCCCCTATACTCTGTACACTCGATTTCGAGAACAATTTCCCCTATGGACACTCATGCGTTGTTTTTCGGCTCGTACCTCCTCTTCCTCCGCAGCCTGTGCCTTCATTACCTTTTGCATGATGAAGGTTATATTACTGCTGTAGAGAGCTAATTTTGGCAGGCCAACATGGTTCTCATTTGTGCTTTCCCATGGCTCTCGCTCCCTATTGCCACTTTTATTCATTACTGGCATCTGGCCACAGCTGGTATCGCCCACTTAAGCTGATGCAGACCTTCAGGGTTTTGATCATGTGTAGATATGAGTGACAGCCTGTATCATGTTAACTACATCTCTCAGCCCCAAGAGCTTGAACCATGGGAACAGGATTCACAATATGCCCCAGCCATGAGATACTTCCGCAGCCCTTATGCTACATGATTCAACTGTAGTCCCCCATCTATCCTGCTTGACAAAGAGCCCAATCCCACAAACCAACTCCAACCAAATGGTATACGACATTTCGTGATCTTTGAGCGTAATTAGCAACATATTGTAGAGGTTGTCAATTTGCTTATCTTCTTCTACCTCCAGATCATGGCTAGATCTCATCTGCATTGACTTCCATTTAGACTCCCATTCAGCCAGCAATCCCTCCACAAAGCCAATCATTTGGAAAATCAAAACTTCATCCTCGCCAAGATACCAGAATGGATTCGTCGTGAAGTCGAAAGAAGAGTACCTGAGTATCTGAGGGGATATCTGTTTTTCGCAATCTACTGTATGTGTCCAGCGGCATGGGTATGGGTACTGCCCACATTTGGGGGGTGACACCGTTGGTAAGCCAGGTAGAGATTTGCATCAGAGCGAGAGCAAGTTCTTCGACGGGCTAGATCGTATTTAGGCAAAAATAATATCAACAGATATCAAGAAAAGAACAGGTTCATGTAGTAGAAGACCAATCGGTTGATACAGTGCGGATGCAAGAGACGCAAAAGAAGTATCAAAACACCATGGCAATCGCCATAAAACGGAAATAAATCACGGCAAGTCAAGTATTCGGACATTGCCTCTCCTGGACTATTCACTAGACACCGGTTGACTGGCTAATAGGCATCTATATCAACACCTCATTAACCTGGATAATACAGGCCTCCCCTCCCGGCGGCTTCTATCAAGAAAAACAAGAAAAGCATACCATATCATGCTATCACCAAGCACCGGTAATAATACAACAAGCACTGCCATCACATTACCGTGCAAATACAGCAATCGCACATCTCATCCCCACAGTCACACCCAAAGCACGGCTTCGAGACGGCCTTGATGGGTTTCTTGATGCTCGAGCCGGAGCTCGATGATGGGAGGGTGAAGTTGACCGGGCTGGAAGAGACGGACGAGGGGAATGCCATTGTGGATTTCGTCGATATACGGGGTAAGCCCAGATAGGTATAGATTTCTGGTGGCTGGATATGGGTATTGGATGTAAGCTGCTTTTTATAGCGATGAGCCGCGAGGTTCGGGTTCTGGGTCGGAGACTATTTGGTCGATTGGGTTTGGTAACTAGGGGTGGAAGGTTAGACGTTAGTTACTGAGAGAATAATGGGTTTAACTCACGATTCGCTGTGCTGTACAGATATTTAAGCCAGTGCAAATCTTGATAGACGATGTGATGTGCTCTGTAAAAAGGAAGATCTGGAGCAGGCAGCTAGGTTGCCACGGCTCCACTTGGCCGCGTCTTCTGTACAGCCTCATTTTCACCTTTCGGGCAATATCAAGCATATGCCAATGCTGTGTACTACGATCGAGAAATGATAATAGATAAACGTACGGAATAACACACCATCATCTCAATTCATGATCATCAAACAAAGATGAATATGTACAGAACTTTTGTGACTCGTAAATCATTTCAAGCTGAAAATAAATAAAACACCAATTCCATTCCAGCGCATCGCATCATCTTGCTTCATCATCATTAGCCAAATCTGTCACTGCAGACTTTGCAAAGAGGAACCAAATTTCCCTTCTCCTTTTCCCTCAGTGCATCCAGGGGTATCGTCTAAATGTCATCCATAAGTCTATAGTCGGTAATCTTTTTTCTCATGTCGTCAGGCCATCATGTTGGAAATTTACAGCTGGTCAGCCCAGGGAGCCACGCCAGGCTGCGCCTGATTCAACCACTTGACAAGCTCGGTGAGCTCGGCCCGACGTTCGTCCTCCAACGCATCCTCGTCAGCGAGAACGGCTTGGAAGATTGGCACGAACTGAGGAGTAAGCTCCCGGGTAGTGGGGTCTTCCCATTTGTCTGGATTAAGTTAGCACAGAAATTCCTTTAACAACGCTAGGCGGAAAGGGAAAGAACTTACACATCTGGCAAATCATCCGGTACAAGGGGTCATTCTCCTCGAAATCGTTCTTGAGGGGCAGGATGCTGACAAGTACGGGAAGGACTTCCTTGATAGGAATGCTTTCACGGTGTCTGATGATCATGCGGCTGAGACATCCAGTGGCATTATCCTGGAGGCGGGAGACATCCATCTGCAAGCAGTTTTCGAGCCTGCTGAGGATAGTAGGGAATTCATTGACGATGTCAGGGTCGTTGGAGTGCTCGACCAAGCGCCCAACGGCATAGGCGGCGTTGGACTTGGTCTGGGGGTCCTCATCGCCGAGGCGGTGAACCAGGAGCTTGAGGAAGGAAGGCGAGAACTTGGTGACGGCGGGACCCATGCCATTGATGCACTCGGCAAGGACACCCACAGCGGTGGCACGCTCGAGCGATTCGCTGCTGCTGGCGTAGCGGAAAACGGTCTTCTCGAAAACCTTCCAGAGCTCAGCGAAGCTCTGGCCCAGGGCAGCAGCCATGCCGGACACGACGTCGAGCGCCGTGTCGACGACAACCCAGTCGAACTCAGAGGTCTCTTCAGGGGCCACCTCATCCTCACCGAACTCAATCTGGCTAGGGTGCTGCTTGTTGATGATGTCGGTGACCATCTGGATGACGTTATGAAGAGTGGTCTCGTTGGCAATGAGAGAAGGACCGCAATAGCGCAAGTTTTCGGCCATGTTGCGGTTGATATCAGCGACGGTAGCCCTAGGTGATGATGGTTAGAAATCTGACAACCATGCAAGGATCAAAAAACGTCAAGTGTATGAATGAGAGAATTCTCAGGGATAGATATCGTCTTTCACATCAATCACGCATTTTTGCGGGTCTGAGTGAGCTGGGTTGAACGAGTCGTATCATCATTGAAAATGACCCGCGATGAGAGATGTGATTAGGCATCTTCAAGGCTTGTCGCAATTGGGATAAAAAATAAAAAATAAAAAGCAGAAGCAAGCAAGCAAGCAAGCAAGCAAAAACAATATGCTCAGGGATATATAATAACGTACCTGTCGTCTTCCTCAGACCACATCTTAATAGTGGCAGTCATGAGAATGTCGCCAAAGCTCTTGACCTCCTTGGCTGGCTCGACCTGCAGGGGCAGGCCAGGCTGCCACTTGGCCATCTGGCCGGTCTCCTCGGCAATGGCGAAAAGCATGGCGTAAGAGCGGTGCAGGGTGCTAATGGTGCTCTTACGGACACCCTCATAGGGATGCTCGGCGAGCGGCATGACCATCTCGATGGTCTTTTCGAAGTAAGGCAGGAAGGCGCTCTTGGTGTGGGTAACAAGGTCGCCAATGACCTCAACGGCGATCTCCTTCTCGAGAGACAAAGGGGTAGTGGCAGTGATGTCGTCCCAAGCATCCTCGTCCTCATCCTCGGAGTCGACGTCCTCAATGCCACCATCCTCGGCGACCTCGTCATCGTCATCAGCACCAGCAACCTTGAGCTTGCGGCCACCAACGGTCACCTCCTGGCCGATGAGATCCTTCCCAGCTTCGCCAAGGGAGACCTCGAGGTCAGTCTCGTCCTGCTCAATGCAGGCAAAGAGACCCTTAATCACACCATCGAGGAAAGGACCAAAGTGCTCGACGTACACCTTGGCCATAGCACCCCAAAAGATGTAGGTGCTCTCCTTGAGGCGGGAATGACCAAGGTTGAGACCCTCCTCGGTGGCACGCATGAGCGGCTCGACGTAGGGCTGGTAGCGTTCGGGACCAGCAGAAGCGGCCATCTCACCCATAGCGTCAGTCACGCTGGCGCGCAGGTCTAGCTCCTCCTCGCTGTCCTTGACTGTTGCGAATTCCTGCAGGAGGTGCATAGACTCGTCGAAAAAGGGCAGGAAAGCGTCACCAGCAGAAGAAGCCACGGAGCCCAAGGCACCGGCAGCCAACCCCTTGATGCGGAAGTCGGGGTGCTTAAAAAGCTTGTGCAGAAGAGGCACCAGCTCGCCCTGGTAGGGAGCAACCTCCTTCTCATCCAGACCGTCAACAACGGCATCGATGGCACTGACGCCGGCCTTCATGATGTCGATGGTGGGACCGTCCTCCTCGCCCTTGTATTCCTGCATAGCGCTGGCAAGGTTCTGGAAGAGCAACGGCATGAGTTTCTCGTGCTCAGTGCTGAGGTCTTCCGCCAGGTCATCGGCAAGGCGAGCGACGGCGTGAAGAGAAGCCTGGCGAACCTTGGGTTCGGGGTCAGCCAGGAGCTGCAGAACTATGGGGAAGATCTCCTTCATCTGGGTGCTGATGAAGTCGGGGGCGCCCTCAACGCACATGCCCAAGGCCATGATACCAGCGCGACGGTAGTTCGGGTCACTGTTGTTGAAGTATTGGCCCAGGGTGTGCAGCAAGGGCACAACAACCTGGCTAGGGGGGAGGCTCTGAGCGAGCATGTCGAGCAAACCAAGGGCAGAGCGCGCGGGGGTGATGTCGTCGTCAAGCGAAGGCGAGTCACTCAGCTCGGTGACGATTTGCAGAGCGCTGCGTGTGAGCTGCTCACCAAGACGCATGCCTTGAATCTTAAGCTTGCGGTACTGCACAGACTGCATGAGGAAGCTGAGGGCCTGGGTACGAGTGTCCTCGTCCGCCTCGGTGTTGGAGGCAAGATCATTCATGAAGATTACCAGGTCCTTGAGGTGGACGGTCAAGAGGGCGGGGTCGCAGCCCAGAAGAGTCTGGAAAACCTCGAAGGCCTGCATCACACGCTCCTCCTGCTGGTTGTCGATGGACTCCTTCAGGACAGCAACCATGGCGGGAACGAAGTCCTGGAAGGCCTTGACCGGGGCCTCATCCTCCTCCGAGTCAAGGTTTACGGCAAGCTTGCTCAGGGCGAGGAGAGTGTTGATGCGGACCTCCTCGCTCTCAGGGTCACGGATAGTCTTCTGGAACAGGCTGTAGAGTTCCTGATACTTCTCCACGAAACCCTCACCCAGGGTTTCCAAGATGGTAAAGAGGATGTAGGTGCCAACAGCCCGCTCTTCCTTGTTGTTGCTGGCAGAGGCCTGCAACAGGAAGTTGGGAAGTTCAGCCCACTCGCCATCGTTCAGGTCAATCTTCGCGATTGCGGAGATGATACGGGCCACGGAATGGCGGACCAGAGAAGCACTCTCGCCCAAAGTAGAACGGACAAGCTGCTCCCGGATCTGAGGCTTCTGATCAGCTTGAACCTTCAACCAGTGTTTTGTGACCAGCGAGCGCGCCTCAACGGCGGCCAACTGTCTCAGGTTGGGGTCCTCATGGCCGGTGGCGATCTGGATAAGGAGAACCAACGATTGGGGCTGGTTGTAGTATTCGCGCTGCAGGACACCAGTGGCTTCTTTAACATTACCCTGAGAGGCTGGAGCGAGATATCAGTCAGTACATACGATCCAAGAAGGAAAGAAAAGAAAAAGAAAAAAGGGGCCCTGAGCATCTCCGGGACACAAGGACTTACGGTTCAGGACCACCTGCAGCTGCTGCAAGAATTTCTGCTGATCCATGATGGATGAAATGAGAGATATATAGGCTGTGAGAGGGGAAAGGAAATATGTGTGATGTGAAGGGTTGTCCCAGGCCCTCCTCTAGAAAGACCTGTCTCTGGGACTGGATGAAGAGCTGCTAAGTGTCTGCAGAATCACAGACAAACAGCTCCTCGGGGGTATCAAGCAATAGAACAAAGAAAGAAAGGAAAGAAAGAAACAAAATTATCAAGACAAAAAGTTGCGTGAAAAAGAGAAAGAGGAGAAGGAGAAGGAAAAAAAAATAAAACAAAACAGCCCACCAGGAAATTACCTTTCTTCCTTCCCTCACCGCCCTTTCACGTGCTTTGCGTACCCAACGGCAGCCAAACGGCGGGCCTTCTCCGCTCTCCCCTGGGGACTAACCACGGATAAGAGTTTTGCTTTTGAGAGAAGCACTGGATGGGACGGAGGGCTGTAAACATGGCACGTAAAACATTCCCTTAGAATAGAATGAGAGGAGTGTCCGTCAGCGTAAATTAGTAGTTATGGACAGTAATATCACGAGGCAAGGAAGCCCTTGACTAGCTCAGATTATAGTCCACCAACGCGGGTGTTGAATTGCTGATCTACCCAAAGAAACAGACAAGCGAACAGGACAACACAACAGTGACCATGGCGCAAAAATGCAAAAAAGATTGTACGGAGTATTCGAGAAGTGCATGAAAATCCGCGTTTCAACGCCAATAATAAAAGACCCTATACCTGAACTAACTCCCGTATCCCTTCCAGAAGTATATCCAACACAAAAGGAAAGAAGTCCAGACGCGCAGGTTTAGGATCTACGCGACTTTCATCCTTCTGGAGATTATTCATAAGAAGCGTGACAGTGAGCGGTGGTGCTGCTATCGAAGCACACCTAGTATTCTTCCGACTCGTAATCGTCGTCAACTAGGATAGATCGGTAGCCCCTCGACGCAAGATTATCTTCCAACCCTCCGTCAGCTCCGGGATCACTGTAGCCTATTTCTATGAGTCAGCGCTGCAGTAGACAAAGAAAACACAAAAAGGATTCTAATTTCCAACTTACCCTCGCCGCCAAAGTAGCTAAGGGCCACCGGCAAGAAAACGAGTGCATGGATGGCAGCGAAAATTACCAAGGCCAACCAAACGCGGAAGTAATAGATCTCAAAAATCTTGCTCCGAGTAAAGGCCAGTACGCAGACACCCAACAGCTTGGTCACGGTAATGCCGCTGAAGACGCTACCTCCAACATTAACAAGAGCCGACCACGCTCGGGCCTCCTTGCCCCGGAGTTTAGTAGGTGCCTGGCCCATGATGGCTCGCGAAGGGAACATGAACGCCCGAGCAATGTGGGCGCAGAACTCCACGGCAATGCCAACGCAAATGACCAAGTTGACCAGTGACACGGCGTTCAGCGAGACACCAACGAGCGCCATGCTTCCGACGATGTCCACCACAATCATCACCACTGTGATGGTGACAACAACGCCCGTAGAAAACGATCCCAAAACAACGGACGTGATGGCAAGAATGATGGCAATAGCGGAACCGAGAAGGGCACCCGTCAGTTGCACTATGGTCACATACTGGTCAAAGAAAATATATGATTTGGCGTACGGGAACACATCAATATCGTGTTCCTTTGAGATCCCGTCTGCGATACGACGCGCGGAGATGTATGACTGAATGAAGTCTTCTTGACTGCGCAGGGGCGTGTGACTGGTCCTGAAATGGCTAGCGTGGGTCGTCACCTCCTTCGGATCAATGACGAGAGCGGTGCCGTAAGGCGCTTTGCCTCCCAGCGGACACGAGGCATCCGTAGGCGAATTGATCCATTTTTGCACGTAGTGGATGAACTCTGTTCCCTCTGGCATGCCATAAAGCGAGATATTCCACGGGGGCACTCGATCCTCGAAGCAAAGCTTCCCATCTTCTTTGCAGCAGTCCTGCTGAGGGTTGAGCCAATAGAAGAAGTCATCGATCCAGCTAGCAACAGACCCAGAGATGTAAGACACGTTCGGACGCTTCGACTCCTGCTCCAAGATAAACGGCAATGAGAATTCTTCGCATGTCATGAAGCGTCCACAGAGCTGCTGCTGGTGACGTCGTTCGGTCATGTTGACATCCCGCGTCACAAAGTAAACTGGAAGCCCACCTCTAAAGTAGTCGTCCATATCATTGAAATACTGGATCAAGTATGAGTCGCTTGGAAGAGCAATGCGTTGGTCCAGACCAATATCCACTTTGGGAATCAAGGCCAGTCCAGCTGTCAAGAGACCCAAGAACGTAACCACAACGGCAACCTTGACTCTGCGGTTAAGGAGGACAGGCGCATATACCTTGCGGATGAAGCTTTGCAAAGCACTCTCTCCCTCTTGATCATCGTACACTTGGTCCTCTGGCATGCCGGACGAGTTCGCTTTACGGACGGTGAGACATGGAATACAATCCGCGCGCAAGCTTTCCACCCGTCTCTGGTTCAGAGCCAGGACAGAAATGAACATGGTGACCTGCAAAACGGCATTAATGAAAACCGCACCTGCAGCATAGGCAGCAAAGTTCTTCACAGCCGGCATTCCAACGAAAACACCCAAAGCGAACGCGACTGTTTCCGTCAGCGCGGAGAGGAAGATGCTAGGACCGATTCTTCCCGCGGCACGAGCGACCCGTTCGTCGATCTCCTCATCTGGATGACTGGCGTTGATTCGCTCGAACTCATGGACAATCAAGAAGATATTATCCACACCGACGGCAAGGACGAGGAACGGAATGACCTCTGCGATGATCAATGTTGCCTTCAGGCCTGCTGCGGCAAATACTCCAACCGACGCCGACACGGACATCAGGACGATAGCGATGCCAACGATTCCCAGGGTGAACTTTGACTGGACCAAGGCATTGGCCGGGTTAATGAACAAAGATCTCCAGGTAACCGTGACGGAGCCTAGGGCAAGCGACGCGTAGATAAACATGATGATATAGCTGATCACCACAATCTTCGCATCTGTGTTGGTGGACTTGTTCAGTTCCTGCTCCAGACTGACTTCGGTGGTGAAAGAAACCCGTAGGCCACGCTCATTCGCTTCCTCCTGCACGACCTCGAAGATGCGCCTGAAGCTATTTTCCCAATCGATCGCCGCAGATTCTCCTGCGCTGCCTTGCGCATGGTTGTTTACTACCCATGTGATAACCAATGATTGAGCATCCATGGGATCTCCGGATTCCTCATAGCCACCCAAAATCATTTCTGGTTTAAGAGGCTGCTTGAATTCTGGTAAGCAGCTCACATCACCAGGTGAGTTGACACATTGCCTAAGGCGTTCTTCCCAAGTGTCAGGATGCAAGTTCCATGCAGAGCCGCCGAAATATCCGGTCACCGACTGAACCACGCATGCGTCACCGGTAGGTTTGAAGCAAATGTCGTCCAAGACGAGCTCGCTGTCCAATGAGATCATCCGATGGACACGGGATTCGACGTCAAACCACCAGCTCAACGTATCATAATCCAGTACTCGCCCGGATCCGTCTGGCGAACTCTCATTGACGAGGAAAGCTTGTTCGGCTCGATAGAAGGGCCCGAAGTGCGCGTCAAAGTAGGCTTTCTCTTGCGCAGCTGCTGACGTCGGGCTCACCCATAATCGGACGGGGTCGGTTTCGACAGCGAACCTGAGCCAACCCAGGCTCAGAAGACCAACAACCACAATATTGGAAACGATCGTTATCGCTGGGAATCTGGCGCAGGCCCCGCCAATTCGACAGAAAATGGCGCTTAAAATGGAATTGAATTTATAAACACCGCGCGGTTGCTCAATGTACCCAGCAGAATGAACAATGTCGCCTTCATCTTCATTGTCGCTTGGCGTAGGGTCCTGAAGTAACCGGACCCGTTCAGGCTTGCGGTAACGATGTTCTCTGTATGTGAAGTAACTTGAAAACACCACAATAAGTAGGAGAAAGATGGAGTAACCCAGGATGACAGAGAAAGACAGGCATGGCAGAAGGCCAACGTGACAATAGTCAGCCGTGTCAACAGGCGGCAACTCCGGGCAGACGTCGGGACAATCCACGCAGGAGCACCGGAAAGCCTCATCGGCGTCATTGCAAGCCTTTGGCTTAATTGGCAAAGCCTCCATACCACTGTCGGGGCTGCTAGGTTCTGTCTTGAAGTTGATCTGAAACGGACTGCCCAGCAACTTCTTGTCCCCGAGGAACTTCAGGAAATGTGTGTAGTCTTTCGCACCTCCACCGATAAAATCGATGGCCTTGCCGCCAGACGCACCATTTTTGACATTTTTGCAGCTGTCATAGAAGCCACTCTGATATTCCTCCGACCAAACGTTCTCCACTTCGGTCACCAGGTACTTCCCGGAACTGGCCTGCTCCGTTTCGGTGACGTTCACGAACAATGATTGATCGGGCGAGCAAGTGAAGGTACAGAATATGTTAAAGAAGTTCTCCCTGCACGCAGGACACGACGAAATGATTCCATCGGCGAGTTTGAGGTTCTTCGAAAGCGTATCAATCTAACAACCAAGCATCGTTAGCACCAAGTCATGCAAGAATACAGAGATAATATATTCAAATCATACCTGTTCGTCAAGGCAGCAAATCGGCCCTTCATTCCATTTACTACCACACAAATCCACCAGCTTCTTCCTCACCGGAGCCTCCGGCTCCCGCGCGAGGTCGTTATCGGGACACGGCAGATCTCCACCAAAGATGGATTTCTTCCCACATTGTCCGCGGATAGCGCAGCGGCCCTCCTCATGAATCCTTGTTTCCCCCTCTGCGAGAACCAGCGCTGACGACGGTAATAAGAGGGCCCCGGCGATGGGGATGAAGGGGAGCCCCCGCATCCTAGCGGTTCTCTAGTTCGTGACGAGATCGTAATAATAAAATCGACTGGAGTGAGCGATGCGTGATATTCCTGGGACGGTGGCCGTTTGTATTGGAATTTGAGTTGATGCGTTGGAGGACGTCGAGAGAGATGTTGTGAGACTGTATGGACGAGATGCGATGGCGGTCGCGCGAAGCTGGGCACGGAGGAGCTGTCGTACTAATTATCCAAAACACACTAAATCGGATCAATCATGCATGAGGTAAAAGGATCATCGGTATGCGACACAACGAATGGATAAGGAATAGGACAAATAAAAGCAAAGAGAGGAAAGAGTTAGACAGGAGGAAACAAAAAGATGGAACTAAGAAGATGGAACTAAGAAGATGGAACTGGGAAGACGATGACGCTATGATAGACTCCAGGGAGACATCCGAACCGGAGGGCGGTCAGTCCATTCCAGGTGTCAAACACAAGCCTCTCTTCTTCTGTACAGAGTAATACATCGATGGTTTTGGACTTGGCCTAGAATGCAGGTCACTGCCTCAAATGCTCGTGTTTATGGCATGAATTAACAGAGATGTGCTCTCCCACAGCATCACCGTCGTCAACACGCCTACAGCAGCATCGTGGCTCGAATCAGAGACAAGTTTCATCTGCAGTCGATCTACGGAGTCCGCCTCATTCCTAGGGCGGACTGACCTTGGAGCTCGAATAAGGTCATGCATGATTCCTTCCGGCTAGCTGTCGTGTGTCTTTTGCATTACATACAAGAACCATTGGCCGTGTCACATTACAGAGTATAGTAGTATGCATTGAAGCACACCGCATATCAGCGTCCCAATGGACATGGGAGTCATCTAATATAATAACCAATTTCTGTATTATACCTACATCGTAGTACATTGAATGGAGTTTATTTTCAGGAATTTTTAATTATAAGAGGTTTAGCCTATACATTATTAAAATAGGTAACAAATTTTTAACAGTGACAAAGATTTTATAACGATAATAGCATTATTTCGTTTGCTACGCACAGAGACAACAAAAGGATGAGCGAACCGAAGGAAGTCAGCCAACGTAGATTATTGCGATTTGTCGAGACTGGATCAGAACCAGCAAGTCAATATGGCAATAGACGAAAGGCACAACGGTGGAATACGAAGACTAGGGGGTAGAGAGCGACGCTATACTTAATAATAATGGAAGAAAAGCAACTGCGCGAATTGAACCTAAGTCACCGAGTACTTAACTGATTTATATTCCGTAGACGAGTTGTGCATGTCCGGGTCGCTTCCATGACTACACTACTCGTACTGGTAGGATTTCGGTATGCGTGCTGCATGGTATCGCTTTGGACCAAGCCATTTTCGTTCCTCGGCCCTTTCCGTATATTTTTGGTAAGAGAAGAGGGGCAAATTTTGATTGTATGTTGAGCAGGTCAGGGTTCGATTCCTCTGTGATTCAGATGAATGTAACTTTGCATCAATGTAATATGTTCTCAGCACCTATATTTGATGCAAAGTTACTTGTAGGGAAATGGATCTATTTCCAATCATTCGCCAATGATATAATCAAATATCTATTTCAGATTTCTGTGCTATTCCTCTTTAGTGAAGGGTGTGTGTGGATCAACATGACAAGATGGATACTGGTTGCCGATGCTTTCACGAACTAGGTCATAGAAATAAGTGGCTATTCTAGAGATACCATTGCACAAATTATGGCAGGTGGGTAGATACAAAAGTTGTGCAAAGCTACCGACTGCAACCACCTGATGATGCTTTTATCACTTCCTTTCCTCCGTCTTTCTTACGTCCCATTTAGCTCCATACAACTCCAGCCATCGAAGGTCAATTGATACATTCTAAGAACAAGACCTACCATTGATGCAAATGCCCGCCTAAACCGCCATATTAACTGCCATCGACTATCCCAAAGCCCACCACCCCCAGGCAATCTTGTGATTCAAGTACTTCCGCTGGACAGCTGACCAATTCCGGTGAAGCCATCGGAGCAGCCCTACACACCTACGAGAAAATATCCCACGAGCACTGCCCCAGACTCCGCTAATCCGTGTCGAGACTTCTCCAGTGGTAGCGCGATAATTTCATTCCCGTGACGCAGCAATCGCTTCTTCCTTCTGACCGTGGCCGAGTTCATGATGAGTCGGGAGAACTTGACTAGCTTGGAGGATATGTATTTGACAAGGGGGGCTGTGGATTCGGATTCTGAGATTGCGAGGGAGATGTTGGAGATTTGAAAGAGTGCGAAGACGGCGTTGGGTGGTTGGTGCAGGAGGTTGTCTTCTGTTTGTGGGGTTGTCAAGGCTCCTTTTCCTGGGGGGTTTTATTGGAGCGGTATACACAGAGTATTACGGTGACTGCTGGTAGCGATAATAGACAAACAATGTTAGGTCTTTCTTTTGGCCCGCGGCCTTACACATAGACATTTCTGCCGAAGGTATTAGCAGTAGCATATTAGCCCGAGCTATATAAGTGTATTATCAATATAAACGAAAATCATAAGAGTTTTTGACCAGTATACTGCTTTCTATATTACAGTGTAAAAGCAAGCTTTATATAACAATACTGAGTAGAATAATTTCTTCCAGATATTGATAGTCGTATACACCAGGTCAATGCTATCAATGAATTAACTGTTAAATTATATGAACCATTCTTTCCACCGTTAGAAGACTAACCCTCCACCTATAAGCTGTTAGCTACTGTATGGGGGACCAAGAAAGCCAACCGGAGACAAGACTCACCATCAACAACCAGATCCGTCCCATTAACATAGCTCCCTCCAATATCACTACAGAGGAAAACCACTGGTCCGGTCATCTCCTGCGGCGAACCCATCCTGCGCATCGGATTACGCTCTGCCCAGACCTGGCGCCACGGCGCGAGATCCTCACCTTCGTTGAGGACCGTATCCATGTATCCGGGGGAGATGGAATTCACTCGAATGCCGTACCGGGTCCATTCCGCGGCGAGGCTGTCACGCATATGCAATACCGCGGCTTTGGACACGTTATAAGCGATTTGGGGCTGGGGGTAGTTCACCCGGTGGCCGCTGATGGAGGAAACGAGGACTATTTTCCCGCCACGTCCGCTGTCAATCATATGTCTGCGTGCATGCGTTAGGTCTCATCAAACACCCAGGATTGCCAATAGAGATTGAGAAACGTACCTGCCAACCGTCTGTGCAGCAATCCAAGAACCAGTGGTATTCACATCCAACACTCGCTTCCACTGCTCAATGGGCAAATTCTCTGCAGCAGCACAATTGACCATCCCAGCAAAGCAGCAGAGGATAGTAAGCTCGCCTAATTGCTCCCGAGCCTTCTGCACAACCTCGCGCATTCCATCTGAATCCGTCACATCACACTGTTCTGCCATTATCTTCGTAGCTGGGAAGTCGGTCCGAAGGGAGTCGACCGCTGCCTTTCCCTTTTCTAGGGCCGCAGGTAAGTCTAGCAAGACGATCCCAGAGAGACCATGTTCGAGGAGGGCTCGGGCAGAAGCTAGAGCAAGCACGCCTGTCCCACCCGTGACTATTAGACAGAGAGCCAATGTGGTCAGCCCGTTGTCATTTCCATCGTAATCCACATAGTTTAGCATAACATACACACTGCGTTTCCATCCACACCAAACCGCATGGCTGCCCGCTGCTGGGACGAGGTGTTGTTTGGGAATAATGCCGGCGGGGGAGTCAGGGTCGATGCCAGATCCAGCTCCCCCAGTTGAATCCATGGCATTTTGGGAAGGGGGATCTCTTCTCCTGAAGCCATGATGCAGTTTGGTGCTGAGCAAGTAGCCCTTGAGTGGTTAGGAATCAACAAACTCTTTATGCCAATGCAGACGAGTGAAAGACAAAACAAATTTGCTTTCATTTACTCCGCATGGACCAGACCTTGACCTGGGGTAATTACCCTCCCCCAACCAGCGCCTCGAATGTCAGCGCGAAGTGGGCCAAATCTTCGTAGTATCGCCAATCTTCTCCATTTAATACGTCTTATTGTTGTTACTTGCATCCGCATATGGCTCGGGGCTCAGTGCCCCGACAGTCTTACCCCAGCGGTGCAGGTCAGCCGATGGAAGGTCAACCGGGGTGCACAGGTACTACCAAACAACGTTATAGAGAAGCTGAAAAGGCCTATGGGGTTTATGGCAATTTAATCGCCCTTTATAAGGAGACCCTATGGAATGGCAAAAGACGGTTAGAAAAGAGGACAATACAATTACTTGTGCAGTCCCCTGGAATATATTGTTTCCAGCATTCATGCAAATGCTATATACGAGGTGTTCCTTGCTCCAGACTCCCGTTTTAAAAGATATTCTTATCTGCGCCGCCGATATTTCAGTTAGCAAGGATATCAGGTGGACAAATCAAATAAACGAGACGTATAAACAGAAAAAGAGAAATGAAAAACCCAGTTCCGATGATCATCGTTACAGTTGGAACCCAGGCATGTGTCATTATTTTCCCCGACTAGTACCCTTCATCATCAAGGGGCTGGTAAACGTGTCGTGTCCTGCCTGGTTCCTTGCGCATTTGCTGCCCAGACCCAGTGAACCCCACTATCGACAGTGTCAGCATTCTCGAACCAATCAAAGTCATGGCAGTTTGAACACACCTCTAGAGTTTGGCCCTTCGCCGGTCCGGAACATGCTATCTTTCTTCCCAATCTTGCTCTTGTTGGCAAAGTCCTTCCACTTGTTTTTCCCATCCTCAAGTTCACGCGTCGCTTTGACCTTGCGGGGCACCTTCGCCGGCCGGGCCGGTCCATCATTGGCCTTGCTCGGCTCCTTGCGTGCCTGATTTGCCAAAGTCGGATTGATATCTGCTGCTGCTGAGATCACATTCGACTGTGGCTGCGATGCTGGCGACTGTGAAGACTGGTATCCTGAGCTTGCATCAGCCTTGCGTTTTCGCGAGTCATTGTTAGATATGGGTTTGAGATCTTTGGCTGTGAGATTTTCCACCGTCGCGTAGGACTTGAATGTAACCAGGTAGACAGGGTTGCTCGCAGAGCCCGTGATGGAGGTGATGCGCGCCGGATAAAAAGAATTGTCCCCTGAGGTCCAGCGCGCTAAGACATTCTCATTAACCGAAAACGAAGTCGAAGATGGTTCCTCTGCCGGCTCCGCCGTAGGCTTCTGGTAGCCAGCCTGGTAAGCTGGGTGATTTTCCTTGGACCATTTCTCCTTAGTCGGTGGTGGCGGTGTAGGTTTTGAAGCTGGTGGTGCCGATGGAGCGTATGGTTTTAATTCAGCGATAGACGTTTCAGTAAGATTTATGAGTTCTTCTAGCTCAGCTTGGAGACTTTGAAGTTCCGAGTTGTCTGGGTCTACCTGCAAGCTCGATTGAACCGTTTCAAGCTGACGATGACAAGTCATTAGCGCTATCGGCCAGTGCCAATTTTCCACTGGATTTGACATACCTGCAGCTTGAACTCTTTGACTTCTGCTTCCAAGGACGCCACGTCCGCCATGGTGATCAATTTGGGGTGTGTCGTTAAGAACTAACTAGCTGCGATATGTCGCATTCAAGATAGAGTCGCGTGTAGCTCACCGAAAGAAACAAGGTGCCGTGTAAATGTAGCAATACAACCAATGAAGTAGATAGCGCAGCAGCAAACTAGAGACGTGACGCTCGACTGATCCGGGGATGATGGGACTGAAGAGGTGCAGATTCCTTCCGCCTCCGCGCATCCGGCACGTGACACAGCCGTGCCGTCAGCTACGGCTGGCCATTTGTACATCGACGACAAACTTCCGTTTCTGGACAAGAGTCTCGAAGAGTAGGAGAGAATAAGGTTGTGGAGTCTGGATCTACACGTGGAGGCTGTCCCCCTATGTCACAACAATTTCCGTTGGCCCCGAGGCACCATTTGACGTCACATTAAGACAGCTACTTTCATTATAAGAGACTTCTAGTCTACAGCTTGAACCGGCATGCAGTCGTCGTCCTTGACGGACATATCGGACATGTCCTCGTAGGAGCTAGCTCTTCCCCCCATCCAATTTGATACCGTAATGATCTGAGATGACAGGTAAACACAGCCACAATGGACTGGGAATAACGCCATGGAAGAGAAGACGGAATACATCTCGTTTGACGGAGTCACGGTAATAGATTTCGAAATTGTAGACCTCAAAGGTCGCAGTTCGGAGGTGCTTCATTTATGCACTCGCGAGCTGTCGAGTCGTTAGTCATCAATATTTCTTCGAAAGCAGACGAGAAAGCCCACCTGACATCTGCTGGATGGGCCATCTCCGTCGGGACACGAGACTATCTGTCCAGGAAAGAAACGACTGGCTATAATTTGTCATTGAAGCCGCCTTGTCGCGCCGCCTCTGCGGGAAGCCGACGGTCGACACTGTCTTGCTCAACTCAGTGCACCCAGCTATCTGTGTTGTCACGATCGAAAGCAAATAAGATTTTCCCCTCCCACGGCCTATCCCCATCGAGAGCAAGAAATCAAGATTAACTAATCTCGGCCCAGTAGAACTGTCAGCGGCAGCCTTCTGCGTCTTGAATTTAATTGAATGTTTGGTCGTTCGGCCCGACACCCTTGCGCGAAGGACATTATTGGATCAGCAGAGTATGGATGGGCGTGTAGAAAACCGTTTTGGTTTATATTCTAGCCATTCGCGAGAGGAAGATTGTTTTCCCATCCGTACCTAAAATTTCCCATAGACTTGTACTGGCTATTCCATTATTGTTATCATAGTTAGCAAAAAGCAAATGACGCCACACCACAAAGCAACCCAGACATTGGACCGACATAGGGTTGACAGCTGCAAGTAGTAACTCCAAAAAATAGAGCTGACACAGCGAGAATCACGCCACTCGGGATTAGCTGCAAATTCCCAAGGTCGGGGAGGAAAAAACTCCGTACAGATCGGGATCTGCAACTACCGATGTACAGACCCCGAATTGGGGAAGCCTCGACTGTAAGCGGTTGCGGCAGAGAGAGTGTCTGAGCGTGTGACGTGAATAGGGATTCATAAGGCGCCCTCCGACTGTTTTATGCCTTGTATTCTTGTACTGTACAGAGTACTTCTAATAGCCGTTGTCGGGATGGTTGGAATCCTTTGATAGCGACACCGAAAGTCGGAGTGGTTACATCATCTCCCGGAGTTAACAGATAGTTATAACAATGTGGGTCTCCAAATGGAAGAGTCATCATTCACTTGTTCTGCAGAGGACTCTCTCTCAAGTTCAGGTTGGAATTGAGCTTATGTACAGAATAGTCTGCAGATAGGCGTAAGAGTAGTGGTTCATTGGTGTGTTACCGGGGCAGGTGTGGTTTATTTAATGCTGACATGGAACGGCGCAGAATCGTCGATCCGCTGCTCTGATTTATAAGCCCTACAATTTTTTTCTTCTTTTGCCCCGTTTCCGTCTGATCGCCGAGCTGATTGACCAATGACCGACCAATAATCAGGTGACTGCTGAGTCACGACCCGGGACCGAGCATCACTCCTCTCTCACCCTCCCTCACTACTCCGTACTATTGCTCTCGACTCTCTTCCTTGCTTTTGACCTGAACCCCATCGCCATCCAGCCATCTCAACTGCATCTCATTCGTCTTTTAGTCCCATCTGCTTACCTACGGGCCCCGCAGTACTAAGCACTACTCCGTTACGTAGCACTTTTGGGACACTTACCTCTTGTCATCCCGCATTCCTTACCGTTTGTCACCGCATCCGGTCTTCGAGTCCCTCACTCTTGTACCCCAGGGGTAGCTTTCGAAGACACTCTCGACATCTTGATACAACAACCCAAGTCAATAGTTGTTTTCTTATGCTGGTTGATGCCCGTTTACCTTGATTGATTCCCGTTTATCTTGATATCATATTACGCGTTGGGGCGAAGGCTCCATTTTTGGTCAAATCTGGAATTTTATATTGGGGATCCTTCTCAATATCTGGCTTTTTGACCTTGGAATTTCGCAGTGGACGTGTACTGCGACGGGGTACTACGCAGACTCGAGTTGATTGACGCCCCCGACTCGTCATCCACCTGTTACGACAAACGGGCGGGAAGCCCGACTGTTCTCTTGACGATTCTTAACGATTCGGAGCGAAAACACATTACACTGTGGACGAGACCAACCGAGCGAGCCAGACCATTAATACGAGCATAATCGATTTGCCATCAGGCACCGCAATCACCATGACAGACGTTAACTCTCTTTACCAACAAGGTCTCTACCTTTCGCCCGGTCAACAAGATCTCCTCCTTGCTGCGCTTTCTTCCAATAATCCGCCACCAAATCCGCAAAACGCTAGCCCACAACTCAAGAAAGAGTCCAACCGTACGTCAAAACACTCGGCTTCCGGAAGCTTTAATGGAGGGGTGGATGGTTTGCAACCTCAGTCTGGCAGTCTCGGATACGGAGATGACGAGAGCCCTTTTCTCGACTTTAATCCCGATCTCGATTTCGATGATCTTCCAGGGTCTGACAGCTTAATTGGGGATATTCCTGGAAGCGTTCCTGCCTCTGAGGACTACGGACCCGGTGACAAGAGAAAGGACATGGACGGAAGGTCAGAAATTGAGAATGAGGAATCGGGAAAGAGGCGAAGGGAGAGTGATGTCCAGAGCAAGAAGCCGGGCAGAAAGCCATTGATGTCAGAGCCGACTTCGGTAAGAAATGGCTTTGTTCTGTATGCTGGTCATCGAGCTCGCTAACCTGAAGCATAGAAGCGCAAGGCTCAAAATCGTGCCGCCCAGCGAGCATTTCGTGAGCGTAAAGAAAAGCACCTGAGTGACCTAGAGACGAAGGTAGAAGAGCTCCAAAAGGCGTCGGACGACACAAATCAGGAGAATGGTTTATTGCGGGCCCAAGTGGAGCGTTTGCAGGTTGAATTGAAGGAATATCGCAAGCGTCTGTCTTGGGTCACCAGCGGCAATGGGATCTCAGCGATGAGTGCTATTCCTGGTGCTTATTCCAAGGGCGTACAAGGGCTGAACAACAATGAGTTCCTGTTTGATTTCCCCAAGTTCGGAGATTTGCCTGGTTCTCACATTTTCGACAACGGGCAAAACAGACTAAAGGACACTCATCCTGGGCGGAACGCCCCGCAAGCACCTGGAGTTCTCGGCCGAGATGCTATAGATACGTCAAAGGCTGTTGGGCTGTCGGCAGCTTCTCGCCAAGAGCCCTTTCCAAGATCAGGCAGTGGGACTCCAAGGGGTAATACTGATGACCAGAGCACCACTCTGCCAAATGAGACTGCCACACAAGCACGCAAGCTTAATGCGGCCCATGATGGCAAATTTAACCACGATACATCCAACTCCGACTCCCCATGCTCGTCGTGTGATTCGCACCGTAGCCGGATTCCCTCTTCGAAGGGAACTTCGCCGGAGCCGAATCCATCCCCATCCACTGGAGAGCCAAACGAAGCCCATAGTGACCACACAGCTTGTGGCTCTATCAACGGCGAAAGCTCTTTCTGTGCACAGCTTGGTTTGGCATGTGGAACTATTAAAAATCCTATTCCTGCTGTAAGAGGATCATCCGCCAGTGCTACCAGCACTCCCAACCAGCCGGGCCCTTCTGAGGATTCTGGCCTCGACACGATGGCCCAGCAGAATGGAGGACAGTTTGACCCTGTGCTCTTTGGTGACTGGCGCGAGCCACAGGATGCTGTTCTGTCGCAAGACTTCGGTACTTTCTTCGACGATGCGTTCCCGCTACCTGATCTGGGCAGCCCATCTCACAATTTCAACGAGCTGGCAGATCCAGCGGCGCAGAAGAAGAACCCAATTGCAGACGCAGAAAAGCTGGATGATGATGAAGATGAGGTGGTCCCTGGTGAGGATCAGTCCAAGATGTTGTCGTGCAACAAGATATGGTACGTTCTGTCAAGTCTTTCGAGTCTCAATTTTCAATGATGCTAATTCTCCTTAACAGGGACCGACTTCAGTCGATGGAGAAATTCCGTAACGGTGAAATCGACGTCGACAACCTCTGTTCCGAATTACGCACCAAGGCCCGGTGTTCCGAGGGCGGCGTGGTGGTTGATCAAACTGATGTGGAAGAGATCATGGGTCGTGCCAAGTAGATCCTCTTCTATATCAACATACACACACGCCTCTTGTAATAATATAATCTTGGGCCTATGATATCGGATGAACTTTTTATATGAACTGTTATGTTATTAACTGGTGGGCTATGTATTCTGCCGTGAGCAGGCGCTGAGATGGTCTTATGCTGTGATTCGTCTATTATCCATGTTTGCCTGCATCCTCTCGTTTACACTGTATTTTGTATTGTCGATATTAAGATGTCGAATCTCCCGTTTTCCTTATATGCATGGACTTGGCAGCGAGTATCATACCTACGAAATGCTTTTTTGATTTAATTGGTGAAGGGCTTGTTCATCATAGCATGTATTTATGATTGCATTTAGTGACCGGAATAACAATGTACTGTTTCGCGGGTATATATATGACTCTAAAATGATGGTGAATGCAGAGATGGCATTAGGGAGCACTCCATCATATGCTTGAGACCTGGTACATACGAACAAATTTTGAAAAATTTTGGAACTACAGGGTATCGATATTCCAGAAACTGTAGAAGAGTAAAAGTACAAAAACGGGTAGAAAGAGGTAATAAAAGGTGGTTTGTTTTTATTTCGGTACTTCAACGCAACACAACAACACAACGCAACACGGACCTCTCAGGAATCTCCATATCTGTTTGTGAACAAACAAACCTCTGGATATCCCAATCCAGTCCATTCAGTCCACTCCGGTATCATCTAAATCGACAAGCATACACAAAGAAGTAAGTAGTGGAATGGAGTAAGGCGACAAGAGGAAGAATTGACGAATCTCCACGGACATCTCGCTCAGCATAAACAACATTGGTTTTTAATAGAGGAAAAAAAAAGAAAAGAAAGAAAGGAGAAAAGATATCACAACAGAATATTAGATAAAATATTCATCGAAGAAACCATGTGGGAATGACATTAGCAAAAGACAAAGAACAAAGAAATGGCCGCGTTGATATTTGGACGGAGGATAAAAGGGGGAAATGTAGGATTGTAGAGGGCGCGGAAAAAGGCACAAGGAAAATGAGAGATCTAAACAGAAACGAAAAAATGAAATGACCCATAAATTCCTTTTCACGCCTCACCAGATGGTGCGGGTTTGCTATCTCCAGACGTCGACGGAGCAGGGGAATCTGATGACGGACCAGCACCTCCCTTGTTAAATCCGCCGCGACCACGTCCACTGCGTCCACCTCGGTCTCCGCCACGACCACGACCACGTCCACCAAATCCACCACGGCCTCGTCCTCCTTCACTGTCACTAGCACCTCCACTCTGGTATCCACGCTGCGACGAGTTGGCGCCGCCTCGATTGCTTCCCTGCCACTGGCCGGCACTGCCGCGGTGGCCACGATCCTCGAAGGGCTTCATGTTTGGTTTACGGGGCTGACCAGCCGGGGTAGGTTTCCTATGCTCGGGGGGCTGACGGTCTAGAGCCGCCTTAGCCTCTTCAATCGTGGAGAACATGACCACGTGGTTGAACTTGCCCCATTTGTCGACCTTAAGAATCTTTGTCTGGTCCTCTTCGGGAAAGAGGTCTCGGACAGCCTGCTCATTATCGACGTTCGACACGAAGATTCCGTTGCTCTGCTTCCTGTCGCGCGGAGCGGGCGATTCGGACGGCTTCTCTGGCTGCACTGTACCGTTAGTCTCGCTAGTAGCGGGCTTTTCCGATGGCGCGGCGGAGGGCTGAGACGGAGGCTGGGGGGTTGCCGATTTGGGGATGACCGGGACCGGCTGCTGAGATTGTTGCGCAACAGGTTGCTGCTGGGGCGTAGGAGGCTGCGATTGACCAGACCCAGCCGCGCGAGCAGGACCAGGCGGGACTTGTCCAAACTGGGGAGGGCCACGCGCAACGTTGCCAGCGGAAAGTTGGGCCGCTGGAACAGGGGGTTTTCCAGTACGGTGTGCGAAGTTGAAACCTTGAGCGCGCATCTCCGTGGCAATACGGCCACCCTCAATCTCGAGAATCAGGAAACCAAACGCCGCATCAGCAAGGTTGAAGTTCCACATATTCTTGAAAGCGCTCTCGTCGACCTGGCCCGCTGCAGCTCCAGCAGCGCTAGGACCACCGAACGGGTTTCCACCGTTGGCAATCGTCGGCATCTTCTGGACTACGTCAAGAGCATTGTCGAGGAGTGTCTTTTGAGCTTCGTTGGAGGAAATGGCGGTTTCAACCTCGCCGCGAACCGTCTCCCACACATCGTTAAAGGAAGCCTTCGAAGCGGCCAGCTTTCCTCTGTAGTGATCGAGAGAGGGATTGACGGAGAACTCATTATAGGACGAACCGTAGCGGAAGTGCAGACCAGCGGACACGGAAAAGTCAGCCTTGAGAGTGACGGAAAGCTGATTCAACATCCCTTCACGGGCTGGTGAGGCATGTGTGACGAAGATACGAGTCTCTGACGGATCGTATACACGATTGGCGGTATCTATCAGTTCGCCCATCTGGAGCAGAGTCGTCCACATGGTACCCTGGCCACCGGCAATCGTGGTCTTTCCCTCGCCATTGTCGAACAGCTTGTGCATCACCACGGCACCTCCCAGACCTAACAGCCGCAGCTTCACACCGCCGATATCCAACAGTCTCGAGTTAGCCTCATCAATGATGTGCAGCTTATCCACCTTGTACTCCCCGGAGCGGAACTTTTCGAGCACCCGAACATCCTCACATGCACCCCAAACAGTGTACACAGGAACCTCGAGAGATAGGCGCTTGTCTAGGAGCATAGGAAGTTCGGAGAGCGGTAACTGTTCCGGACTGAATCGTTGCTTGATGGACTGGTTGGGAGGAGTCTGAGCGATGGACCGCTTCACGTTCTCTGGCAGCAGAGGAGAGTATTGCGCCACGTGTTTGACAGTCCTATATTATGTCGAGAACGATCGCGGTCAGAAAAAAAATATTCATGCATTCCCCATGACGCAACTCCGCATTTTCTCCCCAAAAAAACGCTGATGTGTTAAGGTCCACACTCACTTATCCGCGATTCGCTCCAGCGAAGTGTCATCGTAGAAGCCAAAGTCACCAGTATGAATGATATGATCTGCACGAGCCTGCTTGGCCAGCTCGTTCAAAGATCTCAGGTTCCCTAGATAAGCAAAAGAAAACAATTTAGCCTTGTACTTCATCTCTCCCTCCACCTAACGGAATGAAAAAAGCCCATTACCTCTAACATCCGCAATGCACAACACCCTCGTAGGGCCATTCTGGATGATCCTGCCATTATTCGGAAGAAGAGGCGCGGCTCCAGGGACAGGGTTACCAGCGGGCACGGCGCCGTTAGGGAGAGGATAGCCTTGAGGACCAAAGGTGTGCGGAGGACGGGGCTAAAAGAACGATAACCCCCCTCTTCCCCGAAAAGGAAGAGAGTATTGGGGGTAAGACGATGGTTAGCCTTCAGATCGTCTTCAATTTCTTGTCTCAGCGCGTCTTGAAGCAAGACGCGCTGGCTCCAGGGGAAAGAGAACCAGTAAGACCCAGACAGACAGAAGACGGGCCCCCAGGAGAACGCGAGCAAATCAAACTTACAGAAGCCATGGGTAGAAAGTAATTGGATATTGGAGAGGAAATAGAGAGAGAGAGAGAGAGGGAGAGAGGAAGATGGAAAAGACGTAGGTCAAAAGAAGGACAGAGGGATGGCGAGGAAGACGAATAGAGTAACAGAGCGTCGTTTGGGTTGAGATCCAGCAGAGAGTCTGCGATGTTGGCGTCACGCTGACTCAGCAGCACAGGGGCCCGTCTGGAGTTTATTTGGCTGGCAGTGCCCGCAAAGGGAGTTTTCTTCCTATTTTCTTTCTCTACTTTGCTCAATGGGAGGTAGAATGCAAAAAAGAGGGACTAAAATAGGCAGATGAGTGAATAATATCTGTCAATTGGGGCTGACCGCTGTGGTGATTCACTCAGTGACTTCACTCTATGGAGTACAGGTATCTTATAACACACTGCTATACTATACAAACAATACTGGCCTTTCAGGCACAAATGCTAATAATGAACTATACAATAGTGGTCTCCAGAATCCCTGTCAAGGTCAAGTCCGGGCCTACAGCTCCTCCCCCTTGTACCTGGAGAAATATTCCTCGTCGTGGTGCCTCAATCTAGAATTCAACACGGCGCGTCGTAATGATTTGGGTCCTTGCAATGCCATCAGCGCAAAGTGACCGCCAACTGTTGGCCGAGCTCGACATAGGACCGGGACTCCAACGTCGTTGCCCTGCGCGGAGGTTGAAACATAGCGATCTGAAAAAGGCCAATTGTGCTTGCCATTGGTCATGTACGCCCACAGGTCATCAACAAATTGATCACGCGTATTCTTGTCAAATGTGCCCGCCAGCCACATGTTCCAGTCAGACTTGGCCCAATCTTGCCGGTTATCTAGAGCCACTCCATATTCGGCGCGGACGGACTGGAAGAATGCACTACCCATCTTGTATGCGGCTTTAGGGAATGTGTTGAGATCCAACAGTACGTCGGGATACAGGTTGTAAGGAGTTTTCCAGGAAGCTCGCTTGTCTGGGTACTGCAATACGAAATGAGTCTTTTCGGCATCTGTCCCAAGGCCCTGGTTGAAGAATAGATCGGCATGTTGGTCACCGATATCTAAATATTCTGTAAGCCCAGTCAGTTGGCCAAAGGCCTTCAGGCCTACTGCGGATTTGATTGCAAGATTAGTCTCATTTGCAAGAGCACCGGCCGCATCGTTCGAGGACAACTGCTCTGCGATGTCGACGCTATTCTTGACCAGATAGTCTGCATACGGCCGAAGCACGTCTTGATAACGTGTAGTCCAGTTCGTATCGCCTGTCGCTTGCACATACGCAAGGGCAAGAACCATCAGATTACCGCACTCCTCAATAGGCATCGGTTCTGCTTCTTGGTCATCATGGCCAGTTGCATTGGGGTAGTGCGCTCCCATGTCATGGATTGTATAGGGCCTATGCCAGCGGCCCGCGGCAAGGTACTTCATCATAGGTTCGAGCAATAACCGAATATAGTCTGGATCAAGGATATAGTAGATAGGGAAAGCCGGCATAATGACGTCCACTGTATTGAGGTTTCCATTGCTGGAGAGCTCCTTCACGAACGCCAATACGTCGTTCATATCGCGTGTGTCGTCTGGGATGGTCAAATCGATGCCTCCGTATGCTTGACGGGCCGACAATGTGACGATGTCTGCGTACTTCTGGCCCACCGCTGCCTTAGCCTGAGCGACCATAGCCAAATCTAAATCCCTAGATTCCACAAGCGCATCCTGGTAGTCATCCAGGAAGTGCGACAAAGCTTGAGAGGTTTGGGGGTAGTGGCCCCGGTAGTAGCCTGTGTATGCTCTGTCTAGATAATTAATCGCGTGTTCTCGCACGTAGCCGACTGCAAAGTTCACCGTTTGTGGGCCCGTGACCGTTCCCAGATCATGAGCCAAGGCCACAATGCCCCCTGGCGGCCAGGGACAGTCATTTCCAGCTAACGTTCCATTTTGCACAAATTGAGAACGCACATATGCCTGTTTCCCCGAAGAATAGGACAGCGTTGAAGAGACCGTTGGTCGCGATGCCAAAATGGCTTGTCCCCAAGTGGCCATATCGCTTTCTTCGCTATATGCAGAGGCATTTTCAACGCCTAAAGAGTATATGGCCGTCGAATTTGCTTGCTCGAAATTTGCAACCGCATCACTTGATCTCCCGGTCCACCTCCCATCAATGCTTGAAAAGATCTGGATATTGCTCGAGGGGGCCCCGGACACAGATACGGTCAAGTAGCCTGCCAACCCGCATTAGCCTGTATCCAGCTCTCAATAATCCACCAGTTAAGCACGTACTGAACGGAAGCGACTGCCGGAGATAGTTCCATGGTGACACGGGCGAGAAGAAGTCCAGCTTAAAAACCAGTTCTCCGGCGGAAAGTGTAAACACCGAATGTGTTGCCGTATATTCAGCATTCCGAACGGCTGCCGGTATAATCCCATCCTCATCCGGAGTACTAACACCCATCAAGCTGTATGTGTCCCCATCGACGCGCGCCATGATCGACCAAGTGAGATTCTGACCGGCCCAGAACTGCGACTCCGCGTATGGTAGCGTATTTATCTGGTCGCTGGGCATCCATGTTGAAAGGTACGGATTTCGCACGGCCAAGGGATATGAGGGAGGTTGAGTGGGTTCGTAGACCACTGGAAGCTGTTGTTGAAGTAGCTGTTGTTGTTTACCCGAGAAGCACGAGAGGGCCATGGTGAGCAGGGAGCCCAGGCCCAGGGTATCCTGTAAATTAGACAACATGGTGAGTCATGGAGGTAGCCGTATTGGCTGTATAAGAGTGAACAGAGAAGCAAGTGTCAACCAAACGAGGCAATGGCTGGACTTCATGGCGCCAACTTGAACGAAGCCATCGAGAGGATGCGGAGAAAAGGACGGGGGATCGGCCATGGCGTCATAACTGCTCTGCCGCCGCGTGTCTGACTCTGAGGATGCCGGTCTGAGTAGGAAAACAGTGATTTTGAGGGTTACTTTATCGTTTATGAGAGGCAATGATTATGTGATATAACGATATTGCATGGAGTTGAATTGAATAAAGAGCTGCTATACGGAGACATCGCGGGGATCTGCGGAGAGTATGCAGTAACAATGGCGATAACAACGATGTGATAAGAGGCAAATTAAAGAAAAATCAGGCCATAATATATCTTAAGAAAGACAGAGAAAGTGTACATATTCCAGGGTGGAAATTGTTGTCTTTCTTGCCAGAGCAAACTTGCAGAGGCTGTTTTTAAAGACACCGATACTGCTATGTATTTATACCATCTATACCATTACTAAATCATACACAGTTGAGCCCTTTCCACTCTTTTTCCAACCTCATCGAAATGAAGCTGCTTGCCTGTCACCAGTGCCTCTGGTAAATAGGACCCGATCTCAACCGCCTTGACCGCATTGTTAAGCTTGAATGGCAGCGGCGTGTTATCCAAACACACGGCCGTGAACTCGTTCGACTCCTGCACGAACGCAGGTCCGAACCTGCCAATGAAGTTAGGAGGGATCTCGCGCGTGACACCACCGGAGTGGTAGAAGTTGACAAAGTTTCGTTGCGGGTTGGAGTTCACAGAGAGCTTGCCCTCGGTGCCGACGATCTCGGTGGTGTCCTCTTGACCGTGGGCCATCATTCGAGGCCACCGGGGACCACTTGTACCATCTTGTTCCAGCAGAGCCCTTGATTGTGAGTGAGCGATTCTCAACCTGAGGACCAAGATTGATACTAATTATAGGTAGTACACTCGTCCTGAATTTAAGGTTCCCGATAGAGCCAATGAGCCTGATGGCATTGTGTTCCTATCCTCGTTTCAGCACCTGGCCATCAAGTATGGCCGAGCTGCCCAAGCCCGATGCTTGGATACGAGGCCTTGGAACTGTCACGGAATGTTGAGGTCGGTCAGTTCATCCTAAGCCTAGAGAGAGCAAGCTAACTTTACGACTAGAAAAACATCCGAAGCCATCTACTAACCATTCTCGGTCTGACAAAGTCGAACAGCAAAGCCGAAAACAGCCTTTTCACTGCTTGGCATTGCCTGGTGACCTGTGAGTAATCCCAACTAACTAACCCTAACCCTATGCACTATCGCACCCCAATATTGACAGCCCAGGGGGCTGGGTACTCCGCAATAGGCTCGACCAGGAGACCGCGGAGGATATACTGCATGAAATGGACACGACTAAAGGGTGGAATATAGAACCGTTTCAATCGCTGCGAGAGCAGTGGCATGAGGAAAGCTCTGATGGTTGATATTTTACTCGTACTCTTTGTGTTGTTGTCTTGCAAATAAGAATTGAAGCAGAAGTGAGTCTGTATGAAGGGAATTAGTATTGTGTCTAAGATAGCTTCTCACGTCTGGAGACTTCTATACTACGCATGGTAAAACGCTGAGGTATCATCGCTATTTATGACTGTTCGAATCCAACTCAAAAGGCTCCTGTGGTAGCGGAGCTGGCGGATGCTGATACTGTTGTCTCATACCAGGCATATTCCAGTTCCAGCCACTCTGAGCACTATAATGATGTGGGGGAGGTGAACCCTGTCCCTGCATGCTCATGTGCGGCCCAGACATCTGCGGTGTGTCTGGACTATACATCGGAGTTGCCGTTGCTGGATGATCGTCCATCTGTGCGATGCCAGGATCCACATCGCTTTTGCGTGGTGGAGGTTGCCAGGAGGGCGTTCCAGTAGAATTTCCGAAGAGGGCCCAATGAGCTGTTCGTTCGGTGTTGGCATCCTGCGAGGTCACCCACTGTCGGTAAACGCGATTTCGGCCCAGGACGAAAAAGAGCACCACCAGGATGGTGACAAATGCGACAACGCCGATTACTATCCCTGCGATAGCACCGCCGGTGAGATGAGATGAAGAAGAGCCGCTTGATGACGATGATCCATGTTCGGAGCCTTCTGTAGGAGGCGATTCTCCGGGAGCGAGTTGATAGGGAGCCTGTAATGCCTTTTGGTACTGGGATTCCCAAGTCATAGATGTGTTCTGCGTCGGTCTGTTAGCGGAACGTGAAGAAGCTTGCTTAACAGTTCTAGACGTACCGGGTTGATGGCTCCGACCATCCCGTTGACATTACATGACTCCAGCGCGGTGCAGTAAAAGAATGTAGGCTAAGCGCAATTGATCGTTAGCATGTGTCTCTATCCGTCTTGCAACCTTGTCATACCTCCGTATCATTAATCGGCAAAGACCAAGTTGGTGTCTATATAGGGTCAGCCCCGAAAAAAAAAAAAAATAAACATGACGACAATCCAAGGCTCACAGTTCCATCCACA
This sequence comes from Aspergillaceae sp. MA 6039, assembly GCA_003004485.1. Taxonomy (NCBI): domain Eukaryota; kingdom Fungi; phylum Ascomycota; class Eurotiomycetes; order Eurotiales; family Aspergillaceae; species Aspergillaceae sp. MA 6039. The sequence continues at coordinate 11,397 of PQMF01000016.1, read as the reverse complement.
GTTCCGTCATTATTCAAGTTAACCTTAATATTGCCGGAGTTGAAATACCCTTTCTGCGCTGAAGGCACACAAGGCACTAGGTAATCTGCCTGAACAACTGAGTGGTTATTCGACAAGAACTGGAACAAGATAGTATCCCCAATGGCTGCTTCGATAGTGTGAGGAGAGTAATGATGCGGATCTTGTCGCCCGCCAACTTGGACGGTGTGCGTAGAGGTGCCGGTAGAGGTGGTTGATTGTGTCTGCGACGCTGACGTTGTTGTTGGCGAAGACTGAGTTATAGTCGATGCAAACACAATACCCACCGGATCGGCCATTATGGGTATGGGAAGGTGTTTAAAAGTAACTTTCGAATCTCTCTTGTAGATATCTAAAGGCGAAAGTGAAGGGGAGAGCAACAGCGAGGTGAAAAAGAAACCCCGCCAGCACACACCTTTCGTATTGCCCTGTCTGCTGGGCTCCATGAAAACAGGACTAAGTCCCTTATTCATGGAACATAGCCCGGACGACGGAAAGAAGCGCAACTGCAGCCTCGTTTCGGTTGGCAGATTCCTTGTCCTCCTCGAGACCGCGTTTCTTTGTCTCCGATGCGCTACTGATGTGTTACCATGCAGGCTGCCAGTTAGTGCCATACCTGCACCAATGAAATTATATCATCTCTGTCTATCAAAAAGGGCATTTGGAGATTGACGGCTGTGGTTTCCTACGCCGTCACATTGTCCGGCATATCTCCCAAATTAAGGGTCCGCGGTAGGGCTTTGTTTGTGACTGTAAAGGAACAACCTAAAAAGTTGTCAGCCCCTCTGGATACACAGACGCATACCTGCAGTCTGTACCACTTGGGGCAAATGGTTTGTTCGAAATGCCGAGCTCGGAACCAGACAAGATGGCTGGTTGATCGAGCCTGACGCCGTAATAATTAGCAGGCAAACAAGAAAAAGGAATATGCCAGAAGTACATACTGTTATTGCAGGGGCTATTTCTGTTGGTCGAAAAGAATGGTTGCATTTCATTTCTTTGTCCAGATGACTTTCTACCCACTTAGTCCGACATGATTGGAATATTTAGGCTTGGCTTGCCGCAGCAGAAGCGTTATGGCCCCCAATGAGGTACATCAGCCTGTGTCCAAGATCCAAGGATCAGATATGTCCTCAAACACACTGCGAGGCTTTGTACTGGTCAATTTTTTTTAGCACGTGTCTCTATCCGTCTTCCAATTTTGCCATACTTCCGTATCATTAACCGCCAGACCAAGTTGGTGTCTAGGGCTGCAAGAAGCAAGAAGCCGCTATGGTAAAAGGCCAGTGGATGTTGCCATTGAGAAAGGTCATCAAGATGTAGTTTCCCTTCTTTCACAATAATGTATTTATCTTAAATCTTGTATATTCGCATGGGAGCGCGCTCTACTCTCCTCATTATTAACTGCTTCTTAAAATTAAAAGATGAGAAGGCCAAGTTGGTAGAATTGAATGGCTCGACCATTGCTTCAGGAGGTTATCAGATTTTACTGCTCGCTACTCACACGTTGTAGTGTTACGGCCGTTGCCCGCAGGGTTCTAGATCGGTAGTGTAACGTACGAATAGCATAAGTAACATGGGCAATAAGAATAAGAACAAAAGTATAGCACTCCGTGTATTCCGAGACTGATCGCTGATTTTCCTAAGGAAGAAATCCGCAATTTAAATATCAGTGTTGCTATTGTTGTAATTGAACGAGTATCTCATTCTCATACGTAGAACAAACCCTAATACTGGCCAGATGTCGAGGGATCATGGTTACCACTCCAGGTATATCGTGCATCCGAAACGAAGCAGTCTAGTCTGTATCCCCAACATTGAACACAGTGAACCAGTTGGGCCTGGCACGCGCCGTCCAAGTAGATCCATGGTCAATCCTTTCCCAATCCTTCCCTGTCTGCCTGAGCGGACTAAGTGAACCCTGCTCTAGACCCCATCTTTCTGTCCAGTGCCGCGGGTCAAAAAACCAACAAAGCTAGCGCGGCTTTCTCATCCGATCATAATCTGGGCCCAAAGCTAGTACCTTATCGCACTCTCGCGAGTCCCGAGGGCTCTTGTTATCAAGTATTGATACCCCCCTGCGAGCTTTTTCAATTGCTGTTTCCTTTTTCTTCCTTGCTCAGTAAACGCATGAGACGTTTTACGGACTACTGATCAAGGTGTTTGTATTCATTATTTCAATTTACATTCGTCTTTCAATCCACTCCAACTATCATGGCTACCTCGCGCCCTAGAGCTTGGCCGTTTGAGTGCACCATGTTGGCATTCGTCGCCTGCTCCTGTGCCTTGACTATCTTGATTATGTGGTTTGGGATGAACTCAGATCAAGAAAATGTGCATCCTCTCATCACCCAGTTGATACCAGCCGGCCACTGCACTTGCCAGACATCTACGTCATTTCATTGTGCTGACTGCCTCTTCGGCCATGATTCATTTAATATTTCGACTCGAAACCCTAAGCATGTGAATAAATATATTCTCTCTGGTCCCAAATTCAGTACATACGACCATAGGGTGTGGAGAACAGAGCTTCCCGTCCGCTCAGCTGCACTTAAGCCACCTGAATCCGCACGGTTAATTCTCAACGAGCCCTAGACCCCAATATTTCTGGGAAACTATCTTTAGACTGGGTGCCGGTTATGGGGGTGCTCCCATTATATGTGGTCGCAGGAGGTAGCAGGGTCGCAGGTGGTCGCAGGAGGTCGCAGGAGCGATCAGCTCAGGTCGCGATTGCCTTGGACTAAAAAAGGAATGACGAGGACGAAAGTAGCATTATGAGCCCATTTAAAATTGTCAATAAATAGGCAGAGAGCCTTTTCTGTTTTTTCTTTGAGTGCATCTTCCGTCTTCCTGATACCGTTTGCCTTTCTCCTCACCCAGCCTATCACGTGGTATCACATGATTTCCGATCAACAACAACTCGTCGAGGAACGCCGTCGCCTGGCTGCTTCCCGCGGGTTCACCATTGATTATCAGCAATTGCAAGAACGCCAGGAAAATATTGTCAGTCACAGAAGGCTTGCACCCACTACAGATGAGAAGTATTACCGTGCATTGGAAAATTGGGAACTGTAAGTTTTTTCGAGAGAATATTATACAATGAATTCTCACAAAGTATAGTTGGAGATTATCACGGAACGAGTCCAAGCAAAAGAACTTTTCCAAGGATGAACCGGACCCAACCTCTAGGGCGACAATACTTTTGAGGAATGGACAGGAGTACCATTGCAGGGCCCTCCATCTTAGTTTATCTAGTGATATACTGGTTGCGAGTTTCCACATCCCAAAAAGCCCGCGCCGTCCCAAAATGAGCTGCGGGCTTTACACTGTGATTCTGCTTGATTGATATCTGTTTTGGTATCAATACCAAAGGGTCTTAGGTCCAAGGAGCAAGCCCACTGAGAACACATGGTCGCAGGGTGAGCTGCAACAAACCGAAAGCGAGCGAAATGCTGTAAAAGAGACCAAAGAAAATTGGGGTTATTGCTAATAGCTGTCTTCAGGTTTTCTGCCAATGCTAGCCAGCGTCAGAAGGCTTGAAGCATGGAATAAATACTGCGCGTAAAAGGCGTGCGAGGCGTGTAAGGCGATTGTCAACGTCATTGCGTTTCCCAGCTCCTAAAAGTGTGCTTGTAAAGAAATCAGTCCATAACTATAACGAGTTTTTTTGAAAGGGCCAGTGGGAACTAATGAGACTTGTGTTAGGCGGGGTTTCCATTACTTGTATGGGGATTTAATTCAGAAGAACTTGTTTTTCTTATCTCACTAAAGCGGAGCTTGTTATAAAGGGGATTTACAGTAGCAGTGTAGTAGTTGTATACTCTCCAGCTTAAAGATATTGATAACATTCCACTAGGAATCAATCTCCAGAACCAAATCTGATCAAAATGTCTTCATTGTAGTTGACCAACTAGAGATCTCCATCCTTCCGCTTCCCCTCTGACCTAAGCTTATCATACAAATCCTCAAAGAATTTTTCTGCTTCATCCTGCCCCCAATCATTGGCCCAGCCAAGAGGGGGCAACCCCAACCGATCCCGGGCCATCGGATCGGCCCCATGGTCGAGCAACCAGTGTATCAGTTCCATGTTACCCAGGCCAGCAGCAATACAAAGAGGCCTTGTGCCCCAATGATGGCCTGGCATAGAGAATGCAAGCTGGTTGATATCAGCACCACGCTTCAGCAAATGCTCGACCATCTCAATCACATCTGCATTGTTTGTTTCCCGAAACATCGCTGTGTTTATGGCCCGGCTGTTTTCAAGAATGGCGCCGTGCTCCAGGAGGATGTCAATCATTGCAGGACTGGCATTACGGGCTGCTGTCTCCAGCGCAGCTCCAGATGTGTGACTATGAGCGGAAGGCGAGTAATGGTTGGATTGGTTATTTGGGTCCGGATCTGGGCCGAAGTTGGGGTCTGCGCCTTGGGCCAGGAACCAGTGGAGGAGAGCTTCATCATCTTTCTCAACAACTTCCCTGCTATTGTGTTAGAGCCGGTGAGATAGAAACTGAAAAAAGAAATCAAACCTACATCAAAGGAACTAGTTCTAGCCCCATGATTTGATTGACATCCAATCCATGCTCGAACAAGAGCTCAAAAGCTTCAGGAGAACGCGCTGCACGTACAACTAGCCGATCTATAATTACATTGTGCTCCAAAAGAAAGCAAATGACCTCAATGTGACTGTTTGTCACAGCATCTCGCAGTCCCAGGCATTTTGATCCAGCAGTTGCAGTCCCATGAAACAGGAGTTCTTTAACTCGGGCAAGGTCACCCTGTCGACAGCTTTGTCGAAATAAAAGTTTTGCTGTATCATCTGGGTCGCTGAAGTCTATACTTGCTTGGAAGACCATTGTTATATTCAATGCGGGTTCAAAATTTCGATGAAAGAAAGTAATTTGCTGTCTTGTTATAACCAGCCCAGAAAGATGTGAGTTGTGAGTTGTGACTGAGAGGACAAGGCTGACACTCTGAGTGAGGGGAAGACAGTATACATAGTTACCCCACAACGCTTAAGTAAACATGTTGGGCGTCACAGCATTATTTGATTTTACGTGTCGTTGTTTACCTTAAAGATCTGATTGGACTCTCTGCTCATTGATGCCGCAGAAATGCATTGGGGGCCGGTTAAGTAGGCTGTATCGCATTGGTTGTGGGGAGATGAATGTCGATCAAGCGTGTCGATCAAATACGGCGCTACAACAACTACATATACGGCGTAGGACTGTAAGCGCCCATATGCATGCCAGGACAAAGAACAGGCAGAAAATGAACCCCCAAAAAATCCCTTGAGGATTATTAATACCTGTTGGGTTGGTGTTGGGGGCGGTTCAAGGCGGAGTCTGAATGAATATCATTATATCACTGTAGGCCATCGTCGATAAGGCTTTTTTCTGGCTTTATTCTCTATACACGTTCGACGACTTCTTTGGAAATCAAGGCTGACACGGCGATGGGCCCCAGTCAGCCATTGGGGGCGAGTTCAAGAAACGGTGCATCAATAGAGACACCAAGAGGCTGCTCTACAAAACTATAAGAAGGGCGGTAATTCAGTCCCATCTATCTCAGAATTCAAGCAAAACAGTCTCTATTATCAATACTATACTACGTTTGTCACTACATTCTCTTCACTTCATTCCACGCCCTCAATTGTAATCATGCCTCCTTCAAGAATTTTTTTTAAGCGCGCTTTGGGCCATTGGAATCATTCCAGGCTCCTTTGGTTTCAACCCAGCCCCCAGTTCGAACCCCATCATTTCCGTCCCTTCAGAGGAAGCAGTTTCACCTACTGCCTGGGAATGGCCACCTTTGACGACCTTTCAAACCTCAATCATACCAGGCGCCGAGCCAACACCGTTCAAAGTTCCTTCTTCAGATTCTTATTCCTCGGTAGATGAGGAAGCTGCAGCACTTGTTCCGCGTGCAATTCCCACACCTCCACCAAAAGAAGAAGAGCCGTTCATAGAATGGATTGATAGATTGGCGCGAGAAGACAAGGTACTCCCACAGGACAAAAGTGGGATGTCAACATCCAAAACATATGATTTGGGTGAAAACCCTCTCAAGTTTGGGCAGGAGAAAATTCAAGGATGCACAGTTCTCTTAATTGTGTCAAAGTATGCTGTCTATCAGGCTCATCTGTGGGAAGATCCTTCTATGAAAATAGAAAAGGGTGACAAGTTTGTCCCAAATGAGGAAGGGTTCCAGCGAAACATTCTTGAGTACCTTGACCAAGATAATGAACTCCGGAAACCTCAGCTGAAAGGGACTGGCACCAATGGAGAATATCCCAATGCCTCTCCCCAGGTTTATCTGTTCACTCCTAAGTCTAGGACTGGGGCAGATCGACCGCAGTACAGAGACGAGGTGAACCGCATCAATGAGAAGGTCAGAGCAGCTCTCGATTTGCCAGCAACTAGGGAGCCTGAGATATTTAACTACCAGAAAATTATGAGCAAGACCTTCAGTGTCTTATTTATGTACGACCCCAACAACAATAATTCAAAGGATCCCTGCAAGCAGGAAGCAGCGTGGAATGCTTGGTGGGGTGGTCGGTTCAACGGACCTGTTTTCTCTGATCAGTGGAAAAACTGAGTGAGGGTCGAGGGACTAGGTTGTCAGTATTGGCTTGCTCTTGTTTCTTGTTAAGTTGTTGGTGTCACATTGGAGAAATAGGTGTTTCCATGTCTTGAATTGTTTTTTGTTTTCAGATGTTGATTATGTTGTTTTGTGAAATTCAAGCAGTTATCAGAATTGACTCTCAGGATTCTATTAACTCCCCCTTTGTAGGGCTGGGTCTCACCTGATTACTCAGCGTGGCAACTATGGTCAAGTGACTGCACAGCCACCGTGCGGAGTGCCACCAGCCACCCTGCCGTCATCGTCATCCGTCTATCTACTGTACTCCATGCTTCATCCAACATGAACACTCATATGTTTTTTGACTTGTGCGAACCCTTTTGGTAATTCCAGCCCAGAATCTAAACAAATGCACTAACGCAAGCGCTTGGCTGCGCCATCTTGTAAACACTGTCTATGGCTATTATTGTCTCAACTCACTGTTGGAGCTCTTCTTCATGCTTCTGCTTCATGATGCTGTGCAGCTCACATATTTGCATTTGTTTTGCTACCATTTTGCCATATAGCATCATGGTCTCATGGGTTATTTCCCGGACGCTCGCGATATTGTGTCTGTCTCAACTGATCTGTTCCGCTATCCTTGTAGACGCTCTTATTATCTGGTATTGGGAATTTGAACATGTTGAAGCTGGGAGCACCCCCTGGTCCATTAAAATGATAAAAGCAACCTCTTTAAATTTTGCTTCTGCTGTTGGCAACAGGTAAGTATTCTGGTCAGAACTAAGAAGTTAAATAGCTAGCGGTTAAAGTTAATGCAGAAAAAAAGAAACAAAAGCCTGCTCATTGAGGATCAGTCAAAACCCCATGCAAGCTTGCCTTAATAATTGGCTGTCCATTTCTATTGATCAAACAACCATCTTCCCAAATTCCATCGCGAAAGTCTTCCAGTAACCTTAAAAATCTCTCTGGCAAGGACCTGTCTAATTGGCCACGCTTCCTCCCTCACCTAATCTTCTGTTCTCTTATCTTATTTAACAGAGTATCCGGATCCCTCACAAAGATCTCAATATATGCCATCCAGTAAAAACCACATAAGTCTTTTGCTTGTTGCGGCAGCAACCCTGGGAAGGCCTGGTAGAATTGGACATTGCTGCTTTTGAACTGTTTGGCATTGGCAGCTTTTGCTGCTTCACAAAGAAGTTTAATCATGGGCTTGTGTAGCTCTTTCCAGTCATTGCATTTGGAATCCAGGATATAGACTTCACCATGGCCACCACAACACAGATCTTTAAAGTGCGCAATAATGATCATAAACCAATGGTCATTCTCATCAGTTGCAACAGGGAGAACAAGAAAGTCATAAAACAGAACATCATTTGCACTGCTAAGGTTCTCCATGTTATATATGCAATCCCAACCCCCTCAAAGAGTTCTTGGCTGAAGAGGGCTGAAAAAATATATCTTCCAAGGAGGCTGTACTTCTGCAATTATTGCTTGCATGTAAAGGCAGAAGAACCATATTGTCACAACCTATACTTCCTCGTATCGTAATCTGCTGTACTAGTTAACTGATTACGAGATACTAGAGCTTACCTGGGACTCCAATACCCAGCGTAACCCTAATCCGATATAGTGTGCAACGACGTATACTTCCTTTTTAGTATACTGATATGTGTAGTATGGGTATCTGCCCCCAGTCAGGCCAATGAAGAACAATAGATAGTAATCCTCTGAGAGATTAACGAAAGAGACAAGTAAGGCCAACTATGGTACGTATACCAGAGTTGTTGGTTAAGTGCTAACGAGTCGAGCTAGTCAAAGGTAACCAATGGTTAAAGACTTTTATTGATCGCGAAGAACTATCTAAGTACATGAATGAGCGTCCTTATATAGTTCTTCCTTCTTTGTAGTCCAATCAATTCTTCCCTTCCGTGTCGTCACGTGAGGTCGATGTGGCTTGGTCTGTAACACATATATGCTCAGTTTCCAACCAGCTGCATCTTCTTACAATATCAATAGCCTCAGAGTCAATAAATACTCCTTGGAAGAGGAAGCCCCTTCAAATAATATTAGTGGAGAAATCAAGTCTTATGGAATCAAGAGACACATACAAATTTGTGTTCCTGTCTTTGAATACCTCAAATTGCATTGCATCTGTTCCCTTAGTCAACAGTAGCTGGTCAGATATCTGGGCACCCATGTTTGGATGTGGAGATGCCTGGGAATCTTCAAAATGTCAGCCTCGCTCCAAAGGAAAAATAGATATCTTACCAGTATCAATGTCATTATTGATAAGCTTGGCAACAATTCTCTTTCGCATGTTGAGAATGTCACTCTGATTGAAGTTTACAGGCAAACCCAAGGCTATACACCTAGCTGAGGTGAGGAGAAAAATACCAGTCATAATCATTGCTCTGTTGTGGCAAAGAAGCACATTGAACTTGCCATCTTTCCTCAGAAACTTCACTGTCTAAGAACTGCTTTATTTGGTGTGCATGGACAGAAGAAGTTCTATTCAAAGAATTGAACTCTTTGATGGTTCGGGTACCAGGGTGGACAACAATTAGGACCCAATGACAGTTTTGATTGACTGGGATGAAAATGGTATCCAGTTGCAGCAGTGCCTTGCCCCTAACCTCAGAGGCCCAGCGGCGCACACTGTTGTAGCCTTTGCACTGGAGGGTAGTAAAGAAGAATGTGTTGAATGTATAGGTTTTGTTTCCTTTTTTCTGCTTTACAGTAAGGAGGTGCAGATATGCATTAATAATCTCATCATTGACCAACTGAGAAGGGCAATAGCAAGTGTTAAGATCTTCGATAGTGGGTCTGAAATGAAGATCCTGAGGTGGTCCAGTTTCTAGGCATATAAGAAATAGAGATATGCCAAAAGTACATACTGTTATATCAGGGGCTATTTCTGTTGGTTGCAAACAGTAGTTGCATTCCAGTCCTTTGGATGGATGTCTTAGGCTGATGCACTTGGAATATCTAGGCTTGGCTTGCCGCAGCAGAAGCGTTACGGCCCCCAATGAGGTACACCAGCCTGTGTACAAGATTCAAGGATCACACTGCGAGGCTCTGTATTGGTCCTATTCATGGGATAGGAAGTGCAGATCATGCTGCCACAAGGATTATCAACGCTATTTTTGAACCACAACTCCAGAAGGGACTCTATAAATGCTATAGCTATACATGTGACAGACCCTCGGACTATATCACTCAATTCCGGAAGAGTCTTAACCCAATCTCCTCACGATCGTCCTCGCTCTCCTCACCAGCACTGACATCATCATTGTCGCCCTCACCCAACATCCCACTAGCGGTGCGCCCAAGGAGAGACGCAAAGAATTCATCACGGGCACGGGTAGTCCAAGCACCTCGGTCCTCAGGGGCCATGAAGTTCTGTAGTTTCTCGTGCACATCGTACCGCATTTTGCGGCCCTTGGTGGCGCGGGTGTCAACGTTCTGCCTGCGGTTCTTGTCGTTCCGCATGCCAGTCACAGGGTGTAGCGCGAGTTTGGATGGAAGCTGGATGTGGAGTGTGTCGAGACCGTTAGTAATAGAATCGGAAGACATGCGTTGCTCGACGAGTTCGCGGAGTAAAGTCTGGTAGAAAATGCTGTCATCGTAGATCGGCTCGTGGTCTTCCCTTGTAGTGCCGTTCGCGTTCGCATTGCGCGCCCGCTTTGCCGAACGTTCACCCGCTTCCGATGCAAGCTGCGAGTCAAGCACAGCGGTGATAGTCTGCTGACCGCCGGAACCAGAGCCAAGAAGCTTCCCTCGGGCATTGGGAAGAGAGGCGCTGGAGCCGCGGACCTTGAGTGACCATTTATCGAGGACAGTGCGACGGTGGTTGACAGACTCTGACTCAAGGTCTGCCATCCGCTTCCACAGCGAATCCGTGGATGTCGTGAGCGAAGGTGGCGATGGCCGCTTCCGTTTCTTAGATACACCGGATTGTGCGTCGGCGAGCGCATACCTTAAGTCCTCGAGCGTAGACCAGAGTGCCAAGGCAGCCGATTCAGCGGATTTAACAGCCTCAGACTCAATGCTGCCAGCATCTTTCGCCTCGACAGACAGCTGGTTAACTGCGGTAAGGCCCTTTTGTAACTTAATTCGTGTGTTAAGCAAAGCGTCAAATGTCGAGCGCTGCTGCTTAACTGCCTTTCCCTTAACAGCATCAGCTTTGGCTGCTTGCGAGATCGACGACGCGATGGTCTTCTGATCCGTCGCCATAAGCTGTCGCAGTTCTTCTCGGTCGTTCGTCTTGACACCCATGGGTTTCTCGCGGCGATGGTCTTCATCCTCGTCCTCATCCTCATCTTCATCTTCGAATTCATCGCTGCCCACGTCTTCACCACCCAGGCCATCCTCAGACTCATCTTCACTTTCCTCGCTTCCCTCACTCCTTTCAATATCATCCGAGCCATCAGTCTCCATACCGTCGACCTCATCCTCGAGCTCATCTTGTTGTCGCTTAGATCTCTTGCTTGACGTCTGAGCCTTCTCCGGCATCTCATCTGCACTCGCATCCGAAGCATCTTCACTGTCACTTCCTTCAGCCTTACCAATTTCTAGCTCCGCGCCATCTTCCTCATCCTCGTCACTGTCATCGCCCTCGCTCTCGTCACTCGAGGGCGCTTTGAACGGGTCATCGTCGCTTCCGGCTTCGAGTGCGTCTCTGCTCACCCGAGATCCGGCGTACTGTTTCCCAAGGTTGACTGGTTCAGGTTTCCGAAGCTTCGATTTTCTGTCTGGGATTAGTTTCGAAGCCAATGAAAAAAAAAAAAAAAAAAAAAA